>PVLA01002259.1:0-125926 GCA_004027455.1 Hydrochoerus hydrochaeris | reverse complement strand
GATGACAGTGATGATGCCAGTGATGGTGATTATGGCAGTGACAGTAGTGGCTGTCCTGTTCTCAGCCTGGTGAACAGCTAGCTCTCAATGCCCTGGCCTGTAATTGACCCTAAGAAGCCAATCACCTGGAGGGCACTGGTAAGTACTCTGAGTTTCTCAGGCCACACATCCAGTGCTGGAGATTGATGCTAGGAATCCCTGTAACACTGAACCACAACCCCAGCCCCATAGACATGGATTCTTGGCCCTCTGAAATCGAGTCTCCCTGGAGGACTCCAGCCAGACCACACCCTCCTGGCATTTGACACCCACAGCCAAGGGGCCCCTGTGGGACCTGGACCAGCAAAGGGTTTTCACCTTCTAGACTCTGTATTTCCATTAGTGTGGCCTTGTACGGATTGACCTTCAAGACCATATTTTAATCACGGCTACCTGGGTTAGAAGAAAAAATAGCCAGAGGCAGTTTAAGCAAAAGAGGCAAACGTATGGGAAAGAATCAGTTATTTCCTAAACCTCGAGAGCACCATGAAGGGCTGTTGAGCCTCCCAAGAACCCAAGTGGGTTAAAACAGTGGGGCTGGCAGTTTCTGTCTCCAGGCCACATGCTCGCTATTGCTCGTCTCTCCACACCAAGGTGGCAGAGGTGGCCACGTCAGGGATGTGCAAAGCTGCCGCATGCTCTGGCCCCAGGACAGCACCTGTTGAGCTGTGCTGTGCACCTCTTGCTCAATCGGCTATGACTGGGGAAGTGGCCCCAGAACCCCACCACTATAGCAGAACAAGGCAGTTTTCTGAGGCATCTCCAAGGCTGAAGTCACCCCAAAAGACCTCAGCTATAGGGTGAACATCAGAGACACAGCAGTTTGCATGGCTGCACCCTGAGCCCCCAGGATGAACATGAGGTTAGAGCACTGAAGCAGGTCGAAGGGGTCCTGCAGTACCAGGTGGCCCCCTTCCTGCTTGCTGATAGTGAGAAGCAAATGCCAGCCACACCCTAACTCCTAGGTTTCCAATACTCTAAACCCCAAACCCCACAATGGCCAGATACATTTTAATCTTGTTTTGGATTCTGCAGGCCCTTGTGGATGGTCCGCAGACACAGTTCATCTGAGCTCTTCAGGGCTCTCTGTGTCCTGCTGCATGGCCCCAGAGCTGCAAAAGCAATGGCAGCCACCCCTTCTGCCCTCTCTATGGTCCTAGGTGCATGCAGCAGGCAGTGGCTAGCAGAGCTGTGCCTAAGTCACTTCACATACAGCGCTAGGAGCCCAGGGCAGCACTCTTCTCTGGCTGGAGGGAAATGAGAAGCTGCTGGCATCCTGGATCCCGAGGCCCCTGGCGGCTTATCTCTAAGGCAGGGGCTGGTCAACGGTGCAGGCCAGGAGCCAGATGCTGAATGGCTGCTTGTGATTAGCTCTGGCTGTCTCTGCCTGATTTCACAAATGTGGAACAAGAGTAGGGGGCCACCAGGTCACTGGGAAAGAAAACTCCCTCCCAGCCAAAAGATGTCCAAGGTCCTCTGTGGAGAGACTGTGTCCTTACGTGTGCTCCACTATAGCCCTACAATCTTTTTTTTTTTTTCTTTTAGGCAGGGTCTCACTATGTAGCTCAAGCTGGCCTTGAACTCACTACAGAACCTAGACTGGCCTCAAACTTGTAGTGATCCTCTTGCCTCAGCCTCCTGAGTGCTGGGGCTATAGCATGTGCCACCACACCCAGCAGCTTTCCTTCTTTAGAGTTCACATTTAGAGTGGCTTCCTCCATGACCCTCAGATCACTTTTGGCAATCTTTCAGAAAAGCCAATTTCCATTTGAGTTGGAGTAATGCAGTGTTCATCCACAGCTAAAGAGACAAAGAGAGAGCCGGGCGTGGTGGCTCACTCCTGTAATCCCAGCACTCGGGAGGCTGAGGCAGGAGGATCGTTGCAAGTTCAAGACTAGCCTGGGCTACAAAGTGAGCTCAAGGCCAGCCTGAACTGCATAGAGAGACCCTGTCTCAAAAAAGACAAAAAAAAAAAAAAAAAAAAAAAAAAAAAAAAAGAGACACAGAGGGTCCCACCAACAGCAGAGCAAGCCCAGGCCTGCAGGCACTCTCACTGGGGTCACCATGCGCTGTGCCCTTTGCCCTTTCCTAAAAGGCACCTTTTGGACCAACTCTGTCTTGCTGAAGGTTGGCTACAACTCACAGTGAGAAATACACTGATTCAAAATACTGTCTTGAAGATTTTAAACTTACAAATTGAAAGAATTTCATGTTAAGCACTTACACTTAGCACTCAGACACCATTATTAATATTCTGTAATTGCTTTTGTCACATATTTGTTTACCCATTCTTTTTTTTTTAGACAAGGTCTCACTATGTAACCCAGGCTAGTCTCGAACTCTTGGGAATCCTCCTGCCTCAGCTTCCCAAGTGCAGCCTCCCAAGGCCTGCACCACCATGCCTGAGTAGCCATCTAATTTGGTGTATTTCAGCATCAGACAAATGTCACTTCTAAACATGCTTCTGTACCCATGTCATTAACTGGAGTTTTTTTTCTGGTACTGGGGATCAAACTCAAAATCTCGCGCTTGCCAGACAGGCACTTTATGCCTCTGAGCTAAATCCCCAGCTTCATGGGTTGGAGTTTAATATTTGTTTATAATTGAGTTTATATGAAGTTACATAGTGAATGCAAATCTTAATAGACCCTCGAGTCTTGATAAATCCACACACCTAGCTGGCCCTAACCTATCACCATGTGTGCCATTTCCATCACCCCAGAAACTTTATGCTCCTCCCAGGCCAATTCTTGCCCCCAATTCCTGTTTTTTTTGGGGGGGTGGGGGAGGGCTGGGGCTCCAACCTGGGCTCTTGCCCACGCTAGAGCAGTGTTCTATCCTGAGCCACACCTGCAAGTATTCCTAAGAAACACGTTTTACGTGGAGACACAGCATACACGTCAAAACTTTAACAAGACGTGGCCCTTAAAAGTGCGGATTTCAACCTTACACTTCACTGTCTCTTGGTTTTGTCTTTCTAGCAACTGGGCCTTGAATCTCAGGCCTCTCACACGTCAGGAAAGAGCTCCACTGAGGCCCAGCCCGCTCCCACCGCTCTTTAGTAGCCTGCCTAGCCGGCCGTACAGAGGCTCAGCCCCGCCCTCCCCTCCCCAGCGGGCATCAATCGCCCGGCTTCTCACACTTGAGGCTATTTTGCAAGCTCCAGTAGCAACACCCAGCTGACATTTCGTTCTCTTTTTGCTCTGGATAAGCATAAGTCATGCCCTTTAAGAAAACGCTGCGAGAGGGAAGCAGATGCGCCCTCGGCATTGCCCTCCTCCTCCGGGAGCGGCTGGCGCGGGGCTCAGGAGAGCTCCGGATCTGGGAGCCTTATCTTTTCTGACTGTTCTGGAGGCAGTTTCATTATCCTTCTTGGTCGGGACCCCTGTCGCCGGACCATTCCTGCTACTTGGCCCGCACTCGCGCTCAGGCAATCACCCTGTGTGCGCTCCCACCCAGGGCTGCACACCTACCACCCGGACGGGACACCTCGGCGCATGCGCGGCTCAGTGCGCTTGCGCTTGACGGATCCCTTGTGCCATCCCCGCGTTAGGCCTGGTGGTGCCATCCGGAAAGGGCGAGGTTGGCGCATGTGCAGTCGGCTTTGGGACCCTGTCACTAAGGCGCATGCGCCAGGGGCGTCCGATTTTTACCCTGGGCGCTCTGCCGGATGGTGCGTCCCGGATGGGGCGGGGCGGGTAGGAAACGGCGCGAAAACGGCGCGAAACCGCGCTTACTCTGATCTCGCTATGGCGCAGAGCCGGGTTACCGACTTCTTCACTTGTCGCCGCCCGGGGAAGGCTCCGCGGATCAAGGCAGCCTGCCGCACCCCGAGCCCCACCGGACCCTCGCTTGCCCTCGCCCCGGGCAGCAGCCGTAAGCGCGCCCGCTCGGCCGCCGCGCCCGGGGGCGACCAGCCCGCGCCGCCCGCGCGCCGGAGACTGCGGCTGCGGGACGCGGTGAGCAGGGGCCGGGACACGGGGACTAGGGCCTTCGTGCGGGGGCCGGGGTGCAGGGGCACCGAGGGGCTGTGCGGCCCCTGCGGGTGCGGCGCCGCGGGGCTGCGGGAGTGACGAGGACGTGGGCTGTAGCTCCTGAGATCGGGAGATGCAGGAAGGTCTGAGCCATTAAGTACAGGCTGGCAAAAGCCACAGTGCCTCAAGGGTAGGCGAGGGGTCAGTCCTGGAAGAGGGGCCACCAGAGGGATGAGCAGGCTGACCGGCGATGTGGCTTCAGCAGAGGACTTCGTACCAGGAGGTTCCCCTCCCCCCCAGCCTGAGCCCCTGCCTCCGTGGCAGTCTGGTTGCTGAAAACACGCTCGATTCAGCAGGCCCGGTGCGTCCTGGGCTTCCTCACGGCTCACTTGTGGTCTTCCCAGCAGGATCCCCGACCTAGTTCCCTGGCGCCCCCCAGCCCTCCTGCCTGTCATTTGCTGCCCAAGAAGGTCAAGAAAATCTCTGCCCCCGCCCCCGCCCCTGCCCTCTCCCCTGCAGCTCAGCGGTCCCTTGGTGCAGCCCCACCGGACAAGGTGAGGAGGAGGAGGCTGGACCAAGGCAAGTGGGACCGGAAGACTTCAGGGTGGCTGGCCTGACATGCCCTGTGTCCTCAGGTCCCCTCAAAGGACACTGTGTCTGAGCTCCAGGCATGCCTCCAGCGGGCTAGGGAGCTGGGCGCGTGCGTCCAGGCACTGAAGGACCGGGCTCAGGAGGGTGCTGAGGAGCCAAGCCCCGCGGAGGCTACAGGTCTGGAAGAGCAGCCATGGTGAGTCCTGAGCTGCTGGCTAGGGACCCGGTGGAGGCCAGGCTGGTGGGAGGCATGGCCTGGCCAGGGCAGGCAGAGGACCCAGGGGCTACTGTGCACTTGTCCACATCCTTCCTCTGACTAAGGGGTGTCATTCCTGCAGCAGGGGTGCCTCTGGGCCCCTTCCCTGGGGCTGCTTCACCTGGGCCTGGTTACCCCAGGGTTTTATGAAGGGTGTGTGCTTTTGTGACCCTGGCTGAGCGTCCCCAGCCACAGGCCTTGCTGCTGGGAGCTGGACGGTGCGTGGGCTGGGGCTTGCTCTCTGAGACTGGCTCCCTTCCACAGCAACGACAAGGTACCTGCCTACCAGCGCTTCCATGCCCTGGCCCTGCCTGGCCCGCCGGGCCTCGTACTGCCCTATAAGTACCAGGTGCTGGCTGAGATGTTCCGTAGCATGGACACCATTGTGGGCATGCTCCACAACCGCTCCGAGACGGTGACCTTTGCCAAGGTCAAGCGGGGAGTCCAGGACATGATGCGCAGGTGAGTGGCCTGCGGGGAAGCTTGGCCTGCTCTCCTGTCTGCGGCTGGCCCTGCGGCTGGGGGTTCTGACCCCATTTCCTGCCCTAGGCGCTTTGAGGAGCACAATGTGGGTCAGATCAAGACGGTGTATCCCATGTCCTACTGCTTCCGCCAAGAGCGCAATGTCCCCACTTTCAAGGACAGCGTCAAGAAGTCTGATTATCAGCTCACGATAGAGCCACTGCTGGACTGGGGTGAGTACTGGCCTGGTTTCAGCTCCATGGGGCTCACTCTCCTTGACCTCAGTTTTCCCACCTGCGACCCCGCATGTTTTGAGGAGGGGGTTGCTGGGGCAGGCCTGGGCCAGGACTCAGCCTGGACTTTTCCCCACAGAGGCCGGTGGCCCCGCCCCCCAGCTCACAGCCTCTAGGCTGCTGCAGCGGCGGCAGGTCTTCAGCCAGAACCTGGTGAACCGGGTCAAGGAACACCACAAGGTGAGCACCAGGCTGGGCCCAGGTGCTGCAGGACGTTGGTTCCACCAGTGGTGCTCCCTGTGTAGCCCCTGTGGCCTTGTCCCATCCATCTATGTGGGCTGCCACCTCCCTGCACAGTGGGCTGGCAAGCTCAGGACTAGTGTCACACTTAGACCTTGGGTAGCATTTTGTCAGGACCACCTGTGTGCCAGGCAGTGTGTCCTTGCCTGGCAGAGTAACCCAGGTGGTCCCCTGCTGCTCCTCCAACAGGCCTTCCTGGCCTCCCTGAACCCCCCCATGGCCGTGCCTGAGGACCAGCTGACACGCTGGCACCCGCGCTTCAATGTGGATGATGTGCCTGACATTGAGCCAGCTGAGCTGCCCCAGCCACCCACTACGGAGAAGCTCACTACTGCCCAGGAAGTGCTGGCCCGTGCCCGCAGCCTGATGTCACCCAGGGTGAGGTTGGCTGGGCCTGCCCCTGCCCCTTTCTCCTGGGGGAAGTGGGGTGGCTCAACCTGACCTGTGGTGTCCACATCTGGCTTGTTCTGGGCTAGTGGCCCAGAGAGGGACGGGTCCTTGCTCACTAGCTGTTCCCCCCACCCCACCCCTGCATCTCCCACAGGCTTTCCCTGAACACCCTGTGCATTGTGCCAGGACCTGAGGCCAGAGCACTGTGCTGAGTGTTGGGCCTGGAGAGCCAGGTTGGGGTCAGGGCAGAGCCAGGGCTGCTGTGCACCAGAGGCTTTGTGACTTCTCTCCTGTGTCCTATGCCTTCCGCAGATGGAAAAGGCCTTGAGCCATGTTGCTCTGTGTGCAGCAGAGCCCAGCAGCCCTGGGTCCCCCTGCCCGACACTGCCAGCCACCCCTGCCAGTCCGCCCACTGTCCTTCCCAGCATGCTGAAGGGCGTGCCCCAGGCCCTGCTGGAGCGGGTGAGTCCACGGGGACAGGGACGTGTGGGTGCTCATGGTGACTGCTGCTACTGACCTGCCCCCTGCCTGCTGCAGATTCGTGCCAAAGAGGCCCAGAAGCAGCTGGCACAGATGACACGGCGCCCAGAACTCGAGCTGCGGCTGCAGCGGTTGGAGCGGCTGCCCGAGCTGGCACGTGTGCTGCGTGGCATCTTTGTGGCTGAGCGCAGGCCTGCGCTCACCATGGAGGTGGCCTGCACCAGGATGGTGGGCAGCTGTCGAGCCTCGCTGAGCCTGGGTATGTGCAGGTCAGGGTGGAGTCGAGGGTGGGCACAGCCCTGTGCCCTGGGTATTTGTCTGTTCACCTGATGCCTATGGGCTCCACGTGTGGGCTCTGTGGCCTCCAGATCCCGAGCCTCGTCCAGCTTTGCAGCCTCCCTGTGTGGCTTCCTCGTGACCTGTTGTCCCTGTGGTCCTTGGAACAGAATCCTGACCTTAGTGTGTGCTCTCCTCACCAGGCTGCATGGCCCGCCTGAGGCTTTCAGGACGGGGGACCCTGCTTCAGGCACTTGGGCCTCAGCGGGGTCCCTTGCGGCTATCCCCTTTCCCAAGCACCACCCAGGGACGCCCAGGCCCCGTGAGGAGGAGGTGCACACAGTACGGTACTCAGGGCACTTCAGAAAGTAGCTCAGCCCTGAGGACCCCCTATCTACTGCAGCCCTGCTGGGAGGTGGAGCTGGGCCCGGGTCTGTGCAACTCACTCCCGCCCCTCCACTGCAGGGGAGATGGAGAAGCACCTGCTGCTGCTCGCAGAGCTGCTGCCTGACTGGCTCAGTCTGCACCGCGTCCGCACTGACACTTACATCAAGCTGGACAAGGCTGCCGACCTGGCCGGCATCACCGCACGGCTGGCCTGCCAGGCCCGCACTGAGGAGGGGCAGTGAGCTGGCTGTGACGGGTGGACACCAGTGCCCATGGCGCCTCTTTCACTCCCATCACCAGATGTCCCTATCCCTGAGGGCCACAAGCGGCACAGCTTGGGCCTCCTGCCAGCATGGACTCCTGGGGTCTCACGCAGTGTGTTGGTGTTGCATTTGTCCCTATGCGGCTCTGTCTGCTGCCCAACTGCTCTGCAGTCCTTGTGCACTACCCCAGGCAGGGAAGGGACCCAGTGCCTGGTGGGTTGCACAGGAAGTGGTGGTGTGCAGGGCTGGCAGAGTGGTCGGCAGTGCTGCCCCATCCACATCCTGGTGCTAGAGCCTGTGATCTCTTGGTGGGGGACCATTCTGATGGCCACCTACAGGCTTGCTGGGCCCATTCTAGGTCCTGCCCAAGGCCAGGGCCAGGCTGAGTTCAGCTGAGATCAGAGAATACCCAGAGCTGCGCTCAGGAGGTCTCTTCCTGCGACAGATGCCCCACCAGCAGGTGGTGTGGGCCTCTGGGTATGCTGGCTGGACCAAAGACGAGGTTCCTAGTGGCAGCGAGAAGTTACTCTCCTCTAGAATAACGCTGATTTTCTAGGTTTTGTGCTAAAGTAACCTGTGAAACTTAAACTTCTTTATATTTTTTGAAACCACATTAGAGTAGGGTCCACTGTGGGTCTGTCTGGTTTGCTTATTCCTAATTTAACTTTTTTAAACTTCAGATATCTGCGGCCTTGGAAGAAGCACCTATTTTCTCATCTTAGCGGCTTTTTATAAAATAAAGCCTGAGTCATATAAATAAAATTTTGTTCCTAAGACCACTGCTTAGGAGTGCTGTTAACTGCTATGGTGGAGGGAAGATCCTGTGTCTTTTTCTCGCTGAGACAAAATGCCCATCAGTCAAAGTTAAAAGAGGAAAGGTTTATTTGGCTTACAGTTCAGAGAAGTTCCAGGCCATAATCAGGTGGTTCATGGCAGTGGAAGATAGCAAAGCAATAAGGGAAGAAGCCAAGCCTTTCTGTCCCTTGTGTTATCTAGACACAAACTGTAGCATCCTGTAAGTGGGCTGTTGTGGCAGTGCTGAGTTGAGAGGATAGACCTTCATGAGATGGAGAAGTGACCCTGGATTACACAGGTGGCCTGATATCACCACAGAGCCTAGGGGACCCTCGGACTGGCAGAAAACACAGGATCTGCAGGAGGAACTGGCCTGCCAGACCACTATGTGCAACCACTTGTTGGGCTGCAATGGGAGAGCAAGTGACACGGCCACAGCCTGTCCTGTCCAGCCAGGAGGCACAGGCATGAAACAGGTGCTGAGCACTGCCCTGCCAGTAGCTTTCCTGGCTGGGCTCCTGTGAGGGGAGGCTACAGCCGGTTAGTCTGGGTCCATGCTGTGGTACCAGAGGGTAATAGGAAGTGGGTGGGAGGTGATTTCATTTGGCTGTGATACTTGGCAGAGCCCACAGGAGGCTGCAGGCACTGGTCACTCCACCAAGGATCTCTTTCTTCAATGGGTGGAAATGACAGAGCTGCAGCCAGTGGCCCCTACAGCTCACTGAAGGCACAAGGTGAACAGTTTCTTGTCCAGCTGAAGATGGTGTCACTCGTATTGCAGCAGGGAGAAGAAGGGGACTGACCCCAGCTTCTCCCGGCCCTTGAGCGAGGTCAGCTCCACCAGAGTCACACATTCCAGCACCTTGGCCCCCAGCTGGCCCAGCAGCTCACAGGCTGCGCACATGGTTCCTGGGGTGGGGGCAGGGAGGTTGGCGAGGCAGGCAGGCCCCCACCAGCCCCCTGCCCCTTCTCTGCCCCTGCTGTGACCCTTCCGTAGACCCCCAGCTGTCCCAGGAGCACTCACCACCAGTGGCCAGCAGGTCGTCCACCACGACCACCTTCTGGCTGGGCTCCAGGGCATCTTTCTGGATCTCCAGCTCAGCCTGCAGACAGGAAGTGGATGCTATAGAGCCCTGGTGCCACAAGCGGCCCCTCCCTGGGCCTGGCTCAAATCACCCGTGACATCTGGCTGGTGTGGAAATCTGAGCTCCCAAGTTCACTGCAACCACAGCTGCCCCACTTGTAGGTCCCAAATGCTCCAGGCGCTGAGGGCCCCTGGCCCTGCCCTCATCTGATGGTCTCGCCTGTCCACTCACCTTCCCATATTCTAGTGCATAGGAGGTGGACACAGTGGGGCCGGGCAGCTTCCCGCGCTTCCGGATGAGCACGCAGCCCAGGCCCAGTTCCTGGGCCAGTGAGGGACCGAACAGGAAGCCCCTGGAGTCCAGGCCTGTGGGGTTGAGGAGGGGGTGTTGGGCCATGGCCAGTGGCATAGCAGCATGAAGAGGCCAGGCTGGAGAAGCAGACAGCCGCCAAAATGACAAGGGGCACCCAGTGTCATCCACCTTGGGGCCCAATGAATCCTATGAACTGAGACTGTAAGCGGCTCTGGGGACATCCCCTGACCTCTGACAGCTCAGGCCCAAGGTGGACAGTAGGGCACTGACACCCCCGCCACTCCTTGCTGCAGTGCTTGTTCTGGTGTCCCCATCACAGCTGAGGCTGAGGCAGCCTGGCCATCTCCAGAGGGGATGGGGCTGCAGTGGGCTTGCTGGGTGCACCCCACATACCCGATTTCATGGGAGCTCCGCAGGAATGGGGTGGGGGTTTCCACCTCACATCACAGGGAGTGCCCAGGAGAGGACCAGGGAGGGGAGGTGGTCCAGGCTCCTCTCTGCCCCGGCCTCATGCTGGCTGCCCCAAGGGAACCACCGCTATGTGGGGCCCAGCCCCCTCCTCTCTTCCTGCCAGGAGCTCCCATGAAATTGGGTGTGTGGGGTGCACCCACGGTGCACACAACCTCAAGGATCTCTCTGAGGGTCCAGGACTGGGTCCCGGACTTAGACCACAGCTCAGTACGCTTGGACAAAGGGAACAGGAAGACAGGGGAGGGTGAAAGAAGGGGTGGCCCAGGGAAAGACCCTGGGAGGCGATTGTCAGGCCTGCTCTGGGCAGTGCAGCCAGGAACCTGGAAGCCTGCAGGGGGCCTCAGACCAGCAGGCCTTCGGCGGAGGGAGGTCTAGCCCAACAACCCATCCGGGCCACCCAGGACCCCCAGTGGTCCAAAGCCCTCCCCCAAGCACCGCGAACCCCACAGAACCTGGCCCTGCAGTACCAGGCCAATACCAAGGAAGAGCTAAGCAGCATACTTGGGCCGGGGAGGGGCCAGCCCCAGCAGGAAGAGGGAGACCAGACGCCAAAGATCGGAGATCAGAGGTCAGAGATGGGGCAAGGATAGCCGATTCGCTGCGGGCTCCAGGAAGGAGCGGCGAGAGGGCCACGGAGGGGACAGGGGCACGAGGGGTGGGTGGACTCGGCGGGGAGGAAGGGCACTGGCCTGCGATGTAGTCGATCTTGTCGCCGTGCGCCGTCTTCAAGTGGCTGGCCAGCAGGCGGATGCTGGTGCGGAAGGACTCGGGGTCCTTCAGGAGCGGCGAGATGTCCCTGCACAACGACAGGCTGGTGACGCGGACTGGCCGGGAGTGCAGCCCGCCAGTGCCCACGCCGAGCCTACAGCCAACGCTCGAGCGGCGCCGCCGCGCAAGTGCAGGCCGCGTCCACACCTGAAGATCACGCCGGGGATGGGGAAGTCGGGGAAGCTGCGGATGCGCCGGGAGACCAGCTGCAGCTCGGGATCCGCCATGGCCGCGTGTGCGCCGGGCTTGGGCGAGGGGCGGGGTCGGGAGAGCGGGGCCTGGCGCGAGGGCGGGGCCGGGGTAGACCACACTGCAGCTGCTGGCGGGTGCAAATTGGCGTGGCGCTCTAGCGGTCGGTGTCCCGCGCTGGCCACGCCCGTTCCTTCCGCATCAGCTGCCGCGAGCGCAGGGAGTGGTGCAGCGCTAGGGAACTGTGTGGGCGGGGCAACGATCCCGGCAGCCTGGCCTCTGAATGCCCCGAGCGCGTCCCTAAGCACCACCCCGTTTAAAAACAACTGCACAGCTGACCTGCCATTAGTTCCTTTATTTCTTGTCCTTTCCCCACTAGTGCAAAGTCCAGCGATGGCAGGTCAGTCCGGGTAGATGGACACGCGCTGCCACATGCCTCTGGGAGCAGGCAGGCCGCGTGTGCCAGGATCTGGCCTTCCAGGCTAGGCGATGACCGGTCCCCCGCTTCCACAGCCCTGAGGGCTGGGCAGGCAGCACTCCTCTCATAGTACCGTGGGCTTGGCACACAACTGGTAACTGTGGCTTTCAATCCCCAGCCTGAGGAGGTGCAGGAACCACTGGGCCCTCCAGGTCTTGGGCCAGGTGGAGGTCCCCTCCACCTGGCCACAGCAGGACAGGCTAGGATGCTTCCTTCCCTCAGGCACTGGCAGGGAGCTTCTGGGTCTGGCCTGGGTCCAAGCAGGCGCTAATGGGGCCAGGAACACTTCTCCAGGACTGACTCTGTAGGCGGCAGGCACTTGCCCAGCTTTTCACAGCCTGGGGGTGCCCAGTTCTAGGAAACGAAATTCAAGCCAAACTTAGTCACTCCGGCTGTCTCTGGTCTTGGCTATGGGTTTTAAATGCTCGTCTCCCACGAGGCGGCGAAGCTCTCCCCATCTACCTGGCTCTAGTGCGGGGACTACCTGCATCTCCACCTCAGCAGGAATCAGAGGCACTTGAGACAGGGTGCCCCTTGGGGAGGGGCAGGGAAATGAGGACAGCCAGGCTGAGCCCAGGGCTGGAGGGGCTGCTCTGCAGCAGCAAGCTCAGGTGGCCTCGAGGCCTGCCCTGCCCTGCATCCCTTAAGGTTTGGGCTCATCCCACAGCTGCAAGAAGGGTGAGGAAGCCTCTTTCCACCCTGCCAATGTCCGCCTGAAAGAGGAGGAGGGGAACAGGTCTGCCTTGCAACCCAGGGGCATGTGTGCACAGGACAGGACAGCCCTTCTGAGGCACCTGGCTCCAGTAAGCCGTGGCCCAGTGGCTGCATTGAATGCTGTGGTGCCCTGTGGTACATGGAGTACAGCCGTGGCGCGCACGCGCGCACACACACACACACACGCGCGCGCACACACACGCTGCTCACCATGACCGCCTGGTTGCACATGTTGAGCTGTGGCTGTCCAGGGACCAAGGAGTCCTGGTGCTGCTGGACAACCAGGGTGATCCTGCTGAGGGTGTCTTGGTACTCACTGCTGGCAAAGCTGGAGACAAGGGAGCCAAGGTCACCGAGGCTGCAGCTTCCCTGGCTCTGTCAGGTGGGGTGGGCATTCTAGGATGGGAATAGTGCAGGAGGCCCAGCTGGAAGGCCTACAGTGGAGCTGGTCATGGGTGGGCAGGGCAGAGGATGGAGTGAGGGGCCAGGAGGCTGAGCCCTGGGAGGGCGGCTCTGAGCAGGGAGTCTACTGGGAGCAACAAGCATGGCTGTCCTCTGCTCTGTCCCTGCCACGATGACCTGCCTATGACCAGAACCCTGGAGGTATGGTCTGCAAGGTGTGTCAGGAGGTTGATTGGGAGACCCCAGAACACCATGGTGCTGTACAGACTCCCTGAGGACCAAGTCTTTTTGCCACTTTAAATCAGGTCTGCCATTACAAACATGCAGGTGACAAGGTGTGTGGTGTGGTTTCTCCCCTGGGAAATGCAAACAGAGCTTCCATTTCACATGGGGAGGAGTGTGACAGGTGACCTGTCAGAGCCCAGTGTGCGGCAGGCAGAGCAGAGGACTTGGACAGCATTTCCCCACAGGTCCCTAGTTGTCCACTGTCCAGCACTGCAGCGTCTGTGCTGTCGGCAGGATGCTGGCAGCAGGACGCCTCCCGCTGAGTGGAGGAAAGGTGCCTAGCCACCGTGGCTGCATGAAGTTGCTGGGCTCTGGCCACAAGTCAAACAGCAAGAACCTCTCTGGGGCTGATCCCCCATCTCCTTGGGAGGCATGTCCTGGGCCATCCTGTCCCCCACCATCTCTGGGAGCACCCCTGCCCCGGCCACACTCCGTCCTCCCTCTGAGGGCACCAATACTGGCTTGAGCCCAGCAGCCGCCTTGGAAGGGACCGGGGTCCAGTCTGGCACCGGTGAGATGGTTGAGGAATAGCTTTCAGCACTGAAGTCACAAGGATTGTGGGGCCCCAGACTCCTGCATGGCCCCACTCCAGCCATGGCACCAACCAGTCCATGGTCTGCTGCTGTCTCTCCACATGCTTCCTGGCCTTAGTGTTTTTAACTGGGGAGGAGAGTACTAAGGTGCACGTGCATCTGCAGGACTCCATGGCCAAGTGCACTTGGTGGAACTGTGGCCAGCAGGCTCGGAGGCCTCCCTGTATTCCCAAGGCCCTACAGGTGGTGGCTGTCACCATTCTGCTGGAGCTCACAGCAGTGACCGTGTGTCTGAGACCCACAGTTGTGTCTTCAGGGACCAAGGTCCTCCAGGAATGCTGTTGGGGTAGCCTCAGCCATGGAGGCAGGGACTGTGTCCCTACGCCAGTGCAGCAGCTGGAGTGTAGGGCCGTCCCTGTGCTGAGTGCTGCCCTCTGTGTGGTCCCCAGCTCCACATGGCCTGCTAGGGTGTGGGGCGCTGATGTGGTCTGGACTGGTGTGCTGCGGTTGGGGCCTGCACTCCACTCACTGTGGAGGCTGCTCTGGCTCCCAAGACCACCTGCACCTCCTCCAGCAGCAGCAGCTGAGCTGCATCGTCCGTCCCGAGGGTGTGATGTCCTCAGGTACCGTGAGGGTGCGCAGCTTCTACCCGTGCGTGCCCTGGGAGCTTAAGGCAGCAGATACCTGTCCCCTCCACAACCTGGAGCCCACGTGTGAAACTGAAGCACTCGTTCTGCAGCGCCTGCGGCCCCTTCCACCTCCCGGCCTCTATGGCTTCAGGCCTTACTTTGGCCCCAAGCGGCTGCCTACTCTGATGCCTCCTCTTCTCTTTGAACCTTGGGTGCGCAATCCAGATGACCTCACTTCATTCCACCTTAATTACATCTGTAAAGGGCCGATCTCTGTAAGCCCCACTGTGAAGTGCTGGGTAGGCATGGACTTGGGGGACCCCGTCCTTCCAGTGGTCATCATCCTGGGCTTTGGAGCCAGCTGGGCTCCTGTGGGAAGGCAAGTGGCATGGCCAAGAGGCCTTAAGGATGGGGACCTCGACTTGCACTTAGGGCTGGGAGAGCTGGGCGCAGTGGCTGCCTGTGAGGGCACAGGAGCTTGGTGGGGTCCTTCCAGGGACTTCAGTTGTTGGAGCTGCTGAAGCTGAGTACACATGCAGGACTGTGACATGGCCTGGGCATGGCTAAACTGAAAACGAGGAGACACCTCAGTGGGCAAGATAGGCCATGTGGAGACTTTCTGGATAGTTTTCCTTAACTAGCATCATCTGTTGCTCTAAGGGGTCTGTGAACCATGCCCAAGATCCTGCTCAGGTTTCCTGCATTTTCCACTCAACTCCTTGCTTGTTCCTATTAAATATGGGCCACCCAGAGTCAGTTGGCAAGCTGGCTAGCAGAGTTATGAAATCTACAGAGGATTTTAGCTCTCCTGGAGCCCTAGAGAACATGCTGCTTGTCTCATTCCTTTGGGCCTTCACTGTGCACCCATTTGGGGGATTGAGGATCTAGGCAGCCCCCAACACTCAGTGCTATGACCCTGCCTGAACCCCAGCCTGTCCCAAGCAGGAGGCTGGCTGTTCACAGGGAGCACCTGTGTCCCTAAGACCAGGGGCGTGGGAACTATGGAGAAGGAGTGGGGATGTAGACGCAGTCTGTTCACTGAGCAACAACCTTGCACTGGGATTGGATGTCAGGGTCTCTGTGTCACACACACATAAGGAGCTGATGGTGGGGCTTGGGGGGCAGAAATCTAGAGCCACCCTGCTCCTGGTGGCTCTGCCCCAAGAGCTGTGCTGTGTGGCTGGGATGGGGGGGTGGGAGCCTGGGGACAGGAGCTCTGAGTCCTCAATTACTTCCAGGGAAACAGGTGCCAAGAACAGTGGAGATGGGGGCTGGCTGTCACCCACAGCTGCTTTGTTCCTGGGACCTGTGCTTCGAGGGCCCCTCCTGACAGTTGTTACAGGGCACACACATCCCCACCTGGCCTCCACCCCTGCCCTCACCATCCCCAAGGTAGCTCAGAGCAGGTGACACTGTTGCTGGAGGTCTGATGAACTGCAGTCTGGAGCGAAGTGGGTAGCCACCAACCCCAGGTGGGGACCTGCCCCCAGGGAAGGGGGGAGGGCCAGGTTCCCTGGAACACACTAGCTTAGGTTCTTGCTGTCACCACAGGAGAACCCTGGCAGACAGCATAGCAGCAGCTGACTCACCTGAGCGGGAACCTCTCTCCAGGGTCGCGCCCCAGGTGGAAGAGCAGTGGCAGCTTCGTGTGTTCCTCCTGGGTGTGGGTGGTGACTCCCGAAATGTTCTGCCCGGGGCAGAAGTCGATGCCCTGCGACAAGCAGTAGGGGAGGTAGTTGGCTGGAGCCTGGGCTGGGCATAGGGAAGCCTGTCTGCCTTGCCGTCTCCCCTGCATGGGACCACTGTGGCCACCTGATCCTGCATGAGGACGGCGTGGTGGGGTGGGGGACCTGCCATCCTCTCAGTAGGAGCCCTGCCCACAGCAGGTTGGCCTCACGCTCTGTGTCTGGGCCCCTCTGTGGTGGAGGTGTCTGTGAAACATTTCAGCCAATCTCGTATCTCCACTGCCACCAATGACACAAAGAGCACATTTGACACCTGTGTGCCCGCAGAGGACAGGATAAATCATCACCCTGCAGTGTGGAGGTAGAGGGTGGGGAGAGCAGGGCACAGCTCTGTCGTGCACCAGAAGGGCAAGGGTGCCATGGGAGCCATACTCCATGCATTTGGGAAGACGGGGTGGAAGAAGCAGGTGACAAGCTGAGATCCTCTTCAGGTCAGGTCTGCAGCTGCAGCCATGCTCAGCACTGTGACCGCTGAGGCCCACATGACAGGCAATGCCTGGGGCTCCCTGATTTGGGGCCAGGGAAGCCCCTGCCACCCTCACCTCCAACAGCCCAAAAGGTAGCTGGGCAGCAGGGCCAGGCCTGGCTCTGGCATTTGGTGACCATAGGCCAGAGGGGACACAGTATGTGGCCTCTCACCCTGAGGCTGTGCTGACCACTGGCCAGGGAGCCATGAATATTCTGTTTCTAATAAAACCAGCAGTCAGCTACCCCTGAAATTCCTGTTTACACTGAGCTGCAGAGCCTAGGTCCAAGGACAAGCATCAGGGGGGCTCCAGAGGGGTGACTGGTCACACCAGATGACACCAGTGCCCTCCTGAGCATTCTGTGTGTGGCCTGCATGGTGGCAGCCACCACCTGCAGCATGGACTGCTAGGCAATTAAAGCAGCATCCAAGTCTAGACGAAGACGCTGACTGTGATTTGGATGCAAATCAAACACGCTGTGTTATTAAGAAACTGCCAGTTGGTGCAGGGCGCCTCTCAGAACCATGCTGCCTGAGGGGCACCGGCCTGGCTGCCCATGTCAACCCTCTGGGCAGCTCACAAGGAGATGCCAGTCCCAGGGCAGGGTGCAGGCAGTGGCTAGGGGCCAGGGGCTGACTGCAGAGGCAGGATAGTGGGGAGGGACACAGGTGGGGAGTTCAGAGCCTGCATGGTCGGATCCGGTGTCCTTTGTGTTTCCCAAGTTCATGCAGCACTGCCTGGGGCGTCACATGGGCCATGTGGGATGGGACTGCCACTCACCACCCGCAGTTACCAAGGGTCAGAAGAGTGGGTTGTCACCTGCAGCTAGCCACTGTGACAGGCGCATGGTGAGCCCCCAGCACCGGGATCCCAGGCACACAGGCAGGACAGTACCCACACTGCCCATAGCAAGCCACAGCACAGAGGGCAGGGACCCGACCTGGGTGCAAGGCTGGCACCCCACTCCTAACTGGGCTCCTTGCCTCACCCCTTACCAGCCCAGGAGGAAAGGGATGAGGGACATATCAGCGGGGGGTGGTGAGAGGGCTGGGTCCTGGGGTGAACTTTTCCTGACACCCACCCTCAGACCTCTGTGTGGGGCGGAAAGCTTTCCTGTGTGTCCCCAGCCCTAGGAGGCCAAAGGGACTGAGCAGCCACCGTGTGCCTAGTCACAGCTAGGAGCAGCCCTGGAGGCAGGACAGGGGCAGTGCCCTAGTCACACTCCGGAGGCACTTGGTGCCCTCCAGCCCCAGCCCCACAGGTAGCTCCAAGTCCATCTCATAGAGGCTCCCCTGCAAGCTCTATGCCCACCCCACTTCCTGGCCTGGCTCCACCCACACCCCTACCCTCACCCAACTCCTGGGCCAGTTTGCAATTTGCTTCCCACTTGTTTCTGAGTGTTCTAGTACTTACATTTCTCATTAAAATTAAATTGATTTTATGTTCAATGAAGGCAAAATAACAGGGTTTTCATGTTACCTAAAGGCCTCGCTGAGCCCAGGGGCTGGGCAGGGTGGGTGCCAAGCTGCCCTGTGGAGGTCCAGATGATAGAGAGGACGGGGGCACTTCCCCTCACACCCTGGCCTGGCTGGCACCATGATACGAATGCTGATGGCCCCAGCCAGGCCAGCCCTGGGCCTGCACCTTGGATGTCCCTGTGGGGGAGGTCCCGCCTTGACTGTGCAGCTCTGGGCATCCCAGAAACACACTTAGGGTAGCAGAGGCATCCCAACCCCCACCTGGGCCACCTACCCATCCTGGTCCCAGCACAAACGTGTCCCCAGTGGGCCATGATGGACACAGATGCTGGCCAACCTTGCCCAGGACCAGCACCTGAGCCCTGTACCTGTCTGAACTCCTCCCAGGAGTTGGTCCAGGTCCAGAAGTGGGCCTTGTGCTGGCTGAGGGTGACAGCCATCAAGGTGTTGCCACGGTAGTAGAATATGGGCCTATGGGAAGGGAGGGTAGGGTCAGCCTGGCCTGACAGAGTGTGTAGCCGGTGAGCCAGGATTCAGATGACATTTACAGTGGTGACCGAGGTGAGATGGGGCTGTCCAGAGACATGGAAAGTGGCTGGGGGTGGCTCAGGACAGAGCTTGCCCACCTGCACCAGGTCCTGGGTTCCCCCAGCAAATAAGAAGGATGAGGGCTGCCCACAAGGTGGCAGGGCTTGGCTCCTGGCATGGCTGGGTGCTGGGAGGCGGGGTACTGGGAGGTGGGGTGCCCAGCACCTCCTCTCTTCAGCAGTAACTGAGCTCTTGGGCCAGGTTTCAAAACAAAAACAAGCAATTCTGAAAATGAGGGCAAACTCCCACAAAACCAGAGGCCCCACAGGGAGCTCTTCACACTGCCTCCACCTTCTGTTAACGGTGTTTAGCTTTCTGAATCTATGCTCTGCACAGTTGCCCAGGATGTGGGGTGTGTGAGCAAGACAGTGTCAGACGGGGGTGGAGTGGGGGTAATTTGCAAAGGGAGCAGCAGCAGGGCCTGGAACAGGTGGGACGATCTGTTCTTCCCTCCCATACAGGCTGAGGCCGCAAGACAGTAGGGACTACAGAGTGGGCGGGGGCGTGTGTGCGTGCAAGGGTACGTACACGTCAGAGAGAGCAAGCACTGGGGGGGGGGGGTCTCCCTCTGCTCTGCGCAGGCACCGGCCCTGGCCACCAGGTGGGAGAGTTGGGGCAGAGGCACGTGTCCTTAGCACCCACCTATCGGTCAGCCGGCCCTGCAGCATGGCAGGGAGCAGGTTGAGGCCATCAATCACCCTGTCGCTGGGTGGCTTCAGGCCCGCAAGGACCAGGCTGGTGGTGAAAAGGTCCATGATGCTGCCCAGCTGGTGGCTCACCTACAATGGACATGGCCGACTCGCCAGGGACCTCAGCCCCAACCAAGCTGGTCCAGAGACTCGAGCAGCCATGTGCCATGCCTCACAGGGTCAGAGTCAGGTGAAGCCATGGAGTCCTGGCTGGGGGTCAGTGGGTCTGGGAACACGACTGGCCAGAGGATGGGACATCAGAAATGGTTTTGCTTAGAGCCAGCAGGAGCTGCCACAAGAGGCCATGGGGTGCCATCCCCTACTGTGTGGGAACCTTAGGCTCCCCATATACCACTACCAAGGAAAGAGCTGCCCCCAGGACCTAGCAGCACCCCCAGGAGACCAGAAAAGGCCAGGAAGGAAAGGCAGTGGGCAGGCACATGGTGCCAGGCTGGGGAGCTGTGCTTGCAGGGTGACGGATGATGCTGATGCTGGCCAGGCTGGGGATGCAGCAGGATACATGCCATGCATACCGCTGTCCCCTGTGCACCTGTCCCAACAGACCACAGCCTGTGGCTGATGAATGTGCACATCCAGAGGCCTGGGCACCAGTGCACCCCAACGCCTGTCCCTCAGAACTGCTGCAGCCTCAGCCACTGGCACGAGCCACTGTGGTGGTGCCTACTCACCTGGCCAGCAGGGATGTGCTTAGGCCACCATGCAATCGCAGGCTCCCTCATCCCACCTTCAAACGTGGTCTGCTTCCCACACAGGAAGGGGCCATTGCTGCCACCTGAGGAGACATTGCCCATCAGATGCCACCCCTCCTGCTTCCCATCCTCTTTTCCAAGGCCATGTCAGTCATAGAGCCATTATGGGCACAAAGGGCCAGGTCAGGTCTGGGTCTCAGGGGTGACTTCTGTGTGCCTGTGGGTGCTCTGGCTGCAAGTTCTGGGGGGAATGAGGACCTGTGGTCCCTATGGAGACATGGGTCTGACTGCCTGCTGGTGCCTCAGGCTCTCTCCCTGGGATGGGGGGGCATGCTTTTGAGGGGGGTGTCTAGCAAAGGTAGCCAGCCCCAGCCCATTCCTTGCAGCCCTTGGGGGTCCCAGGCCATGATGCCAAGCCCCCACCTGGGCCCACACTATGGAGGGCTCGCTACATGGCTGCTTCCCAGACCCCAGGCGCCTGCCTTGGCTGGGAGCAGAGACGAGGGCGGCACCATTGTCTGAGGTAAAGAAGACGAAGGTGTTCTCAGCGATGCTCAGGGTCCACAGCAGGCTCAGAATCTTCCCCACACTATCGTCAATCTCCCGAATGGCATCCCCGTACCTGTGGGTGGTGAAAGCCTATCAGCAGGATACCAAAGGGCACCACAGAGCACCGGGGGACAGGCTGGCTCTGGCTGAGGGGTACCCATGGGGGTGGAGCCCACAGTGACCATGCAGCCCCCTCTGCTACCCAGCCCTCGGGTGCCCCAGGCCCACACTACTCTAAGTGCTCACCGCCCGCGCTGGCTGCTGCCTAGGAAAGGCCGGGAGGCATACACGGGAGCGTGCGTGGCGTCCACAGCCCAGTACAGGAAGAACGGGTTCTGGGCAGCCTGCTGCTGCCTGATGAAGTCCAGGGCTTCCTGGGGAGTATGGCCATCACTGTCTGCCCAGTGTCCCGCCTGCCCAGTGTCCCACCTATCTGCCATGCTGCCCTTGGCCTGCCCAACCCACCTGTAAGTAAATCTGGGTGAGGTTGGATTCCCCTGTCTTCACATTGATTGGAAATTCTTCATAAAATCTGAAAACATGATCCAGATGGAAAGCAGAAGTCAGCATGAAGCCCCTTCTGATGCCCCTGCCTTGTATTTGGAGCCTGCTCCTGCCAATCAAAACAAGGCCTGGGAGCCCTTCCTATGGACACAGAGCTCCTGGTTACTCAGGCTGGCGTGGGGCGTAGCTAAGGGCAAGGGCTTCCCAGGGGGTGCAAATGTGCAGAACAGCCTGGGGTGCTGGCTGTGTGACTCCTGAACACACTGAAGTCCCTGGACTGCACACTGGGATGGGGAGCTGTGCACAAGGGAATCAGGCCTCAGGAAAGCTGCTTTCCTTCACAGTGCTGGAGCTGGGACTTGGCCTCATGAGTGCTAGGCAGGTGCTAACTGATGAGCTACCTCCTCAGCCCCTATTTTGAGACAGGAGTTTTGCTAAATGCCCAGGCTGTCCTTGAAATTGGGATCCCCCTGCCTCAGCTTCCTGGTTAGCTGGTAGTACAGGCTAACTTGAACATATAATTTTTAACTTTTTTTGAATGTATAGTTTTTTAAAAGGCAGTGGTTGGCATAGGTTTTTGGTTCACTAATGAACTTTACATACACACACACAGACACACAGGAAAAAGAAATGTTAAACCCAACAACTTGAGAAAGTCATGGACTGTGGCACAGGCCCAGTGCTGCAGGTGCCCACACCAGGCCACCCACTGGCTCCTCTGGAGTGCCTTCCTCACATCCCAGATCAGGCTGCTCCCAGCGCCTCCTCTATACATGGAGGCCACGGCCTGTAGGCCTCCAGGGAGCACAGGTTCCCTGAGCCCTGAAGCCAAGGGCAAAGCTGGGAAGCCCCTTTGACTCAAGTGTCCCGAAGGGAACTCTGACCCCAGACAGGTTGACACAGCACTAGGCAGGACTCCTGGAAGCCAGAACTCTTGGGGGCTAGGAGCCAGCACTACGCAGGCAGGTCTCCTGAAGCTGGGCTTCAGCAGAGTAGGGCAGAGCACAGTACCTGCCAACCATGTCCCAGTTCCTGAACACAGGGATGTTGGGCTTGGCCTTATTGTCGTAAGGTCCAAAGTGACAGTTGGGGGATCCAAACCACTCATCGAATCCATGCTTCAGCGGGTGGAACTGGGGCCTGTGACCCAGGTGCCTAGAAACAGCAGGAACCAGGCGCTTCAGGAATTGTACCCTGGGACACTTTGGCCTCACACGTAACAAGCACGCACCCTGGCTCCAGGTGTGTGCAATGCCGTGGTTGTATGATGTGGAAAGCCAGCCCTCATCCCAGAAGAAAGTGCTGGGGCTCATTGCTGTCCTCAGGCTGAGCCATGGCCTGGGTGCCTGGACACAGCAAGGCTGGGGTGTCCTGTGGTGATGGGTAGGCAGGGAGAGCATCGGAGGACGGTGTATGAGGAGAGATATCCAAGTGCCACCAACCCTGTAGACCCCACACTCCCAGCACGCCCAGGGCCAGCTGCCTCTAGGGGTGCCGGGGGCTGTATTCCTGTGGCATGTGTCTCCCGGGGCCTCACTTCCAGGAAGGCGGCAGTGGAGGGCAGTGGGCCATCAGCAGCTTGGACTGTGGGCTATGCTTGTGTCCCCAGCCTGGCTGTGAGCTGCAGCCAGGCAATCCCAAGATGGCAGCACGCCCACAATGACGACAGTGCAGGAGCTGTGCAGACAGAGGCGTGTGTACCTGAGGCGCGAGGGCCTGCTGGGTTCCCCCACTGCAGGCGTCTGGCACAGCTGTGGGCTCCTACGAGACCCACCCCACTCCATACACCTCTTTTCTGGGGACACCACTCTCATGGCCCCCTTCCACCAGCTGGCAGAGAGGGGCATCTAGGCTTTGGGGACCTTGATCAAGGCCTGTCCCATCCTGGGGGTATCCAACCCCTTTGGTCTTCAGAGCACTGTGGCTTCCAACAGTGGCTGAGTCACAGTCCTGGGCCCTCATGCATGAGTTCTGCATACTTCCCACGCATGCCAGTGAACACTGCTTCTTGGAAGACAGTGACACCAGGGGTGGGGGTCTTTTTCTGAGCTGCACAGGGACGGGCCTTGGTAGACGCAGCAGGAGGCCTCGCCCTGACATCCCTGGCACCCTGCACTGGGTCACTTGATGGCTGGGTCACAGGACTGGCACATGAGGCTGGGGTCCAAACCAACTGGGTTTCAAGTAAGCTGGCTATCTGGACTGGGTTCCCTGCTCTGGGGCAAGGGCCTGGCCGAGGTGTGGCCGGCTCCATGGTGCAGGTTGCCTGTAGCCCCATCTTCTCGCTTTGCCAGGTCTGGGGTCCACACCAAGTTCTCGGCTTCTCAAGAGCCCTCGGGCCCTCCCATGATGACTGGTCTTCCCTGAGGGTGGGCGGCTGTCTGGCCACATATGGCTCCTGTGTGTTGTGTCCAGCAGCGTCGAGGCCGTTGTGTAGGATAAAGTGATTTAGGGTCCTGCTTAGGGGGAGAGGCAGGCCAGCGGACCTGTC
This sequence comes from Hydrochoerus hydrochaeris, assembly GCA_004027455.1. Classification (NCBI taxonomy): domain Eukaryota; kingdom Metazoa; phylum Chordata; class Mammalia; order Rodentia; family Hydrochaeridae; genus Hydrochoerus; species Hydrochoerus hydrochaeris. The sequence continues at coordinate 102,393 of PVLA01002259.1, read as the reverse complement.
CCCAGACAAGAGTGGAGACAGTGCCAGTCAGGCTCACAACGAGGGATTTTGGGAGGGCTGTGTCGCCCCAGGACCCAACCAGCCAATGACACTGGATCCTGGGTGCTGATGTCCGGGCACCCTGAGGAGGGACATCAAGGCAAGGCAACAGGCCTGTGGAGCAGCTGGCCCGCAGCCATAGCAGCCTTGTCCTAAGTCTGCAAGTGCTTGTCGTCTAGGCCTGCTTGGCTCTTGCTCCTCCAGTCACAGCTCTCTACCAGTGGGCTCCACCACCTGTGTCAGCACTGAGCCGGAAGCTGTGGGCCACGACAGAGCTGCTGGGCACCAGGGACAGAGCTCTGGGCCACATGGGTGGCACTCTGGGGCCTGTGCAGCTCCTAAGGGCTGGCCTCAACATGGCTCCCCAGCCCCCAGCAAGAGGAATCCCTCAGCCCAACACATTTGCCACCTCTGCTCGGCCACACCTCCTGGTCAAGCTTGGCTCCCTGTCGTCCCCTACAAGTCTCCAGCCACCTGGATGTTCCTACAGCCGTCCTTTAGGTCTCGGCAGATTCCTCACAACTGTCAGTGTCCTTGGAGAAGCTGTGCCCGAGGGGAGTGACGAGAGGCCACGGGCAGCAGGGCCCTCACAGCGGGCAGGGATGGGGAAGACCGCTGAGCGCAGGCAGAAAGAGCACCCATGGCCCCGGCCACGGGCTTTTATACCTAACGTCCCAAGGAATAAGAGAAATCTGGTGCCTGCAACAGAAAAGCACACCATGTGACCACCACTGTGCCGTGAGATGTGAGGCCAGCACCCTCGTCTCTGCAGAGCAGCCTTCCCCACACCACATCCTCTGTGGCTGGCCGGTGTCACCCCAGCAGTAGCCCTGGGGCAGGGCCCGAGTGGGCACTCTGCTCACAGCCACGGAGTGGCCCGCAGGGCAGGGCCCCAGCCAAAGCGAGTGCTCCTGCTGCACACTCACCACTTGCCCACGATCTTGGTGGTGTAGCCAGCCTTTTTCAGGAGCTCGGGCAGGAGGAGCTCGGAGTCGGGGATGCCGCCCACTATCTCCTGTGGCGTGTACGCTGGAAGGGTGGGCTGCATGTGAGTACAGTTCCTGCGGCGGGCCCTGCCTGTCATGGCCAACAGGCAGAGCGGGCTGGGACATGGCCTGTCTACACGGGCGTCTCAGGGTTCCCACACCTGTCCCAGGCCGCTTATTTCTAAGGGGGATAGGCGAAACGAGCCGCAGCTCCTCTCCGCATGTTTTGCCTGTCTCAGCCTCCTGGCCCAGCCTGGCAGCGGTTCACTGCTATAATGTACAGGTTGTGCCCAGCTCCCTGCTTCCCTCTTCTTGGGCCCCTGCAATCCCATCCCATTTGGGAGATGTCCCCGGAGGACCCATCCGGGTCTCGGCATTGTTTCCAGAACATTCCCTGCTGGGACCTCCCACCACTTGGCTTTCTTAGGTCTTTGCCACCCCAGGAGGTCATGAAGTCCCTGAGGATGGGATGCCCCACTCTCCAGCCAGGCTGGGCAGTGCCTGGGAACAGGGTGGGGTGGCACTAGGGAGGCTGGGATGGGTCTTCCAATGGGTCTTTTGATCGCAGGACAAAAGCCAGAGTCTGCACAACCAAGGCCAGGGTGATTGCAGCTGGCTTTCCTCTTCCTGCACCCCATCCCAGCCATGCCTGGGCCCCAGGGTGCAGAGGGGTAGCACCTACCATTCCTGGCATGCCCATTGGTAGTGTAGAAGCCATTGCGGATGGGCAGCCGTCCAGTGAGCAGGGCGGCCCTGGCTACAGGAGGTGACAGAGACACTGTGAGGACACACCTGGCAGAAGCTTGGCTGACTCAGTGCACCACACATAGCCGGTGCTGCTGAGGTCGCGCGTGTACCAGTGACATGGTGCTCACTGGGCTTTTCACCTCCTTTGGCCTTACATCCCCAGGCTGTGGGCACAACTTTGCACATACAGCTCAGCCCTGTACCCAGCCCTGCAGGCCACGGGACAGCCACCACACTGCCGGCAACATGTGGGTCAGTGTGACTTCTCACCAGCCATGGTTTCTCCCAGGTTACCTCCCCTCTGGCAGGAGTGGGGAGGAGAGACAGCCATTCTTCTGGGACACAGAGGACAGAGCAGCCTCAAGGGCCAGAGGGAGGTTGACCTGGAGGAGCTCAGACAGGGTCCAGGGCCTGGTGGCTGCCCCCTGCAGAGCCAGGGATGGCTGGATGTGACAGGAATAGCCGGGTCCTTGGATGGGCAGTGACACAGACTTACATGGTGAGCACAGAGGGTTGGCGGAGTAGAAGTTGGGGAATAGCATCCCTTCTGCAGCCATGCGGTCCAGGTTCGGGGTCTCTCTGGAGGGCTCTCCATATACCCCCAGGTCACCCCACCCCATCTGTAGGGAAGAGCACAGACATGTGGAGTCACCAGCCTTGTCTCGGGGGACTGAGTATGGCCCCTGCTGCTCAGTGAGCCATAAGCTCACACCCAACAAGGCCCCCGCAGGCCTCCGCTCTGCTGCTCCATCCTGTCTGGCTCCCTGGGGAGGGGCTGCCCTTCCTCAAGGGCCACAACTGGCAGCATCTACACAGAGCTGCATGCAAATTCAGATCTCCAGAGCAGGTGGTGAGCTCCCTGAAACAGTAGACGACCCAGCCTACCATGCTAGGCCACACAGCATGTGTCCAGATGGTCCTGAGTGTCCACAGCGGTATAACAGTCTCAGGTTGGGACCAACCTAGAGTCACCAGATGTGATGGACAGGCCCCCAAGTTCACACTTGCCCAGGACACACAGCTGTATTTGGAAATAGGGCCTTTGTAGATGTAACAAACGGTGGGGAGGTCTCACTGGGTCAGGTCAGCAAAGTCCCCAAAGGGGACTCCAGAGACAGATGTGCTGGGAGGACTTGTGGAGGCAGCTCTGCAGCACCCTGGCCCCCAGTACCTTGGCAGACACGCTTCTCCTATTTCAGGCCAAAGAGCTTGTGGTAATCTGTGACTCAGGAAACTAACACGTGCTGTGGGATATTACTCAGCCATGAAGAGTGGCTGGACTGTCCAGGAAAGGTGAAGCCACTGAGACAGGAAGCAGGCTGCATTTGGCGGTGGCCAGCAGGTAGGTGGGGTTTCTAGGTGAGGTGACAAATAGACCTACCACTATGTGGTAGTCACACAGCTTGGTGACTGTGCCAACCCCATGGGACTGTGCACTGTCACTAGGTGACCTAGGTCTCAGTGGGGTGGTTATAAAAAGAGGGGAGTGTGGGCACCCTGGTCTTCCTTTTCAGGAGCCTCAGGTGGTTCTGGTGCCCGGCTCTCTGGGCTCATTAGGTTCTAGTAAGTCTAGTAAGTGATGAAACAACTCTAAGCATGGGGTAGTCAGGGTCCCCGAGGCTGGGTTGGGAAGTTGGACCCAGCAGCATCCCAGGAAAGCTGGCCATGATTGCCAGTGGCCCAGTCTCTGTCCAGGGCTGGTGAGGGTAGCACCCCAGGGCGACTCTGCCTCTCTCCCCTTCTCTGGCTCTTGGCCAGATTTTCGGGGCCTCAGGGCTGACTCAGGCTGGACTTTGGCCTGCAAATGCCCCTTTGGCTGTAGGATCTGTGGGGACATGATTCTGCTGGCCCTTTCCAGAATGTTCTGACCCCACTGAAATAGCCTTTCTATATGATGCCAATGGGCATTGTTGGCTTGGCCTGGACAAAAGTGCCTGAGTAGGAAGGAGCAGGGCGAGGAGGGCAGGTGGCTAACGCAGCCAGGCTAGAGGACAGAGGGACGGTGCCTCGCCAATAAGTCCTGAAGCACAGCCCTGTGCATATGTGCGTCCAGGGATGGAGCCAGTACGCCTGGCTGGGCTATCCTCAGGACAGGGCCAGTGACCTACCCAGGCCTGGGTAGGTTTTTCCTCACGGGCACAGTGCTGTGCTTCAGCTGGGAGGAGCCAAGGCAGGCACGAGGCTCACAGGGCTTGGTCGGTACCTCTGTTATTCAGGAAGCTGCCTGCAGCCAGATCTAGGCCACATGGCCACCCTGGTTGCAAGGAAAGCTGAGTGGCAGGAGACTGGAGCCTGGCACTGTGAGAAGGGCAGACACTGGCTCCAACCAGAGCACCCGAAGTGCCCAGGTGAGCCTGTACATCCTGCCTCCCCTCTCCCTGCTACTGCTGCCCCGGGAGGCAGGAGGCTTCTGTATCAGGATCCCTGGTTGCCCCAAGAAGGCATGTGGGTCTGGACCTGTTCCGGAGGGATCTGCTAGCTTGCTGCTGGGTTGCCATTAGCAGGCAAGGCAGGCAGACATGGGTCACAGCACACAGCTGGAAGCACTGGCCAATCAGGAAGCAGAAGGCATGGAAATCCTCATACCAAGGAGCCGCATGTCATCTGCAGGCCTGGAGGCTGTGGCTCCACAGTGAAAGCACAAGCAGCAAGGCCAGCTGCAGGGTGCACAGGAAAGGAGGCCAGGGCCACTTCCAGAGTCCCCGGAGGAGCCCACAAGAGCTTGCTTCCTTGGGCACTGAGTGACAACATGTGTGTTGTGTCAAGCAGGAAGCTGGTGAAGAACTAATGGCGGGGTCTATCGGAGGTGGTGGTAGGGGAGTCTCTGCCAGGGGGGTAGCAAGGTTCCTGACCTTCCAGGAGGAAGGCAGGTGTCCTTGCAAATCATGTTTGCGTACACAGTCCTGCCCCGGAAGCCATTCCCACGACAGTGGGGGTGTGCCCACAACTCCAGGCCCAGTGCTGGCCAGTGCAACCTGCTCTCTTGGCCTCTGAGGATAGCAATCCCAGGCTGCCTATCGAACCCCTTTCTGCTCAACACCTGTTCCTCTTACTTGCTGGCTTCTTACTTTGACCACTCATCATGCCCTACCCAGCCCCTTGGAATGTGAAGCATCTTTCTGTCCTGTCAAAAGTTCCAAAGGTGATGAGGTGACTGCCCGTAATTCCAGTGGCTACAGGAAAATCATGAGTTCAAGGCCAGCCTCGCAACTTGAGAAGACCAACTCAAAAATAAAGCTCCAGGGAAGTGGCTCAATGGCCGAGGGCTTGTCTGGCATTCAGAAGGCCCTGGGTGTACTCTCTAGCACTGCAAAGAAAACTGCCAAAGGCCCCCAGATGGCTGCCCATACTCACTGGAGAGAAAGCGCCATGACTATGAGTGACAACCCCTCCTTGACTGAGGCTCTGGCTGTTAGTTAGGGCCAGGCACCCACTAAGATGCATGTGAGACTGCAGTGGCCTCCATGTAAGGCGCAGACATCGAGCACCCTACTCTTAGGTAGCCCCAGGCTTGAGGGGAGGTAGGCCTCTAACCCAACAGGCCCTGCTCACATGCACCAGCTCTGAGGCCACTCAATGATCAGACTTTGCTGTTCCCGCCCTAGCCGATGGCAGCACTGTAATTTCGCTACACTGCCCGACTGCAGGCAGGGCTCTCACAGGTCACTGTGGCCAGCAGGTGAGTAAGTCTCGTGTGTTACATGGTGCAGCTTTGGGGCACCCCTTTCCTATAACACCGTCCTCTAAGAAGGACGGGGGCAGCCTGGCACCTCTGCCTGACTAGCGATGTCTGGACTAGGGAGAGACCAGGCCGCAGGCAGCCAGCTCACAATGGGCAATGGTTCCTGCACAATCCAAGCTAGAGGTAGCCTGTCCTCCACGGGTGTGGGCCTGCATGGGCAGAGCCATGAAGCTGCCGATTCTGGGTACAGAGACACGATCCTGGCAGAGGCAGCCAGCCTGCAGGGGAGGACAGTGTGGCCAGGGAAGGTGGCCTGAGGCCTTCCATATGTCAAGGCTATAACTGGCACATGGAGCACCTGCCTGTACCCCTGGTCAGGTAAATCAGATAAACGCAGGTGCCTCCTCAGCTGAGGCAGCCCTTCTGGGAGTGGGCCCTGGGGCAGGTCAGCAATCTCCTCCACCCTGTAGTGTGTTTGGCTCCAGGGTCCGACCCAGGCCAGGTCAATGGACTCAACAAGCTGGGATAGCCACTGTCCCAATAGGTCAGGTGATTATGAGACTGATGAGCCTGAGTTACCTGGTGCTACCACAGGGTAAGGATGAGTCATCACAGGGTCAGAGGAAGGATAACACAGCTAGGAGACTGAGACCAGCTCCACCTGCCTGCAGCCAGGGTGGGCTGTTCTGTCTGGTGAGGGAAGAGCCAGGAAATTCTCTCCACCCTCCCGTTTTGGGTGGTACTGGAGATGGAACCTAGGCAAGTGCTCTGCCACTGGGCTACATCTTTTAGCCCTTTTGGTTCTTTAGTTTGAAATGGGGTTTCACTAAATTGCTCAAGCTGGCTTTGAATCTGTGACCCTCAAGCTGGGAGTACAGGAATGCACTGCTATGCCGAGTGAGGAATCCCTAGGGCTTTGCTTCAATTCCTTTGACTTTGAATTTACTTCTAGTCCTTTGAATATAAAAGTTTTTTCTTCTGTTCTTTTTTTTTCAAAGGATTAAACCCAGGGTCTTTGCATTGAGCTCCATCCCTGGCCTGTTTTTATTTTTGAATTTTTAAATTTTGACCCAAGGCCTCATTATAAATTGCCCAGGCTGGGCTGGACTCCAGGTGGTCAGGGCTGTGCCAGTCCCAATACAGGTCCACCGACCCAGCTAGGAGTCCTGCAGGTGCTTTGGGTGCCAGTGGCCGACAGACCTATGGGAAAGAGCCGGCAGCACAGCTCCTCCTGCCCACCCCAGGACCCTCCAGCAGGTGCGAGGGTTTCCAGCCGCCCTCCCCCACAGGACATCACCCAAAACCTCGCGCCCCAAACAGCTGTCCAGTGGAAATGCCGGGGGAGCGCCCGCGCAGTTTCACGTTTTCTGGTAACCACGGCAGAAATGCACACAGGGTCGCCCGGCTGCACCTGGCAGCCCGCGCCCAGCCCCAGGGATGGGGGGCTCCAGGTGAGGAGGGGCCGCTCAGGGTCGGGGTGAGGGTCGTGGTGATGCTGGGCTTACGGCTGGGTTCGGGGTTAACCCTCCCAACCGCCGCCGCCCGCACTCACATCATCCATGAGCAACAGCAGGATGTTGGGGGGCTGCGGGGCGCCCAGTGCGGCGAGCCCCGCGGCGCTCACCAGCACCAACAGCAGCAGCAGCGGCGGCAGCAGAGGCAGCCGCCGCGCCCTGGGAAGCGCGACCGCCGCCGCCATGGCCCCCGCGCACCCAGTCGGGGAAGGGCCGTGCAGGGGAAGCTCTTGGCCGCAGGGCCTGCGCCGAGTGACAGGCGGGGCGGGCCCGCGGCGGGGAGCAGAGGGCTGGCGGGCCCGCGGCGCAAGCCCGCTGAATAACAGGAAGGGCGGGCCCGGAACTGCCGCCCGGCGGGAGGCGGGGCCTGGGCGGCCACGTGGTGGCGGTCGGTCGGTCACGTGACGAGCCGCGGGCCGGCCAAGATGGCGGTGTGCATCGCGGTGATCGCCAAGGAGGTGCGTGTGGAAGGGCGGTGGCGGGCGTGCGACCTTCCCCGCTCAGCCCGGCCCAGCCCAGCCCGCGGGAGCTCGCATTGCCCGCTTCCCGGAGTCCCCTTCTTTCCGGCCCGGCGTCCTGAGCCTGGCCGAGCCGCGGTGCGGGCCCTGCTGCCCGCCTGTCATCCCGGAACTCCTCCCCGCGGGACCACGGGACAGACGCCTGGGCCGGAGCCGTTCCGCGCTCTGCCCGGGTCTGCGGATCTTTGTCCCCCGGCCTCCGCCGGCTTCCGCGTTTTGTCTGTTTCCATGGCCTTAGGTTTAGGGTTCTACGGCGCCGCCTTCCCCTGCCCGGGGGTTCAAAGAACAAATCGTGGTGCACCTCTGCCTGAAGGTGGGGTCTGAACGACCTGGTTAAGCTCCTCCGCCCCCCCAGCGCAGTGCCACTTGCAGCGCCCCTGACAGGCCCTCTCAGCCGAGGTCTCCCAGCCTCCTTCCTTCACGGGCCAGCGCGCATCACGGAGCCTTTCTTGTCAGACAGCGGACACGATCAGGGATCTGCGGCGGTAACGCCCCTTCTGGGCTTTGAGCACAGCCACAGCGGTGCGCTGACGGGTGCACCTCTTTAGGGTGGGGTTCTGTCCTCACAAACCCACTGTAAGCTGAAACTGTCATAAGCAAAAAGTGCATTTAATGCCCGGATAAACTCGTAGTAAAGCGTCGTATATAAACCATTCTAAATTGGGGACTGCCAGTGTGCGTTTGCAGGTTCGTGGACCGGGTACCTTCCTGGTCAGCAGATGGGGGCATCTTGTTACATATGTCAGCGTGCCCAGTTTGAGAAACTGGCATGTGGGAGGCTGGGAGAGAAGCTGTTCCCTCCAGTGGTCAGGAAAATTAGATGTAGAAATGTGGGTCTTGAGCTGAGCCTCCAAGGACTGAGAAACAGGGCCATTAGTCTTTCGGGGTCCCATGCTAGGAAGGTCCTAGACACACCCCAAGGTAGCTGGGGCAGAGTGGACTCAGGAAGGTTCATGTGTCAACCACCCAGGAGAAGGGGCCACCACTCAGCTCATAGGACATGAACTTGGATGAGACCTGCAGGCAGCGCTTGAGGGAGGATGGAGAGAAGTGTAGATGTCAGAAGAGGGTCCCCATCCAGGATAGTTGGTGGGTGGGGCTGCCCTCTGGCACTCTGTACTGTTGAGAGCCAGTATGTGCTGGGTGGGCTCCTGTCTTCTGAGTTGTCAGCATCCTTTCTTACAGAATTACCCACTCTACATTCGGAGCACCCCCATGGAGAATGAGCTCAAGTTCCACTACATGGTGCACACATCTCTTGACGTGGTGGATGAGAAGATCTCCGCCATGGGGAAGGCCCTGGTGGACCAGCGGGAACTCTACCTCGGTCTGCTCTACCCAACAGAGGACTACAAAGTGTATCTTTCAGTGCCTTGGCACAGTGCTGTGATGGCCAGGTGTTCTCTAGAAAATAACTGGGCCTGGCATGGTGGTACATGCCTGTAATCCCAGCTGAGCCAGAGGCTGAGCCAGAAGGATCACTGGGAGTTCAAAGCCAACCTGGGCTACATAGTGAATTCAAGTCCAACCTGAAATATGCAGTGAACCCTGTCTTAAAAATCCAATCCCCCCAAAAAACTCACCAAAAAAAAAAAAACAACTTGAAAAGGGAAAAAAAAGTGAATGTTTTCACCAAACCACAGAATTAGGGCAGCCTGAAGCTAATGAAAGCTTTTGAACCTCACCACTCTTTAGATTGGGAGAATCACTTGGAATACACAGGCCTTGAGCTCTGTGGAGAATGGAAATATATGAGGAGGAACTGAGGCTTCCCTTTATGTTGGTCTGCTTTTCAGGGAGCCCCTGGCTTCAAATACTGGCCGTTGTTTCATTCATTTCTCATTAGGTCTTCATTGTTGGGTTGTCATCATTGGAAACCGTTGGGCATGTACCACCATGCCAGTCCCTGTGATACTCACTTGAGTTTGAGGATTTCAGAGACATTTTCATGGGTAGCAACACCATTTTTTGCTGGGACAATACCTAACACCCACCACTTAAGGAAAAAAGGTTTATTTTTACTTTCTAAAATTTATTTGTATACTTTTGGTACCCAGAATCCAACTCAGGACCTTGTGCTTGCCAGGCAGGTGCTGGCTCCCAGGTAGGCTGGCCTGACCCAGGGACATGGCAGAGTAGAGTGGTTCTAGGCATGCTGGGGAAGCAGAGGTGAAAAGAGTGACCCACCTCTACCCACAGACTTTACCTCCCAGGTCATGTTTTGCTAGAAACTTGTCACTGATCAGTGTCTCACCCCCATTACCCCATCACTTCCCCAAACCTCTACCAGTGAGCACCAGGCTTTGGGGGGACGTTTAGACACAAACCATAACAGTGACATTGGCCTGGAAGCCACTGTGTTGCTCTGTGACAGGGCCTGGTGAGGGGGGAGCCTGTTTGTGAAATCTGATTTTGCAGTTCACTTCCTGGGCCCGACATTGATTCAGAGAGGGTGATGTTGTCCTGGGACAGGCAGACTTGGTATGAGTCATGTGGCCTTGGCTGCCTCTGCTCCTGTAAACACCAGTTGACACCATTAAGGTGTCCAGTCCCACACCTGTGCTGTCACCATAGGATCTGCCCCCCTGGGTACCTCCTGTGACTCAGGATTGTCAAGTATCTCCAAAGCCGGAGCGCACAGTGGCCCCTGTGTGGTGTTCCCTAACCAGCCGTGCAGATATGGTTATGTGACCAACTCCAAGGTGAAGTTTGTCATGGTGGTGGACTCCTCAAACACGGCCCTTCGAGACAACGAAATTCGCAGTGTGAGTGTGGGAGATTGGAGGCTGCACCACAAGCAGGGTTGTGGTTGCTCTTTTTGCCAGTTGGAAATGCTGAGGTCCCTGCCCGGCAGCGTGTTCTTTTAAACAATCCCTGCGTCCGTTTCAGATGTTCCGGAAGCTGCATAACTCCTACACAGATGTGATGTGTAACCCCTTCTACAACCCTGGGGACCGCATCCAGTCCAGGTGGGCCTGCTGTGCAGGGGCTCCCCTGGCCAGAGCATAGCCATTCAAGTGTGAGAGCCCCGAATCCTGGCCCTGTGGCACCAGTTTCAAAGTGGTGAAGCCGTTTGTAAATCAGCTGCAGGGTAGATGGGGACAGGACTTGCCCATTTGGTTTCCCAGGTGTGCCTAGTGGGTCCCGGAGGCACCCCAGGGAATGCAGTCAGGCATCAGGTTTGTGCACAGTAGCCTTGAGGAAGTGTCCCCTTGTCACTGCCCAGCTCCCTTTCCTGGAGGACTTGGATGGTTAGGAGCTTGGGTCACAGGGGTCTTCCTGGGCCGGAGTGGCTTTGTGGCACAGTGCTTGCTTAACATGCAAGAGGCCCTGGTTTGGTTCCCAGCACAGATATGGCCCTGCCCCACAGCTGCTCACACAGGAGCTATCTGTGCTCAGAGACATGGGTGGGGCAGAGCACCCATTCCTCACCCCTACCCGAAAGGAGGGAATCTACAGGAGGAGAGGGGTGGGCCCCCTCCAAGGCACAGCCCTGCTGGTGGGGAAGACACCACGGCACAGAAAGTGGCCCAAAGTGCTGGGTGGCCAGCAGCAGCTCCATGCTAACTTCTGCTCGGTGCCCAGGCCTGCAGCAGCCCCGTCCTTGGCAAGGCCCAGCCCCAGCCCTTCTTCGTTCCCCACCTGCTCACGTGGGCCCATGTGCTGCACCCCACACCAGCTTCCTTTGGTCCATGACAGTCCCTATGAGGCAGGTGACCCATATCAGGCCCATTCCGTGTGCCTTCCCTCATGATTCTGGGTCACTGTGGTCCAGGTGAGAGCAGCAGGTGTCCCCAACTGTTCTTGTCACACTTGCTGCTCCCCTGCCTCTGCCTAGGACTCTGAACCCTAACCTGGGGACCCTGCTGGGGAAGGGTATGGGGACTACGGGGTCAGGAGTGAGGGGCAGGAGGGGCTCACAACATGGCCTTGAGGTGGTGCTCGCTCACCTGGACCCTAAAGTCCTTTCCTGGGGATGTGGAGTGTGCAGCTCTCCCAGGAGAGGGACAGGGCTGGAGCCATCTTCCCTGATCACCATTTCTCTTTGAAGGGCCTTTGACAACATGGTGACGTCGATGATGATCCAGGTGTGCTGAGCAGGTCCCTGCTGCCTGCACCCCAACCTGAGAGGGGCGTCGTGTACATAGCTGCTTGGAGTGTCTTATTTAAGGTCATTTGTCTTCCCAAGTGTAAGGGAGCTGTAGGGGTGGGGGTGGTGTTGGGTACCTTGCCACTAAAGCTTGGGAGATGAGGTTGGCTTGTCCTTCTGTGTCAGCAGGGGGCACGCTGGGGACCTGGGGGACAGATATGGCAGGAAGCCTGTTCCTGCAGGGGCAGTGGGGCCTCTGTGGGAGCAGTGACCTCAGGTGGCAGCACAGGATGGGCACCGAGGACAGGAACCCTGGCTTCTGTCCTTGCCCTTGGTGGTTATAGTTGAGTCTGCTGCTTTCCCAGGATAAGCTGGGATCTCATGGTCGATGTCCCCAAAACCCATACAGCCAAAGCCCAGGTATCGACCCCAACTGTGCCTAGGGTGGAGGGCAGGGCCTTCTGAGGTTGTTTGATGACTGGCTGAGAGATGCTGACCTGGGTGGGTAGGGGCTGTGGGGACCCTGGGCTGACACCATCTCTCCAGATGCCCTTGTGCCATGCTGTGTCCAGAGCCATTGGCTCCCTTGAGTTGCAGGCCCAGGGTGCTCCAAGCCCTGCTGAGCAGCTGCCCATTCCCCCCTCACCTGGGAGTTTCAAGGGTTCTGGGGCCCGGGCGCGCCTGTGCAGGGTGGTGGGGGTGAGACGGGAGGTGAGCTGCGCTCTGAAGCTCCGGTCGTCCTTCTCTTCCAGGGAGCACAGTGTTGGTTTGTTAAATTGTGTAATAATAAGCTGGGCGTGGTGGCACACACATGTTACCCCAGTGCTCTGGGAAGCTGAGGCAGGAGGATCAGAAGTTCAAACCCAGCCTGGGAACATGGCAAGACCCTGCCTCAAAAATAAAAGCAAGGCTGAGGTGTAGCTCCATAGGGAGGCCCTGCACTGCACACATAGACAAACAGGTGCGCGCCTCAGCTCTCCCACCCCAGGTGAGGCAAAGGCCTGAGCAAGGCTGAGTCTCAGGGCTGCAGGTAGCTGGTCCTGATTCACAGGAGCTGCGGCTGTGTGGTTCACAGGCCATACAGGGTGGCTGCGTTCCTAAGGGAGGAGGTGCTGGCCGGGCGTGGAATCTTGGTGGATGTGCAGTGAGCTCAGCTGCCTGAGGACAGCTTGGCGGAAACTGCACACTGCCCCCAGCACCCCCTGCCTTTCCCTCACTGAGAGCCGGAGTTCCAGAGAAGGTCGAGGCACGTGCTCTCCATCTCACTCGCGGCAGCAGTGGCGGCGGCGGCAGCGGCCGAGTGGCTGTGTTGGGAGAGACCTCCACAGAAGGCCTTGAAAGGGGTGCGCCTGTGCCACTTCCTGCCCGGGACTTGATGTGCGGCGGGACCTCAGACAGCTGTGAGGGCGTGAGGATGAGGGTCCTGCCTGCAGCACGAGGCAGTGGGAAGCTGTACTGAGTCCCGGCCCTGGACGCATCTTCCACCTTCTCTATGTGGGGAAAGAGGCAAAGCCCGTGCCCTGAAGCCACCGGCAGCTGGTAGGTGTGGCCGGCCCTGTCTGTCAGTCGCTGCCTCCTGCCCCCCAGCCCTAAGCACCATCCTCGACGGGTGACCTCTCTAGGTTGTCTCCGCCTGTGCCCTTTCCTTTTTTCTACCCCAGGCCAGGCCCAAGACACCTGCTCTGTCACCACTGATGTGGCCCTGCCCCACAGCTGCTCACACAGGAGCTATCTGTGCTCAGAGACATGGGTGGGGCAGAGCACCCATTCCTCACCCCTACCCGAAAGGAGGGAATCTACAGGAGGAGAGGGGTGGGCCCCCTCCAAGGCACAGCCCTGCTGGTGGGGAAGACACCACAGCACAGAAAGTGGCCCGAAGTGCTGGGTGGCCAGTAGCAGCTCCATGCTAACTTCTGCTCGGTGCCCAGGCCTGCAGCAGCCCCGTCCTTTGCAAGGCCCAGCCCCAGCCCTTCTTCGGTCCCCACCTGCTCACGTGGGCCCAGCCACTGAGATGTGGTCCAGCACTGAAGTTTGTGGTCAGCTTGGAGGCTGGCAGCCAGGGTTGACTGGGCGGAGCCACCCCCTCTGCAGCTCTGGAAGGCCTGTGCACCTGTCCCCCTTGGTGTCACTCTGGGTTCTGCCTCTGTCCCCTTGGAGTGTCTCAGGTCTCCCCACCATTGGACCTGGGCCCCCAGACAGTGTGGGGTACTTGCAGTTGAAGACTTTGAGACAAAGGTGAGGCAGAGCATGTGTTTGGCGGCATCAACCTGGGGCCTGACCAGGCTCCTTCCTGCCTGCCAAGGTGCAGTGTGGCCCCATCTTCAGCAAGCCTGATAGGGCTGCAGAGTGCCCAGAGCAGCCGTCTCCACATCCTGAGCGGCTGACCGGGCTGGTCCGTGCCAGGTCTGTCCAGGGGTGAGAGCCAGACCAGGGGTGTCCTGGAGGCCCAGACTGGTGTGGAGGTGCAGTTGTGGGAGGGACCTTCCTATCCCGCTGTCATGTTGTCCCCTGTGGGGTCCACCTGAGAGGTACACAGTGAACTTGGGTCTATGTCAGGTGACAGGGAGTGCGAGGTCTGTCACAGTGCTTTTTAAAAGATTCAAGTTTAATAATTTATTCTTTACTGTTAAGATACACACTTTTGTTTTTCTTTAAAATGAGTGCACTGAAGAGCTGGGGAGCCCGTCCTGGCACTCTCCTGGCCTCCCCCCACACTTCGGCCGCCCAGCTGTCCAGGGCCCCAGGCTGTCTGGAACAAGTGGTCCCCAGGGGACACTGCTGCTGACTTGTGGCCCAGCCCTGTGCCCAAGCTGTCAGGCATCCCCTCAGTATGGCAAGAACCACATGGAGAATCTTCCGCGTCCCCTGTGAGAGGCAGCACCAGGCAGGCTGAGGGGGCAGGTTAACTGCATTGATACCCCCTGGCTGTCTCGGGGGTCCCCACAGGGCAGCAAGCTGGGCCCGCCCACCAGTCAGACCTGTGCTCCCACGGCCTTGCAAGCCTTCCTACCTGCTCTGCCCACGCAGTCGCGACCGGGCCCTGCCCTGAAGGCTGCTGCAGAGGACTGGTGCCACCCTGGTGCCCAGGTGTCCCCGGAGGCCCCCGCGGTCGGTGGAGCTGATCCCTGGGAAGTTGGTCCTCTTAGGGAGCACCTGGAACCGTAGGCGTGAGGTCCAGACCTTTCCAGCTGCATCCCTCACGGCCCATCAGCGCTTCCCCCCGCCCCCCCAGCGCAGAGCCTCCATCTCAAGCAGCCTCAGGCACCACCAGTGCCCTCTGGGGGTCGGCTGAGGAGTGGAACACCATCCAGGGACACCCACCTTGATGACCCGGCCCCGAAAGATGCTCTCATCCAGCTCCACCGCAGCCTGGGCCGAGCGCTGGGTAGCAAATTCCACATAGGCGTACCTGGGGGTGAGGGTGGGGTCAGGGCACGGCGGGCCCACACTGCCACCCTCCAGCCCTGCACTGACCCCTTGGGGTGGCCGGAGAACTTGTCGCACAGGATGGTGACGCGGTGCACCTCCCCGCAGGGGTGGAAGTGGGCCTGCAGCTCCTCAGCCGTGCCGCCGTAGTCCACCTGCCCAGACACGGCCGTGTTCTTTGTTTTTGTGGAAAGGAAAGGACCCCAGCACCAGGACTGCTCCCATGGAGGGTGGCCTCGTGCCCGACTTCGTGTGCTGTCTGCGCGGACTGCACAGACTGCACTTGGCATCCTCTTGGCTGGCTTATGGAGTGCGTAGTCTGTCACCTGACTCCCACTTGAGAAGCCACGACATCTGACAACAGGCCAAGGGTCCTTGGGGCACAGCCCAGCTGCCCACCCCTCCCCCTGGCCCAGACCCGCTACGGGACAACAGGATGGTCACCCCATCCACAGAGAGGGACCAGGTGTGCCGTCCTGCCACTCACATTGCCTACGTAGATGGATCTGTGGTCGGCCTCCACCGTCTGCCTGGGGACCCCAGGGAAGGAGCAGCCTGTGGGGAGATTGTCCCAGACGTGTGCTGGCTGCTTCTCATCTGTGGTGCTCCCTAGCGGCCCTTGGGGGGAGACTACCTCTAGCCTGCCCAGATCCAAGGTGGGCTCAGCGCCTTGGGCTGTGTCCATGGACAAGGTTGGGGCACCAGGGACCTCTTGGTTCCTACCCACAGTTTTGGGGCTCAGCAGCTGCCTGGCCTCTGCTCCCTCTTCCTCCTTAGCCTCAGCCTGTGTGCCGGGTGGCTCTGGTGCCCTCTGAGCCTGCTCCATGGTCCACAGTTTCAGTCTGATGGCTTCCAGCTCCTGCCAGCAAGGTGGGGTGAGCCCATGGACACCCCCGGTGCCTGCCAGGGCGAAGACAGGTGGGGACAGCCCTTCCAGGGGCTGCAGACTCAGAGGATCCTCATCTCCCAGTGCTTTGCCTCAGAGAAGCCCCATGATCTCCACCAGGCTTCCTCCCCAGGCAGGCGGTCCTCTGCCTTCCGGGCAATTCCCTGTCCCTTTGTCCCCAGCCTGTAGCTAGCTCCCTGCTTGCCACCTGCCTGCTACCTGGTCAGGTTCAGGGCCCTTGGCCAAGTGGTCAGACTCCAGCAGGGACAGCAGGAAGCCCGAGTCTCCTTCGTCATTGTCTTCCTCGGTCTCCCTCCCACCCCCGCTTCCTGGCTCCAGAGGGGTCTTCTCCGTCCCAGCCCAGGCTCCCCAGCCCTGGGCCTCGGGGTCTGAGGAGACCGTCTGGAGCCAGACCTCGGTGGGGGGTGGGAAGAGTGTGGGGCTCAGGAAGGGCCACATGGTTGCCGGGCAGCAAGAGCGGCTGCTCACCTCTGTGCACCTGCTGAGCCCCAGGTTTTAAGCTGCTCGCGCAGCTCTGGGCCACCTGCTGCCACTGCAGCACAAAGGATTCCCAGCTGGGCAGCCCCACTTGCCTTTCCTTCCCTGGGAGGGGAGGAGGATGAGCCCTCGGCAGGGCCAGCTGCCCTGTGCTTGCTCCCCTCCCCTGACTCAACTGTATCCCCAGAAGGCCGAGTCAGGAATGGGGCGTGAGCCAGTGGGGAGGCCAAGTGTGGCAAGGGCTGGGCTAGTCAGGGCAGGGCCTGGTCAGAGGTGGCGGCAGCCTCTGGCGCTGGGTCTCCATAGACCCCTGCGCCTCTGCACGGGTGCGTCTTAGGTGGAGCCACTTCTGCTATGCTGATCCTCTGCTCTGTGTGAGGCCCGGGACTCTGCCGAACTGGGCACGGGCTCTCTAGAGATAGCCACCTGTCCCCACATCGCCCCCTGGAGGGCTTCCCTGGCTTCTGCACCCTTCATTAGAGGCCTCATCCACCTCAGGCCTAACTGACAGAGGCTTTGCTGGGCAGCCACAGGGACGGTGCAGGAAGCCCCCCTGGCAGCTCAGGGCTCACACTGGCCTGGGTTCCCATCTGGGCTGAAGATGGGTGGGTGGGTGGTGGGGTGGTAGAATGAGGATGGGCAGTAAGGCAGGTTGCCCTGGGCCCAGATCTGGGCCTCCATAGCGACTGAACCCCTCTTTCACCTGGCGGAGGCTGGGCACCATGGCTGTGTCCCAGCAGGACCAGCTGGATGTTGCTTCCCTTCACCAGCTTCTGTGGGAGCTCAGGACTGTGTCCCTAGCCCTGGGACCACCCAACTTAGGGTGGGACAGCATGAGTGCCTGGCCTTGGGAGAAGGGCTATGCAGTGGACAGATCCCATGTCCTTTGGATGGGACATTTTGTGGACATGATCCCAGCGGGGCTGCTCCTGGAGAGGGGTTAGGACCTGGAAGCCATTAGATTTCCTCTGGGGCCTGAGGGAGTCTGGACTCCCTGGTATCATGGCCTTGCAAGGCTCGTCCTGCTGGAGAATCTCCTCGCCTGTGGTTGTCCTACGTCCCCACCTCCCCCTGTGCTGCCCACCACCCAGTCTACCCTGGACTGTCCAAGGGGAGGCTGCACCCCTCGCAGGAAGAGAGGCCTATAGTGCTTGGGAAAGAGCAAAACGGCACAGAAGGGGCAGTGCCTCAGAGGTCCATGCCCTGCATTGATGACAGGGCAGTCAGGCCACACGGGACAGGGCAGAGGACCACGGGTGTACTTCTCACTCCTGACCCCGCTCCTCCGGGGAGTGAAGCAGACGGGAGGATGTGGCCTGTGCCTCCATCCAGCCCTCTGCAGCGGGGGGGGGGGGGGGGGGGGGGGGGGCTTTGGAAACCAAAGCCTTCTGCTGGCAATGGGGCCTAGGGCCCGGCTGGAGGGCAGCAAAGGGAAGTGAGTGAGAGAGGGCCGTGTGGGCCTCTGGGAAGAGTTGAGGCTGTCCCTGCGCAGCTGCCCTGAGCCTTGTCTGTGGGGTTGCTGGAGGAGTCCAGCCAGCCTTGGTGCCCCAGCAGGATCAATCCTGGAGGCTCCCCAAGGGCATTCCTGGCCCACTGGGGGGCTGTGGAGTGGGCAGTGGGCAGTGGGCTGGACTGAGGGACTGGAGTTCAGCTGGGACAGACGTGGGGGTCACCCCTAGTGCCCAAGGGAGCCGTCCCATGGTGCATGGGCACTTCCTGGACAGCTCTCTTGGGACCTTGCCTCCAGGTGTGGACCCTGGGTAAAGAGGCAGGGATGGTGCACACCTTGTGGGTATGAGGAGCCCCCAAGTGGCTGCCTGCCCTCTCCTGACCCTGACCTCTGCCCCAGCAGAATCTCAGTCCCTGAGGTGTCTAGGGCTGGCCTGGACCCGAAAAGGCACCATGGTGGTGGGTGCTACCTTGCAGGCAGGTTCCCCGAGGGCAGCCTGGTTGGCCTGGGCCAAACGAAGGTGAAGACTGATAATTAGCTGGGCTAGCGGGTGCCCTTGTGACCCTGGTACATTGGGGATACTAGCCACAGTGGACAAGAGTGAGGATGGTTGTGGGGGGACTGGAGGACAGAGTGACATGATCGGAGTGTGCAGGAGGATATGGCACAGGTGGGCGGGGTGAAGACATGGTGGAGTGGTCAGTGGTGGGGTGGATGGACAAGTGGATGGAGGGTGGGTAGATGAGTGGGTGGATGGTGGATGGACAGACAAGGTGAACTGATGAGTTGATTGATAATTAGCTGGGCTGGGGAGGGGAAGACAGATGGTCAGATGGATGCTAAAGATAGACTTTGGTGTTAGCTGGAGGAGCTACCTGGAAAAACCGGCAAATAGTAGACACTGGGGCCCATGCTGACCCCTGCCCACCACATCCTTAAGGTGCGCCCTCTCCATCTAATGCTGGCCTCCTGGGGCTCTGCTGTGTGTGTGTGTGTTGTCCCCGTCCTCCTGGGCCTTCCTGGGAGGTAGTGGGCATCTACTTGTTCCACCCCAACACCTGTGGCCAGTGTGGACTGGAGCCACAGGTCTCTTCCTCCATCCCAGGCAGAGGATTGGCCTGGGTGAGCCTTCCTGGGTGTGCCCACAGGATGCCATCAGGTCCTGAGTCCAAGGATGGAAGGCCTGGGATGCACACAGGAGGAGCTGGGCCAGTGTGTGCCCCATCCATCCTGTCCACTTGTCCCTCCTGGGGCTCCCCAGCCTTTCTGTTTTAGCTCAGGGCTCTGGACAAGATGAAACCATGGCATGTGCTGTCCCCATGACAATGACCCCCAGCCTTGGGGTCAGTTTGGCTCTGCTAAGAGATCTTTGGCTAGATGGAACCTGAACACAGAGCCAGCAGCAGGGTCAGCTCCAACAACACAGGGACAGCAGCACCTCCCACCCACAGACAGCAGGCAGCTGACACTTCCCAGAACCTTTTTACACCACGCGCTAGGAACGTCCTCTTGCTGCCTTGGGGCCTTGGTTTCCCCACTGCACCTGCCCTTCCCTGTCCTCCTGACTGCTGGGCTCTAAGAACTGCAGTCTGGGTCCTGCTTGGCCAGGAAGAGGCAGCCCATCTTCCTGTGTCCCTGGGTGGCCTGCCTTCCCCCAAAGAGACACACAATGAGAGGGTAGAGGAGGTGTTTCCTGGAGAACCACGGACTGGTGGTCCACTCAGGAGCGAGCACCCCAGCCCACGGCCAGGGATCTGGCTGTCAGGACAGCAGCCCAGGGCTCCTCGCCCATCGACACTCAGGCCATGGCGCTCCAAAGGCCATGGTTTCCAGCACGGCCTTGCCAGGGCACACAGTCTGAGGGCTGTGGGTGCCCTATGCAGGTGCAGTGCCCACCACACCAGGCGTGCGGGGCCCTTCGCTAACTGCAAGCAGGAGGGGCCTGGGGGCTCTGTGCAACAAGGTAGCAGGGGTCTCACGGAGCACCCACAGCACAGTCTCCTCCATGGGTGCGTGGAGAAAACCAGCAAACGGAAACCAGCACAGGCTGCCATGTGTGACCAGAGCCAAGTCTCTGGTGGCCATCACTTCCTGAGACCCGCAGCTCAGGGCTGTGGCCTTGGGGACCTCCTGGAGGACTGGACAGCGCTCTCCTGACCTTTAGGGCATGGGTGCTGCTGTCCCAGGACTGTCTCTCCAAGGGTGGGTGCTGCAATTTGGAGAAGCGTTGGGTATGGAGCCACACCCCCCTCCCCGGCCTGAGGAGCTGCAGATTTTGCCAAAAACCCGCTTCCTCTATCACATGTGTATGTGGTTTCCCTTCTCTTTATTTGGCAAACACCTCTTACCATCCTGTGGACACCGTCATTTGGACCTCTGTAGAGCTATGTACATTCACATTCACGCATGGACCTCGCATGGCACGGGCCCCACGGACCCCTATTGCACTCAAGTCCTTTGTGCCTCCACCACTGCATGCGGAGAGCAGGCCCGGTCTGTCCTGGGTGCTGAGTCTCCCCCTCGTCTCCTCCTTGAGATGCTGAGGGCGTCACGTGGCGTGGGGGTGGGGTGGGAGAGTAGGTGGGGAGCATCCTGTCCTTGGGGCTGAAGAACAGCTGGCTGGTTGACGGACGGTGGACGCAGGGTTATGTACAGCTGAGCACGAGTCTCTGAGGGGAGGGAGGGCGGCTGCTTTCATCTGTGGGTTTGCTTTTTCCTGCAAAGTCTGAAGACGGGAGGCGTGGGGACTGTGTGGTGACCGGTGGGAGCCGAGAGAGGTAGTGGTGGAGAATGGAGGCGGGGGTCCAGGAGCAGCCGCCGCCTTCTGCTTTGAAAACAGCCGGGAATCAACCCAAAAGATTGTCACAGTTTTGTTTCAGAGTTGTGCTCTCTCTGGGAAGAACACATTAGCACTTCTTTTTTCTTTTCACAAGTAGAGAAACGAAATATGGACAGTTGCAGGTGCGAGGACAGACAGGTGTCTCCCTGAACCGGGCGGACACACGCTGGTGCAGCCCAGGGACCTCACCGCTGCTGACTCTGCCTGGTGAGGGGCTACAGAGCTGCAGAGGAAACGGGAGGTCACCGCTGGGACCGGACCCTCTGGACCCCAGAATCCCAACACCCTGGAAAATCAAAACCAAACAAAGGACCAGCATCCAAATGAACCCAGGCTGGACTGAAACAGTGAAAGGAATACTTTGGCAGTGGAAAAGCAGTTTGGATTTTGACTTCTTGTGTTTGCTTTTTGGGTTTCCTTTGGAACAGAGGTGTGTCCGGTATCCTTGGCTGGCTAGCTAGCAAGGTAGTTTACAGGTATGTTTCCTTTGCTTTTTTAAAAAAACATTTTTGGATTTTTACTTAAAGCCAGAGTTTGACATTTAAAAAAAGACCAAACAAACAAACAAACAAACAAAAAAACCACCACAGTAACCTGAAACCAAAATGCTTCTTGAGTTAGAAACTGAAATCTTCCTCACTGTGTGGGCTGTGTCTGCCAGGTGCCCCTGGGGTGGCCCGGGTGACACAGTGAGCTCAGGTCTCTGGATACAAAAATCGGTTTTTCCCCTTTTACTAAGGAAGGGGGAGAACCCCACAGTCGTCTTTGTCTATTTCTGAGTAGCTCTTTTGCCAACAAAACGAAACCCCTCAAATTCTTCACTGAAAATGAGTCACCAGTTAGGCTTTCTTCGTCATAGGGAAAGCATGTGGAAGTCATAAAGACAGAACAAAGATGAGAGACACGGGAGGACAGACAAGACAAACACGGACGGGGGACAGACGGTGGGTGAGCCAGGCACGCTCCACTGGCGCAGTGGCTGCTGGAGCTTGGTCACTGGCTCAGGAGGGTGCCAGGCAGAGGTCGTGGTGGACAGTTGTGTCAGGTAGCTGAGGAGGCTGCTGTGCAGCTCTGGTTGGTTCTGTGATGCTTTTGGACAGAAGCAGTAGCAGCAGTGGTTCCCACCGGCTGGCCAGGTGTCCGGCAGCCAGGCTGGGCCGGAGTCGGCGGGGCATGGCATCCATGGGCTGAGCGTCAGGTCCTGGAAGGGTCAGCGGGGCACGGCGGCATCCAGAGGGCCAGGTGGGCCGGGGGAGCCAGGGCGAGAGGGCCCTGCGGAGCCGGCCTCACTGGGGCTGGCGGTGACGTCTGGCTGCCGGGGCAGCGGGTCGGCCACGGCGGCGGTGGGACCTTGCAGGCTCTGGCCGCACACATGGTGGTGCTTCTCCCAGTCCTTGTGCTGGCAGAAGGAGCCACAGTAGCGCGCTGCGTTGCAGCCGCTGCAGGTCTCACTGGCCTTCCGCCCGCAGTTCCAGCAGCTCTGCAGGGCAGCAGGGAGGTCAGGGCTCTGCGAGGAGGGGGCTGGCCCCCCATACTTCCCATGACATGGCCCTGGCTCACAGCAGACACTGCTGCTTGTGACTGGCATCTGGGGAGGTGCTGGGCAGAGTGGGAAGAGCCACTCCTCCAGGGCCCAAGCACAGGCCAGAGCGGGCCCTGCCCAGGAGTCACAACCATGTGGCCCGCATCCCACGGGGCTCAGCCGGCTTTGCCACCCCACCCCTGGCGTGGCTGGGAGACATGGGGCTGGTTCCCTTTCCCCTCTGCTGTCACCAGCCATGAGTGGCTCCCTGACCCCCATTTCCACCTCCTGAAACATTCAGTGCCACTCCTGTGTTGGGTTATTTTCCTCTTTCTTTTATCCTGTGTTGGGGATGGATCCCAAGGCCTGGAGCCTGCTGCTACCCTTAAGCTGTATCCTCAGCCCTGTTTTCATGCTTTGTTTCGAGACAGGGTCTTGCCAGGTTGCCTGGACAGGCCTTGAACTTTAGATCCTCCCGCCTCTGCCTCTAAGTAGCTGGGATGACAGGTGTGTGCTGCCACACCTGGCTTGGCCAGTCCTTCCTCTGCCCACCCAGGAGACTCCTGTCCCTGACCAGCCTGCTCCTCCACAGCCCAATGTGGCTGGCAGAGCTGTGCAGAGGAGTAAGCTGAGGGCTCCGCCACTATGCCCAGGTGAGCCTGGCCCAGGTCCTCGAGGGCAGCCCAAGCCTGGCCCCACCCCGGGATTTCTGCCCTACACCAGCATCCCACACCAGGCACCCTGGGCCACACTTGCGCTGCTCACGTGGCGGCTGCCAGGTGCCAGGAGCAGAGCGGGTGTGGGTGTGGCTGCCCTTACCTCGCTGGAGTCCTCCTGCTGGTTGACAACGGTCAGGGCATCCTCGGAGGCCTGGCGCTTGGCCTCGGCTAGGGCCCGCTCCATCTTGGCACGCTCCGTGGTGATGAGCTCATGGGCTTTGCGCTCTGCATCGGACACAGCTTTCTGCAGCTCTGACATTGCCTGACGCTTTACCTCGTTCACGGCCTCCTCTGCAAAGCACGGTGGGGCTGTGGTCACAGGGCTGGGCCTTGCGCCTCCTGGGGCTCCTGAGACTGGGTGGGACCTGCAGCTGCAGCACACGTGCCTGGCCCTCCCCACATGTGTGCTTGGGCACACTGAGAGCTCAGCCTGTGCAGACCCAGTGTGTAGGCAATTGTATCCTGAGCGTGTGTGTGCAAGTGTGCTCAAGTGTGTGCGTGGGACCTTCCGCAGCTGCCCCACCCGCCCTGCCGTGGTTCTCCCACCCTGGTGAGCCTGGGTTCCTGGAGGTTTGACCGCGTGGAGTGGACTCCACAGGATGGAGAGGCTGCCCCTGCAAGGGCCCTGCTCTTTTCTGCAGCCCAGTGGGAGCAAACTTGCCCATGTGCTGTCCACCTCCCCAGAGCGCATGCTGCCACCTGTGCTGCTCTTGAGGGCCAGGGGAGCCAGGTGCTGTCTCCACTGAGTTGACAGAGTCTCAGGCCTCTGGAGGACCCCATGCCCACTGCTAAGGTCTGCTGGGAGCTGCAGGGTGGGGCTAGGACCCAAGTGGCTACATTCTGATTTGCTGCAGCCTTCCTCGAGGTCTTGCTAAACTACACCAAAGTCAATGACGCCTGCCTCAGTTTACCTGCTAGCGCTGTCTTTGAGAACTGGCTCTGGTAAGGCAGAGTGGGACTAAATGGGACTCTTATGTGAGGTGCTAAGACATCCCTGGGTCTCCCCTCTGAGCACCTGCATCCTTTGGGTGCTGAACCCCTAGCAGGCCCTGGAGCCCCTGGATCTGTGGCCAGTAGGTCCCTGTTAAGCATGGCTCCAGGTGGACATCAGTTGATTCCCCTTCTCTCTGCTTTCAATTGCAACTCCCCTCTCCCTCATGCTTCTCAACGAATCCATCAAAATTGAAACACATTCAGTCACCCCGGCCCAAGCAGGCACCTTGTCTGCCTGTGGGGCCCAGGTTCCCTCTGGCTCAAGTGTGTCCCCCACTATGCCAGCAAATGGTCATAGCCCTCCTCTTGACTGAGGGGCTCCCGCTCCCTGTCTGTCTATCTGTCTGGTCTTCGAGCCTGTGCATCACCATGCAGCCTCCCATGCAAGCTCTGCTGTGCGTGCACATGGCTGAGCTTGGGGACCCCTGGGAGGATGGGAGGGAACCCTCCCTGTCTGAGCTGCCTAGGGTCCAGCTGTTCCCCGTGTCCGTCCTGCACCACGCACCGGCCTTCCTCCAGATCTCCTCAGGCATGTAGCCAGACAGCGCCCTGGGCACGAGCTCCCGGTGTGGGTCTGAAACGGAAGGGTTAAGGTTAGGTCATCTGCTCACCCTGGGGCTCCCTGACCCTGGCAGGGCCTTCAGTTTTCCATGGGGATCCCTAGAGACCATGGGCGGAAACCTGTGCCCAGCCAGGACAGGAAAGGTGGCTCTGGAGCCCAGGGCCTGAGGCTGGGTGGCCCATGCCTACAGGTGCACCTTGGGCTCTGCATTCACCTCAAGCCAGACGACCACAGACCTGGGTCGTGCGTGAGGGGAAGGATCTTCCTTCCAGTTGAATTCAGTTATGTTTCATGAGACAGCTCTATGGGAACCAGGCCCCTTCCCCAGCACCTTGGCTACCAGAATGCCTCCCCACCGCCCACCTAGTTGAGACCCCTCAGGGCCGGAGCTGCTGAGGGGCCGGGCAGGGGCGGAGCCCTTCTCCCCGTCCTCGCTGTGGCTGTAGCGCCGGATCCAGTGGTTGAGCTCCTCGCGGTCGGCCTCCTGGCACTTGCGTAGCACTGTGAGTGAGCGGCGGGTCTTCTCCACCATATCCATGATGCAGTTCAGGAGCTGTGGGCGGAAGTGCGGCAGTCAGGGGCATGGCAGGGCCAAGGCCAGGGCAGAGTGCCGAGCCGGGCTGTGGGGCCCACGAGCCCAAGGCTGGAGGAGCAGGCGCTGGCTGTCACCGGGGCTCAGGCCCTCCTCCTCCCCCACTGAAGGCAGTGGGTGAGGGTGATGTCAGTGGCCCTGTGGATGGTGGAGTGGGGGGGCCTGAGAGGGGCCACTGCCCACGCTGCCTAAACCCAGGGCCACACAGAGCCCCAGAAATGCTTCCCCAAGTGTCTCCACCCTGAAAGAACCACTGAGCAGGAGAGAGGACAGCTGGCCTGCCTCATGGCCCTGTCCTTCCTGGCCCCCATGGTTCCCCAACAGGCCTGGGGACAGAGAGGGCTCATGCAGGGGAGCCAGAAGGGCACAGACGGTGTGCTGAGCTGGAGGAGCCTGCCAGGGGCCCACCCGCAGACCCAGGAGGCAGACACTCACGTTGTTGAGGTGTTTCCACTCCTCCGCCCACTCACGCTCCGTGAGCCTGTGGTCGATCACTTCTTCCTGCCTGGACCCAGGCACTGCTGCAAGAGGTAGTGCAGGTTTAGCTCCATCCAGCCTCTGCCCTGCTCCCTGGGTCCCCACTCCCCAGGGCCCACCCTGGGCTGTGTGTGCATCAGCATGGGAGCCCCAGGGCACTGCCCTCTGCCTGCTGGCCCAGGGCTCAGGACCCAGCTCAGCACTCAAGAGGAAGGCACAAACCTGCCCCCTTCCTGGTTTTAGCATGGCCACCCTGCTCCTGGCCCCAGACCTCACCACACACCTCGCCGCACTCAACAACCTGTCCCGTGGGCCACCTGCCTCCTCTCTCAGAGCCTCCCCTCAACCGCCTGTGCTCTCTGCACCCCAGGGCCCAGTCCCAGCTGTCGTGTCCTGAGCCCCTGACCACAGGCAGGTGCCTTGATCCTGCTCCAGGTCCCCTTGCCCTTCCGTCCCACCCATGTGTGGCCGTGGGGTCTGCCTGCTGGCCATGGTGAGCCATCTAGTTCTGAGAGCAGGCAGTGGGTCAGGGCCAGTGCGAAGGTGCTCACTCCCGTAGGGCTTGCCTCTGCTGCTGTGCCTCAGTTTCCCCACCCTGGCTGGCTCCCTTGGGGCCCATATTGGGGAGTGTGCGGGGGAGAGGTCTGTGCGCTTTGAGCTTCCCTCGCCCCCTCCAGCCCGGGCCCTCATCATTGTCCCATTCTGGGACGGGCACAGTGGGACCACTGGGGGCTTATGTCTGCACCGTGTTGCAGGTGGCCGAGTGGAGGAGGCAGGGTATGGGCTGGTAGAAGATGGTGGGGACAGAGACAATGGCAGGTGCCCCATGTGTACCCTCTCCCTGGGTGCCCTGACTTGTGGAGCTGACTTCCTGGGGCCCAGGTCTCTCTCTGGGCCACTGGCCAGAAGGTCTCTAGGCCCGGAACACAAAATGTAGCAGGATCACAGCCGATGTCACTGCCGGCCCGGCCGCCTGCAAAGCTGAGCCTCGCCTGGGCCCCAAAATAGTGGCTGAGATCTCCCAACAGTTGGTGTTTATTTTAGTGTGAGCAGAAACGGGTGGGAATTAGCACCTGCCTGACCCGGCTTGCATCCAGCCAGCCACTGTCACCTGCGGCCTGGGCCCCGGCCTGGGCATTCCGGCAGGGCAGGGGTAGGAGCTGACCTGCCCCAGACCCTGGGGTGCCAGGGCACCCCTAGGTTGGCAGTTTCCAGGGCCCCTCGGCCTCCTGGGTTGGGACTGGCTGGCCACCTCCTGAACCCCAGCAGAGTGGTCAGCAGGGCAGGGTGGTGTGGAGGAGCCAGCGTGAAACAGCCTGGTCTCCACGCCAGCAGTTGTCACTGTGACCAGGGCCAGGTCCAAGTCGACACCCCCAGTCCTCACACGACCTCTGTTCCTTGAGTAACCTTGCTGGAAACTGAGGCACAAAGAGGCTGCATGACCTAAAAGGAACCCGGCCCTCGCAGGCAGCCCAGGGCTGACATGGGCGTCCCGTCTCCACGCACTGCTCACCGAGCTGCCGGTGGCGCTCCCGCAGCTCCCGGGGGTCAGGGGGACGGTAGGGGTCTCGGAAGTGGTGGGCCACGGCCATGTCCTCCAGGCGGTAATGTAGGGGTGGCATGGGGTGTGGCAGCCCGTTGCTGGGGCTGTAGCGCTGGGCGGGGCTCAGTGTGCATGGCCGTTTGCTGAGGTGCTCGGGATGTGGTGGGTCACTGTCCGACTCATTCTCTTTGGTCCTGGCCCAGAAATCAGGTGAGACAGTAGTAAGGGCCACCAGCCGTTGGAGGGAGGCCCGGGGCGGGGGTGGGAGGGAGGCAGTGCAGTGAGACTCCAGTCATGCAGGGGTGTGGTCTCCTCCATACCCTGAGGGCACCCTGTTGAGGGGACGGGGAGAGGAGACACCTAGGCTCCTAGTGTAGGTGCCACTCCCCGGGGCAGCACAGGGAAGGAGGACGCAGCTCCTCTGTGGCAGGTAGAGGGGCGTAGCCTGGCCACTGGGGGCCTGGCCTCTTGGACAGGGCCAGGGGCTCCTGGGGTGTCAGGGTCCTCAGACCATCATCCTGAACTGTGGCCTGGTCACTAGCTGGGCAGCACAGGTGCCGCAGGATGCAGCGGTGCTCATGGTGGTCACTCAGCCCCTCCGTGGGGCTGCAGGGTGGTGGGGGGCAGTACCTGTCGGGCGTCCGCCTCTTGCCATTCTCATTCACCTCTAGCAAGAGCTCAGAGGAGTCCCCGGGGGAGGCGGTGCTGGTGTCCAGCAGCGTCTCCTCATGCTGTGCCAGGTACTGGGCGGGTGTCTGCTTGGCCAGGCGGGCACAGTGCAGTAGCTCGCGCTGCAGCAGGGGCAGGTTGGCCTGTGGGGCGACAGTGGGGCACACACAGCTGAGCTGAGCGTGTGGAGCCTGGGCTGGCAGCCACTGGACTCCGGGGCTCAGTCCCAGTCATCTCCTCAGAAACCTTGCTGCTTCCTCAAGGTCATGGGAGGCCAACAGGACAGCAATTCGGGGTCCTGGGATCAGAGCCCAGGCCCTGTCACCATGCTCTCCCGGGGAGGCACCATACCATCTCTGAACAGAGGAGAAGCTTGAGGCTTGGAGTAAGAAGCAACCAGCCCCAAGCACATAGTGACTGGAAACAGACGCAGGGAGCAGAAGTGGGAGGCGCACAGATTCTGCTCTGGCCCCTAGGGGTGCAAAGGGAGGCCAGCCACCCCTCCTTGTGCTGGCCTCCTGGTGTCCAGGCCCACCTGAGGGAAGTGTGGAGCTGGGACTGGATGTCAGCATGCACCTAGGCTCTGCAGGCCACTGCGCTTTGTAAGAGCACTGGGCCTCACACACTGTGTCTCGGCCACCACTTCCGGCTCAGCCTGTGTGTGCACCACTGGGCCATGAGGTCCCAGAGCCACATGTAGCAGATGGGGCAGGCTGAGCCCAAGCTGCTGGCGCAGGGCCCAGTGGGGGCCGCTTGGGAGGGCCAGCAGTTCCAAGCATTTGTAAATAAACGCAGTTCCCTTCTTTCTCAGGTGCTTCAAAGCTGCTGGCAGCTTCCCGCCTCTGCCTCCCAGCCCACATAAGCATCCACTCAGCCTGCAATGTTCCTGTCAGGCGGCACCAGCTGCCAGGCCTGTTTTCCTATCTGGTAGCTGAACGAGGGCCAGCCGCCATCTGCCGGATGCGTCAGGAGCTGGAGTTGGAACCAGGTCCCAGGAGTCCGGCAGCCCCTCTCTGGCCAGTGCAGCAGGGCGGGGACAGGCACTGGCAAGGCACTGTGCAGCAGTGGACACATCTGGATTTCTGATACTTGGGCCAACTGGGAGTCCAGGCTGCAGCAGGCGGCTTGTCCCAGCTTCTGGAAAGCTGCATCCGGCCAGCACAGTGATCAGGGTGGGGAGGCGGGGATCAGGGACAGGCAGCACCCGTGCACGGTCTAGACACACAACTGCCCAGCACAGGATCTGGGTCCCTACTCTGTCCCCAAGAACGCCAGGCACTGGTTACGGGACCCTGGGTCCCCCTGCACCTCTGCATGGAGGACATCCAGAGCCTCCTCCCATGGGACCCGGACATCTGCAAAGCAGCCATGAGGACCAGAGCCTCGACACCTGCAGCAGCTCTGGGCACTGCTGAGCGCCTGGCTGGGCTCCTGTGGGCTGCACATCCTGGGGCAGGTCCCATGGCCCAACTCAGCCTCGTCTACAAGCTGGAGCTGTGATGCCCCTGGTGTGAGGGCTCCAGGGACCCTGGGTGACAGGGCAAGCCCTACATGACTGGTGAGGAGGGGACCTGCGCTGTGGGGACAGGGTGCCTCTCTGGGCCCTGCGAGGATGAACCGAGTGGGGCGGGGGTGAGGGGGCGACCTTCGAGAGCTGTGGGGGCGGAGAGAAACTGAGCCCAGGAGGTCGGGAGCAGCCCTGGTGCTTGCTGGGTGCTGGTGATGCTGCTGTCCTGCCCCACCTGTGACCATAGCTACCTCGGGGCACCTGCCACCACCGTGGGGCTGCACAGAGCTGGGGTGGTGGAGCCATGGGGAGGGAAGACGGGAGTGGAGGGAACAGGATCTGTCCCTCCACTGAACCCCACAGTGCCACTGTGCCTCACAAGTGCTGTGCCCCGCACAGGCCTCCCAGAGGCAAGGGTCCCCATTTCACAGCTGCAGCCCAGGCATCGGCTCCAGCCTGACCCCTGGAAGGAGCCAGGCAGTGCCTTCTTCAGACAGTTGCTCATCCACCTGCGGCCTAGCTGTGTGCCCACTGCCCATCCACGCCCACAGCCTCCCTGGCCTCTTGCCACCCCACTCTGCTCCAGCCTTGCTGGCCCTGCTGCCCTTCCTGCCACAGGACCTTGACACACACAGTCCTGCTGCCCCCAGCTGTCCACCGCCCCCCCACCCCGCTCCTCCTCAGCCCTGTGCAGCGTCCCTCCCCTGGGGCTTCTATAGCACTTCCTCCTTGCCCGCTGTTCTGGTGCCCACAGTGCTGACTGGTGCACCCTACCCAGGATGGAGCTCTGGGGAGGACGTGCCTGCCACCTGTGGCCGTGCCCCTAAGCCTCAACTGCTGGCACCCAGTGCTGCTTGGGGATGGTATTGCATGGACTGGCACCTGTGGCCAGCCAAGGTGCGGTGCTGAACCCTGCGCTCTGCCCTAGAGACCCCAGTTTGGTGCTCGGTCATGGGCTCTGACAGCCAGTCTGCTGCCTTCACTGGCAGGAATCGGCCCTGATGTCAGCACTGCTCCCCCAGGGACGACACCGGTCAGACGCGGTGGGGGGAGGGGCCTGGGCCCACGCTACCTTCAGGAAGGGGATGACGAATGGTCGCAGAGGGAAGTTGGTGGCCTCCTGCAGCTTGGAGTGGAACTCCTCGATCGTCAGCGTCGAGTTCTGGGAGAAAGGACTTCGGGTCGGCGACAGCCCTTTGCCACCCACATCTGGGCGAGGGGGCTGTCACCACGCCCCGCCACGTGGAGGGAGCCCGTGTGTGCGTGTGTGTTGGGGGGCAGACCACTCACCACCAGTCCCAGCACCAGCATGCGCACGCGCTCCCCAATCTCGGGAGAGATGTCACTGCCGAACTGCTGCAGGGTGCTGAGGAAGCGCTTCAGCTTGCTGAGCTGCCGGGCCCCACAGGCCGGGGGCAGGTGCTGCGTGGACAGCGTGGCCGAGCACGAAGTGGCTGGGCCGTTGCTGAAGCCATTGGGCGTGGACGGGGCGCCGTGCACAGCTGTGGGCGAGTGGCTCCCGCCGTTCATCACTGCGGGGGTGAGGGGGAGGCAGGTGGTGACGTATAGAGGCAGTGACACGGCAGGACTGCAACATCATGGCCGAATGATGGGTGTCCCGGGCCATACAGAGCGGAGCTGCCTGGTGTGCAAAGCCCATTGCTGTGAGGTTCCTGCAGCCGGGCAGACCCAGAAATGGCACCAGGATAAAGGCTGTGCCCAGGCTGCTGGGGAGGGAGGCTCACGGTCCAGCAGTGGCCCTAAGTGACAGCACCTGTGTGTAGCCAGAGGTCTGGCCCCCCCCATCACTGGCTCCGGGCTTCTCTACCTGCAGGCTCCCTGTCACCTCCTCCTGGAGGTGGAGACAGGAGCCACTCGCTGCTGCCCAGGGGTCCACAGCCCCTGCCTCTGTGCGGCAGCCTGGCCACATTGCTCCACCCGGCCACATCCCCACCCTGAGCCATGTCCCCAACCCCAAGTCGGCCCATCACCCATGGGCTGGACACAGGACTCGACTCTCCAGGACAAGCAGGCTGAGTCCTGCCAAGATAGTTGGACATGCAGAGGCGTGTGACTGCCCTGGGCTGGGGCACACTGGGGACAGGCAAGGACAGCTGACATACACACTGCAGGGCCAACACTGCTGTCACCAAGAGAAGACGCTGGCTGCCCCCAGCATTGGGTCAGTGTCCCCAGGCCCTGGTGGACACCAGGGCTGTGGCGTTGCGTCCCAGGCACGTCCGTATGTCCAGCTCAGGCTCAGGGGCAGAGGCTACCGTGGTGGCCAGCAGCACTGTGCTCATGCGTCTGCACTGTGCCAGCCTTGGGGATCCTGAGCAATCAGCTCCAGGGCTGCAGCTAGACTGGGCCACGGACCTCAAACATGTACACAGATGCACACATGCGCGCGCACATGCATGCACGCACCTGTCCTGCTCAGCCCTATCTACTCTGCTCCTGCCTGGCGCTGCCCTGGCCTGCTGTGCTGCCTCTGAGTTCCCAGGCCCAAGCTGGGCATGCAGGGATGCGGTGTGGGCAGTCTGGGCCACCTCTTCCCCCAGGGCCTGGGAGGACTCAGCCACTTCTGCCCTCTGTGGCGAGACCTGATGGGGCCTGTGGGTGCTGAGGGGGCATGGAGTCCCCTTATCCAGGAGTGGCAGGTTCTGCTGAGCTGGTCTTGGGCACTTGCTGCTTCCTGCCTATGCTCAGACCCCGGGGGTCCCAGGCAAACCACCCCCATCCGTCCTGACCAGGGACTGGGCGTAATCTCTGCTGACTGCTTGCTGGGTCTGGTCACTCCTTAGTCCATCCTGCAGGCCTGGGGGGGGGGTACCTGGGCTCATATGGCCAGCCATGGGTGTCAGGCTGCCCAACCTAGGCCCCTCTGTTACCTGTGGTCAGACACCACTGACGCCTCATAGGTGACCACCCAGGCGGACCAGGCTGGCCCACTCTGCATGAAGCTGCTTGCAACCTGAAAGCTGGGCAGGACACTGGGACCTTAAACACAGCTAAGGGTTAGTCCCGAGCTGTTCCTCATACCATGCTGGCCCAGGGGCCCAGTCGACACAGGTGTCAGGCAGGACCCCAGCCTAGGGACGCTCTGAGGGAGGGTGGACATGCTCTCTTCTGTCCCCAAGTCTGGTGGTCACCTTCGAGTGCCCCACGTGTGAGGGCGGGCACAGCCGCACGGGTCACACTGGGCCTTGCTTCAGCTCCTCACCCGCCATGTACCAGAGCAGAGCCGAGGGAGGCCTGTTTGCCCTGGTCCCCCCTGTTTGGAGCCTGGCTCCAGTCCCTTCCCCTGAGGACACCCCAGGGCTTCCCCATGACCAGTCAGCAGGCTGGGTGTCCTCAGGGTGCTCTCCGGTCGAGAGCTGAGCACTGTGCCTGCCCTGCTCAGGCTGCAGTACTGGGCAGTTCTGCCGTGGGCACGCGAGGGTTGGACCTGCCTGCCAGCCTGGCCTGATGACCTGTGAGCTCCTCTGAGGCTTAGAACAGACAGTTGGGCCCTGGACGTGGGCCACACAAGTAGGGATGGCCCCGAAAGGGCGCCAGGCTCAGCATCCCTCTTGCCTCGGGGCACCAGGCCCCCCAGGGCCCCTTGAGCCCTGGCCCTGCTGTGGCTGTCTTTCCCTCTCACAGGTGAGTTTGACCTCATGGCAGCCACTGACTCACAGAAGTCCGGTCAGGGCCATGGTGGTCACGCGCTGTCAGCCCCGCCAGGGAGTATTCCGTTTGCCAAGGAGACCTCACCATCGCGGTGGACTCGTTTCCTGAGTCCTGTGGGCCCCAGCGCCTTTGGAGACTGGCAAGCCAGGCCCCTCCCGAGGCCTCCCTCCCGAGGCTGCTTACCAGCCTGGCCCTGGGCGCCTGGGTCCCTGTGGCCTGCTCGCTGCCTTCTGTCCTCCCGGCTGCCAGCACCCTCAGCAGCTTGCTAAAGAGACACCAAAAATAGCCCCCGGCACAAGTGCCTTCGCTCCCGCGACAGGTGCGTTACTAAGTTAGATGCACACGTGTCCCGGCCGAGGTGCGGGGGCCCACGCGACACCCCAGGCTCCCCAGGCTCGCGGCCTTGGCGGGGGTCAATGGGACGGAGGAACCCCACAAACAGCCCCTGAGCCACCCTATACCTGCAGAGGGGTCGGCAGCTCTGGAGCCGGGAAGACGCTATCCCTGCATCGAGAACCACACGGCCACAAGGATGGCCACTGCGCAGGGTGCAGGCCTGGCCCGGCGCGACAGCAGCGAGGAGGGAGGGCCTCAGCTGTCCTGACGCTGTCCCTGCAGCCTCCTCCTCTCAGCACCCCGGGGAGGGTGCTGGCTCAGTCTCAGGACGGGGCCCTGAGGTCAGCCTCCTTCCCCATGTTATGGGGGAACCGACTGCCGGGCGGACGCTCGCAGCACACAAGGCTGTGTGGAATCACAGTGACGGCTTGCAGTCCATCCTCAGAGTTTGGCCAGGTCTGCTTCACTGGGGGAAACTGAGGCACAAGTGGCCCCACACCCCCAGGTCACCCTGCCAGGCCAGGCCCTTGAGTGCCCAGACCTACATCACTACCCCTTTCTGTCCTCACAGCCTTGGGAACTGCCTCACCACCAGGCAGCCGCAGCAAAGCACCTCAGGAGGCATCAGTGTGCAAGGCCACTATGGGGCCCCTGTCCCGGGTCCTGGCCCTGCCCTCTGAGGAGCACGGGGACGTGCGGGGCCTCTGTCAGCCTGCGGTTCTTGTTATTTTACTTACAGAGACAGACCATGGACCACTTTAAGCAGCCGTGGAAACGGCCGTGGGGCAGAGACGTCGCAGGCCCATCCTCACCATCTGTAAGCAAAATAAGAAGAACACGTGGTCAGGAGGCCCACCGGGCCGAGCCATGCCCCTCAGGCCTCAGTTTCCTCTTCTGGAAAAGATGGGCTGCACGGTGGTCTCTAAGGTCATTTCTGGAAGGACCCCTGGGGTCTGCCAGAATTTCAGCCTCCACATCAGCGCAGATGGGACCCCTGGTTCTTAGCAAGCCCTCTTCCCAGGGCTCCCCCGGCCCAAGCTGTGTGCCTCAGTGATGGGCTCAGACCAGGACCCAGAATTATGCCCAGGGCAGGAGCCTGGGGCAGGGCGTGCACAGAGGAGCTGGGCAGGCTGGCAGTTTCCCCGAGCAGATAGGGAGCCCATCACAGGGCGGCGTGCAGACCTGGGCCAGAGGGCTCTGGCTGTGGACAAGTGTGGCCTGGGGCCCTGGTGCCTGCACTGCCTCAGCCTCCTTCCAGCCACACATGGCTCAACTCCAAGATCAGCTGTGCCAGGGCTGATGATAGGCCAGGAAAATCATGGCCTCAGGCCCGGGGTCAGGCCGGTCTCACCAGCTCAGCTGAAAGGTGTCCAGGCGGCAGAGGCCTGGCCAGGGCTGCTGCCAGCCAGGTGAGGTTGGTGCACCTCGGGCTCTTGGGGGAACATGTGGCTTCGGGAAAACACGAAGGTCACCCCAGAGGAGGCCAGACCTCTGGTGGACACACCTGCCAAGCCAACAGAGAGTGCTGCCTGGGGAGAAGGAGCCACCACTTCCCAGCACTGTTGGGGTGGGACTCTCACCCAGAAACATGACCCGAAGTGGGTCACTAAGGGTGGGAAGGAGCGGGGACACTGAGCCAGCCACAGACAGGCTGCCTCCCGTCTGCTCTATGGCCTCGAAAAACAAAAGCCCCTGGGGCTCCAGGCCAGTGCTTGGGGCAGGGCAGCCGGGGCAGTGCGACCCACCTGGAGCCCCAGAGTACTTGGTGGGCATCTGTTTAGGTGCTGGACCTCTTCCCACTGCCTGGGGCTGCTGCAGCCCTCAGGCACCAGCTCCTGCACCCAGCTCAGGTGCCAGCAGCAACTGCAACCCGAGGCAGCAGCCTCCTCCCACCTGCTGCACTAGCTCAAAGCCAAGCGCTGGAGTGAGACCGCCTGGGCTGGCCCGAGGAGAGGGACAGTGGCCCACAGCCGCCTTGTCTAGGAGGTCGGAGTGTGTGTGGCCGCCTCTGCCGGAGCAGTGTGGCCCAGGGCAGGCCCAGCGTGGCCACCACCCTCCTGGACCTGGAGGCCAGGGCCCCACTGCAAGAGGCCCAGCTGGTGCCACATGGGGACCAGGCCTACTGGACCTTCTTGAAGGGAGCGAGGCCTGCAGAAAGGTGAAGGCGCGGAGGACGTTAGGCCTGAGGCTCTTCCAGGCGCCTGTGCCCGGAAGTCCCTGGAGGGGCCTCGGCTGGGAGCAGGCATGCGTGACCCCCTGGGATGTGGCGGACGGTGGGTGTGCTCCGCCGGCTCCCTCCAGCAGGAGACCAGCTGGGATGCTGACACTGCTGACCAGGGACAAGGCTGGCCTCACACTCGACCATCCCAGCCAGTCCTCCCTATGGGCAGAGCCTTGTGTGCACCAAGCTGGGGCGGCCCAGCTTCTGCTGGCGACGAAGAGGCCAGAGCTCCGGACTGAGTGCCAGGAAGGGCGGCAGAGGAGCAGCTCTGCTGGGGACTGGGTCACCAGGTGAGGAACCAAGGTCCCCGTCCCCGAGGGGCATTGCAGGAGTGGTGGTTGGGGGCTGCGTTGGTTTCCCGCTCAACCCTGGAGACACTAGGCCGCACTCCTGAGTCTCCTGTCCATTGCTTCTCATTGCTCGAGACCCCAGTCGTGGGGTCACAGCCTCGAAGGACAGGGTTTCTTTGGCGGCTGTGGCCCAGCGAGTGGCACCTGCTCCAGACATGTGCAACAGCCTGAGGACTCAGGGAAGTCCACCCATAGCTTCTGACTGGTTCACCCTGACACATCCAGGGCCGTACCCCACAACCCAGTGTGGAGCCAGCCCTCGGGGTGCCCACTGGTGTCAGAACCCTGGACACCCCACACTATCGATGAGAACCCTGGCTGGCCAGGGGTACAGAGCTTGCCCAGAGCCACACAGCCAGACAGTGCAGGGTGGGCTTCTGGCCACAAAGATGGTACCAGGGTCAGTCATGCCTTTGGGCTACTCACGTGTGTGTGGTGTGAAGGAGGGCAGGCGCGTGGCCCCCTGGGATGTGGCAGGTGGTGGGGGTGGCATGCTGGGCGGTGTGGCCTGGGGCTGTGTCTTCACCTCCACAGGGGAGTCGGGCATCGCTGCGGCCTTCTCTGTCCTGTCAGCTGGGAGAGAGAGAGGCAGTGAAGTGCAGGCACTGATGCCAGGTCCCGTCCCCCATGGAGCCCCGGGCCCCTCACAGACACAGCTGCAGGCAATTCCAGCACAGCCAGGCCAGGTGAGCTAGGGCACCTGGCCCTGGTCTGCAGGTGCATGGCACCCCTAAGGCATGGTCCTCTGAACTGCTCCACAGTGAGGGTCCTGAGGCTCTGAGCCCCCAGTGTCCCAGCTGGGGTCTCCAAGTTTTCTGATGCTAAAAGAGGAGGTGGCAGTTGGGGGCGGGAACCCCTGACCACCGTGTCCCCCAGGACCTGCGTGCCAGCTGGACACTCTCGGCCAGGACTGTGTCAGCCAAGGCCCTGTTCTGGGTCCTGCAGCTCAGCTCAGCCCCTCAGGGCTGGGGAGTGGGGAGCGGGTAGGAAGATAAAGAGGGCTCGGGCGCGCCACCAGCTGGGGGCCCTGGGTCCCCAGGCTCCGGAGGTCCCTGGCAGGCAGGGCCAGGCGCAGCTGAGGCCCCCATGTTATCATCAGGGCTGAAGCACCAGGCACAGAGCCACCCGGGGCCTGGCTCCTCAGAATACAGTAGGCTGGGGACCCCCATGCCGCGGGGCAGCCTGCATGCCTGCCAGCTGTCTCGGCCACTGTGGTGTCCCCCGTTGGCCCAATGCCCAGGCACTGCTGTGTGGATGCAGAGGCACATGAGGGTCTGGATCTCCCAGCCTGGGGGACAGCGGCCAATAGGACAATGCCCACCAGCACTGTACAGCACCCCCACTGGCAGGGAAAGTCCAGCTCAGAGCCGTGGGGACGTGCCCTCCTCCGCTACCCACACCCGGCCTAGCACCTGCTGTCCTCAGCTGCAGCCACTGGCCTCCCTCCTGCGGGGCACCTCCCCCACTGCCTGTCCCAGGCTGATGGCTGGGCACATGTGTGGCCACAGCTGTGGGGACCTGTCAATGCCATGCCTGCTGCAGGGCCAATGGCTGGGCCTGGTGACAACCAAAGAAGGCAAATGTGCAGGTGCCCCCAAGGGAAGCGGTCCTGCCTCACGGACCCCATCTGACCGGGTGTCCCTGGGCAGCAGCAGATGGGGCCAGGCCAGGCGCTCCAAATGCCAGGCTGGCTCTGGGTCACAGGCCTGGGACACTGGGGCATCACTGCTCAGGGTTTCCAGATCCCTTCTGTGGAGGTGGCTTGGAACCAACACGACAGACATGCGTGGAGAAGCCGGGCCAGGAACACAGGACACACGGTGACCGGCTGTGCCACATGGGCACAGGCACACGGGCCATCAAGCACCTGGCACCCATGGTGCCACAGCCCACCCTGAATCATTTGGCAAATGCTCACCAGACACCACGCATGTCCAAGGTGTTCCAGACACCAAGGCTGGGACACATGGTGCCCTGCTGGTGCCCGGTGACTGGCAGGGATTCAGTGTCTCCCCTAGGCAGAAAGGACAGTGCCGCAGGTCAAAGCAGCCTGGCTCCACGCACGTGCTTTGTCCTGCAGACTCCATGGGGTTGGTGCCAGGCACAGCCCCGTTCCTGGAGATCACATGGTACCAGCTCACTAGGGCCTTGTGGCCTCTTGTCCCCAATGCTTTTCCCCTTTGGGCACTCAGATTTGTGTGTGGAGAGGCAGCCTGAGGCTGTGGGCAGAGCCTCTGGCCTGGGAAACTCGCAGGGCATTGGTGGTAGTGCCCCAGCTGCCCTACCCTGGGCTGTGGTCATGGGGACTGAGGTGGACGGTGCCACGTGAATCTTGGCTGAACTTCAAGTGCTTGGCTGCGGCCTGAGGGCCAAGCTGGCTATGACCACACCAGCCCCAAGTGCCCCAGAGGCCTGACCGCCTTGGGGAACAGCTGCAGCCGGGGATGTGTAGGCCCTGGATCCCAGGTAGGGTGGGAGGGAGAGCTGGGGGTGCTGCGAGGAGGCCCGCAAGACATGATTTCTCCATACAAGCTACAACTGAGCGAGTGGGCTGTGTCCCACAGGGGCCGGGACCCAACTCCCAGCTCCTGAACTGAGCCCAGCTCCATGTGCGCAAGTGGTGTGGGAACTGAAGGGGCAGGGAGCCTGTCTCCAGGTCGGGAGGCCTGCGTGGCAAGCACTCACGAGCCTCATGTCCAGCCCCTCCTGGCTCAGAAAAGTACTGGGGTGGGGAGACGCTCCAGATGCCCCATGTGACCCTGGATCAGAAGTGGGGCACAAGGCGAAGGCCTGGGGTCACAACAAGCCCAAAAAGAGCCCTAGCCCATGCAGAAAAGCACATTTCCAGCCAGACCAGGGGGTGCACACTGCCTCCCAGCACTCAGAGGCTGAGGCAGGAAGGTCGAAAGTTCAAGCCCAGTTTGGGCAACTTGGCAAGACCGTCTCAGAGGGCTGGGGGCATAGTTCAGTGTGAAGACCCTGGCTTCAGTTCCAGGGCTGCAAAAAACTCCCAAAATTCGAAGCAAAGCAAAATACCCCGCCCAAAAACAAAACAAAACAAAAAAAACCCTCCTGCCTGCTGAGGGGCTCGGTGCGTTCAAGGTGATGTGGCCATAGATAAAAACCTGCCTTCCGAACACAGCCCCTGGAAGCGGACACTGCCACTCCCCTTGTGGGGGAAACTGAGGCAAGAGCTGAGCAGGGAGCATGAGACAGGCCCTTCACCCTCCTGCCTGGCCCCATGTCTCCCGGGCCAGCCAGCGCTCCGGAGCCTGCGGTCCCCAGGGTGTGCAAGCGCCGCCTCGGCCTGCCTGTCCCGGCCTGGAGAGTTCCCAGGCCCTGCGCGCCCAATACCCCGTGCTTCCCGACAGCAGATCCGGTCCAGTTCCCAGCCTGCCAGGAGGGTGGGGGGGGGTCGTGGGTGGTGGTGGGACAGAGTGGAACAGGCCCGGGTGGCCAAGCCATAGCCATGCATCACTGTCCTGCGCTGGGCCCCGGGGAACTGGCCCAGCCCAGACCAGCTGCATCCTGGGCCCTCGAGGAGGTGGCTGGGCTCTGTGCTGCTGCCCTGCCATGAGCCCCGCACCCCGGCAGTGAGGCGGGCAGGCTGGGAACCCAGCTGCAGCATCTGGTCCTTGGGGAGTCGGGCCCAACCCATACACCACCTCATTCCTCCCCTCCATGGCTCTGAGGTTGGCAGATGGGGAAACTGAGGCACACCGGGATAAAGTTCGTGGGTGCTGCCCCCAAGTGCCAGGCTGTCTCTGTGACTCAGCTCACGCCCAGCATGGGGAGGGGCTCTGCACACATGGGCCAGGAGAGGGCCTGGACCTGGCAGCCATGCCCCACATGCCCGCAGCGACCAGGCACACTGTCAAAGGCACTGGGCCACACCCCAGGACAGCGCCATGCCTCAGTTTCCCCATGGTGACCACACACACAGTCAAAGTCCTGGGCTACACACCAGGGCAGTGCTGTGCCTTGGTCTCCCTGACCTGGATGTGAATGGGCCGCCTCTGGAGGCTGAGACCTGGGAGGGCAGCCTCAGTTTCCCCATCTGTGGGTCAGGGATGCTGGGTGTGGGGCCAGGATGCACACGGCTCCTCACCCCAAGAACAGGGAGGGTGACGGATGGCAGCAGGGGACCAGGGACAGGAGCCACCCAGGCTGCTGCCTTCTCCTCCTCCCCTGTGGCATCTTCCTGGTGGGAAAAGTGAGGGCCAGCAAGGGGAGGGAAGACACCAGGGCAGGGCCCCCACAGCTGCCTTACGACCCTGAGGTCAGCTGAACCCTGGGACACGTCCCACAGCAAGAGGCCTGCTGCCCTCACCCAGGCCCAAGCCCACCATCCCAGGGCCTTTGCACTGCTGTCACCTCTGCAGCAACGCTGGCTCCCGCAGTGCCCCCATCCGCCCTTAAGTCTATTACGTCTATGCCGCTTTCCTAGAACCATGGCCTCAGGTCTCAGGGTCCTCACCGAGTTCGCCCTTCCATATTTTCTCATGCCATCTGTCCAGGTCAGCTCCACAAGGCCAGGCTTTGTGTCACCTATGGCCACATCCCCAGCACCTACCATGGTGCTGGGCATGCCGAGGAGCTCAGTGAACACCCACTGACCCACGGCCTCAAGGGGCCGACGAGGGACTGCCTGGTGTTCCTGCCCAGGGTCCTCGCAGCCACCCCGTGTGAAGGTCTGGGGACCAGGCCAGGCCCCAGGGATGGGGACAGGGGCATCCGTGCTGGCCTGGGTCCCCAGAGTTACTGTGAGCTTACGCCATCACCACATCTCACAGCAGGGGAGGCTGGCGGTGACCAGGACGTCCCTAGAGACACCCTATCGGGGTGAGGCCTCCTGAGTCCTGTCTTGGGGCCCTCATGGCCCAGAGCACCCCTGAACCCTCATCCCAGGAACCCTG
Organism: Hydrochoerus hydrochaeris; assembly: GCA_004027455.1. Classification (NCBI taxonomy): domain Eukaryota; kingdom Metazoa; phylum Chordata; class Mammalia; order Rodentia; family Hydrochaeridae; genus Hydrochoerus; species Hydrochoerus hydrochaeris. The sequence goes on along the minus strand of PVLA01002259.1, from coordinate 61,639 downwards.
ACTTCCTCGCAAACCAACATCATCCCATGAATGGTGCAACAGGAAAGCTGCCCATGGGTGCCCACAGCCTGCCAGGCCGAGTGACAGGGCACATCCTGCTGAGCCGGCTTGGGGACGTGGGCTCTGTACCCCAAGTGCTCAGCGCCACAGTCCTGCTTCTGTGGTCCTGGGGTGGACCTGGGAAAGGCAGGGTGTGGTGACACCAGGGACTCAACAGTCCAGCAAGGTCCCTGCCACCATGGTGCCACCCATGGGTACAGGTGCTTTCTGAAGGCCCCAGGTGACCTGGGTGGGGCTTTCCTGGGATACCCCAGAGGGCTGTGGTTCAGGGTTCCTCCTCTGGACCCTGGGGTCTGGCCACGTTGTCTGGGGCCACCAGGTCTCACATGCTGGAGCTGTTCTTCCAACCCTGCAGCCCTGGGGAGGGGCCCGGGCCACAGCCCTCATGAGCCCCACGTGCTCAGGCCCCAGGTGACAGCAGTGGGGGGTGCTGCGCCTGGGCCGCTGGGAGTGGCTTGCATCCCGGGGTGGGGGGCTCCCCCAAGGAGCCCACGGCGGAGCCCTCTTGTCACGACAGGGATGTGGACACAGTCCCAAGAACCACTGGGTCCTGAGGCGGGGACAGCGGGGCCACTCCACCCATGGGCTGCGGTCTGCTTGGGCCAGTCCTGTGGCACAGAGGGAGGGACCTGTCCAGGGAGACCTGGGGAGGGGACAGCAGCCCCTGACTTGTGAGCAGAGGAACGCACTGTCTCTGACCTGTCCTGTGGTGACGAAGCTGCTCTCCACAGAGTCCTGAAGGACAGGGCCTCTCTCTGCGCCTCTGCCAGTGCTATCCCAAAGGCCTCGGGGCCTCTGCACAAGAGACGCCTATCCTAGGCTCTGGCCTCCCCGCCCAGGAGCTGCCCCTGTCCTGTGGCCACACTATCCACATTCCCTTCACCCTGTCAGAGCCGGGTTACTGTGACCCAGGTCCTAGTCCTTGCGCCCTGCCCTGGCACCCTGAAGGCAGAACGAGGAAGAGCGTGGGCACCCAGGGTGCTGCAGGAGGCTTGCTGATCGCCACCCGGGTCCCCACAGCTCGGCTGCATGCAGCCCACTGCATCTGGGCAGGGCTCCCCTGTGGTCTGGACTGGGCTTTGTGGAGCTTGTCCATGGCGAGGGGAGGGTTCGGCAGGAGTCCTGCTTGGCAGATCCCATCTGGGGCTTCTGGGGTCATCACACCAGCGCCCACCTGCGCCCCTCATCCCTAGGACACACTCAGCCTGACGCTGGATGTGACCAGCAGCGCTGGTCCTGGAGCCTGGTCACGGGACAGAGTCCAGCATGCAGTGGCACTGACCATGTTGCCTTCAGCACAGGGCACCTTGGCCCAGCCCAGCCAGAGCTGTCCAGGGTCAGGAGCCTCGGGGTCAGGGGGCACAGAAGAGCTGGACAGTACCTCGGAGCTCAGCATTGAGACTTCACCATTGGCAGAGTGGCGGCTAGGCAAGGAGGCAACCCCTACTCTGCCCTTGGCTGTCTGACCCTGAGCCTGGGTGGCATCCAGGCAATCCCAGCCCAGGAGGCCCCCCGGACAGGCACACGGTGAGCACAAAGGTTGGATGCTTGGGGGTGCACCTGCCCATCTGAACGGCTGCACCCCAGCCCAGTATTTTCTCTGTGGAATGCAGAGCCAACAGCCTCGTATCTCATGAGCCAACCATTCCGAGAGGCCCAGCCCAGACCTCTCCAATGACTGTGCATCATGGTTCAGTCACATGGTAGAACACTATACAGCAATGAAAAAGACGAACACAGTCAAGAGCACCAGGGACACACCATGCACATGCTGGTGAGGCTAGACCCTGAGGGGACGCCCCAGGAGTCCACTCATACACTCGTCATAAGCTTCTCTGATGGGCAGGCCCGAGTCCGGCAGATCTGCTGAGGTCACGCTAAAGCCATCAGCTGGCACTTTCCCATTTGGCCTGAACTTCCCCTCTCTTGCCCAGAGCCATGGACACCCTGTGCTGACCTGGTATGGGACCATCACACCACACAGAGAAACGGACAGAGGGTGTGTGGGGTCCCAGAGAGCCCAGAGCCACTGCCCTTGCCGGTTCTCCTCGGTCAGGGCCGGGCTTCAGGTCGGCTGGGAGCCTACAGTTGCAGCAAGCCAGACCTTGGCTGGTGTGGCCTGGCAGAGGCTGCACCCGCCCTCCCTGGCGCCCTGCCTGTGGAGGGGCTCAGAGAGGCTGGGATTGGAGCCGCCTGTGCTCCCCGAGGGCCACAGATGGGATCCAGATGTCCAGGGCTGCTCACCCGTGGCCATGCTTGCCTGGAGGAAGCACATTCCCCGCCCAGCTGCCGGCCGCACGGCCACAGCTCCCTGAGAGCTGGGGGAGGCGAACCCGCCATCTGGGCCGCCCACTGCCAGGAGGCGGCTGGCCGGGCAGGGTGGCGGGAGGAGGGCGCACCAGGCCGGCGCATCTGGTCCCTTCCCACGCTCCCTGCAGGGCTCGGTGGGTGAGAACGCTGGGGCCGACGGGCAGGAGGATGGCCGTGAGCGGGCAGGCGCTGGGGCTGGGCACAGAGGGGCTGCCCTGGGGGCCCTCAGCTGAGCAGGGCCACCCCCTAGGGTCCTGCACATGATCTCTGGGATGTCACAAAGGCTCTCCTTCCCGAGTGTCATGGGGGCCCACAAGGGCTGTGGGGTGCTTGAGGCCCTACCACAGCTTGGGGTCGGGCAGGCCTGAGCTTGTGTCTGGGCTCAGCCCGTGTGCGTGTGCGCGTGTGCATGTACCCATGTATGATCATGTGCATGCACTGTGGACATGTGTGTATTTCCTCATGTGTACGTGTGGGTGCCCATGCATATATGAAGGCGCACGCTTGCACGTGTACACGTGTTAGCCACACCTGTCTGCATGTGTGCACACACATACACTTACACACGTGTTTCTCCCTGACCAGGAGGTGCTGACCCCGGGCCAAGGAAACAGCTCCTCTGCATGGCCAAGAAGCGAAGCCTGAACAGTGACAGGGCAGAGATCTGGCCACTGCCTTGTGTGTGCCTCCCCTTAGCAGCAGTGTGACGTCCCAGGGAGTCCTGTCCCAGCCCACCCCTGCAGGGAAGCCGTTAGTTAATGCATAGATGCACTGGGCTACCTGCTGGGCCCGACCTGGTTCTGGATGTGAATCCTCCCTCCCCGTCCTGACTGTGGTGAGCCTGGAATCAGCAGAGGCCAGGCCAGGATGCCAAGCAGAGGGCAGACCAATCTGCCCATGGCGAGGGCCAAGGTGGGTTGGGAGTGACGAGGGAGGCCACGCCTGCCCTGGACCGCGAGGATACGCTGCTCAGGGGGGGCCCAGCAGAGGCTCAGGCCAAGCACAGATGCCTGATTCGCACGTGGATGGTGCAGGTCCCACATGGCCCCTGGGACCCAAGCTGCCCCTCTGCCTGCCACACTTCCTCCTGTGGGCAAGGATGGCTGGACACAGTGCAGCCCCATATGGCAGCGTGGCATTGGGAGCAAGGGTCCAGGGAAAACGATCCCTGACTTTGGACCAGGGTGGCTCCAGACATCAGCAGCTGCCGTGGATGGCATCTCCACCCCAGCCAGGGAAACTTTGCTGGCGCACAACCCTGTCCTGACCCTGTGAATCTCAGCTTCCCCTCCCCCAGGTGTCACCCCAGGAATCAGGGTCACCCACAGGCTCAGGGACTCAGCCTGAGGAGGAGCAGTTCCAGCGCCTGGCAGTTGCCACCGAGAAGAACCCATCAGCAGACAGGTGGCGTCCGAAGCTCTGTTCACTCGAGCACCCCCTGCGGGCCGAGGCCAGGCAGCCCAGCGCCCTCCCCTGGGCTGATCACAGCGCCCCGGTCCCAGGGGAAGCTCCAGGCCTGCGAGAGTGGCACCAAGTGGCTGTCGATGGAGGAGCCGCATTTTACTCCTGATTTCAGTGAATCTCAGCCACCACGCTGGGGTGGTGACTGTCCTGTTGCTTGGCGTCACCTAGGACGCCGAGCCTGTCTGGCCCTCTCTGGCCCTCTCCAAGGCTGGTGTCTGCCCCACTGGCCGCCGGGTCCCAGACCTAGGGACACCACTCGGTGTCCTGCTTGGGAGGAAGCAAGCCCGGTGCAGATGTTTCCTCCATGGCCGCGGCCGGCCGCGAGGACCACCGAGACGGGCACTTTCGATTCTTCTCTTTAGGCAGGGGGAGGAAGACGTAAAAAAACGTGTTTTACAAGGCTGCCTTTGCCATTGTTTATGTAAACAGGTAAATTGTTTCCTGCCTCAATTAAAAACATCTGCCACATAAATGAATACCAATTAACTCATCCTGTTTTTAATTACTCTGTTAATTACACGCAGGCAGCAGGAAGGATGGCATGGAGTGGGGAAGCCGGTGCCACCCCCACCCCCACCCCCACCCGCCTGGCAAGGATCTGAAGCACGTCTGGCTGGTGCCGATGGTGGCACCCTGCCAGCCAGGATTTCCTGGTCCTGCAGCCACATGGGCACTTCCTCCCCGGCCTCCCTGGTGGGTCCAGCCTGCAGCCCCTCCCGACGCCCCAGACCCCTTCTAAGTCCTGTGGCCTGCATGGTGGGAAGGGACCCCAGGAATCAGGTCAGCGGTAGCAGGGCCGATGGGGTGACCATGGCAGAGTGGGGGTGTGACCCCAGGGACATGCTTCTGCTGACGTTGATGCCACTCCTCACCCCCAGTGGGAAAAGTCACGGCTGTGCATGGCCCATCCACATGCCCTCTCAACGTCATGACTGGCACAAGAGCAACAGCCCAGCCAAGGTCAAGTCCTGGGCCTGGGTCTGCGTCAGGCAGAACCCTGGCCTCCGCCCAGGCCTTGACTACAAGGCAGACAGGTATTAACTGACTCCATCTGACAGTCGGTGAGTCTCTGAGTGAGGACGGGACAGAGCAGCCATTGCCCACAAGCGTCCTGAGGTCTGGGTCCTATGTGGAGGCCTTGTAACCAGAGCCTACATGCGCTGAAATCAAACCAGTGCCAGGGCTGCAGCTGCATACACAGCTCACACCCTAGGGTTGCTGGGGCAGGGCTAGGCTGTGGTCAGAATGCTGGGCTCCCCGCTGAGGGGATGCAGAGCAGGGTGCCCCCAGGCCCATCCCTTGGGGCTGTGGCATATGGAGGGGGGTCCAAGCACCAAGGTGACAAGGGCTCTGTGCCACCCCACCAGGGGTTAGGGTAGGACTGGCGTTCAGGCAGCTGAGCAGGGCCTGGGGTCACATCTCTCGCAGGGACAATGCATTGAGACCTGGGCAAAGAACACACCACAGCATCGACCACAGGGGCCACCAGCCAGCTCTAAGAACGGGGCAGGCCTGGGCCCACGATGCTCACGCTCCTGAAGTCGGCATGGCCAGGATGGGTCCAGGATGGGACGAGAAGTGGCCAGCCTAGGCCTTGAGCCTGTGCCCACCTTCCAAGTGCCCCAGGCCAGGGCACAAATGCCACTGAGACTGAAGGATCAGGTCCAGCATCCAGAAAGCTGGTCAGCAGGGGTTCTCAGAGCCAGGTAGACAGAACAGGGTGGGGTACAGAGGGGCGCACAGCTAATGCTGCTGCCTGGCTGGGCGTCCTCTGCTCCAGGGCTGTGGGGTCCTCCACCCGCAGTGCCAGTAGCAGGGCAAGGAAAGCACGGGGACTGTCCTGGCAGGACATCAGCCAGGGCCACTGCACGCTCTTGGGGTCATGTCAGGGTGAGGGTTCCCCACCATCCTGCTGGGGGGTGTCACCCAGTGTCCCTGACGCGTGAGGGTGCCAGGTGAGGGCCCATCACTCTGCCAGTCACTCTGCCAGCCCAGCCTTGGGAAGTCGCCAGGCAGCCAGATGGGCCGGGCGCTGGCACAGGAGCCACCACAGCCGGGGCAGCAGCTGCTCCGGGGGAGATGCAGAGCTGGTCCCGCCCCCGCCCCCCAGGCGGAACCTTCTGGATGTTTTGACTCATTCCTCCAAATGCTCTCATGGGGCTGCCAGCAGATCCGGTCCCACCAAGCAGTGCTGGGGTTCTCCCAGAAAGGGGCCCATACCAGGAGGGGGGCCCTCGGTGTGACAGCCTCTGCCTGCAGGGACAGCTTGGGTGGGAGGGGGTGTGGGGAAATCAAGGTTGGGAGAGGTCGCCTGTCTGGGCCTGCGTGCAGACCCTGCCCTGGGACCCCAGTGTGACTCAGGACACCCAGGGGAATGGCTGGGTCTCACACACCTGTGCCGCTCCTGCTCTGTGCTGCTGCTTTTAGGGGATGAGCAGCCGAGCCTGTGTCCCCTGCCTGCTGGCTCTCATACAGCCAAGCCTGTCACCGCCACCTGGGGGGGAGGCCATGTAGGATGTCCCACAGTGCCACCTGTGGTCTCCAGGGGGCGCTTGGAGCCTCGATTTCCCAACCTGACCCACAGCTCAGGCCCGAGTAAGGAGCCCTAGTCTGGCCCACAATGCTCCAGTGCCACATTGGGCCGATGGGGAGCACTCCTGTCCCCACATCCTCCAGCATGGCCACCAGGGGTATCTCCACCCTGAGGCTCCTCACTGTCCCTCCTCGGGCCAGGCTTGCTCCTGCCCCAACGCCTTGGCACAGCCGCCCCCTCTGTCCCTTTACCCAAGAAACCACGCCTGAGCCAGGTGGTGGCCTCAGCCTGCGCCACCCCAGGAGCAGAAGTTGTCCCTCTACTTGCTTCACTCTGACTCCACCACTGTCCCTGAGGGCAGTGTCTGTCTGCCGGAAGCTGGACAAGGAAGGGTGACGGTACCCTTCACTTGCCACAGGAATGAATCGGTGCTGCCCACCACGTGGGTCTCCATGGCAAGGCCCTGCCTCTGTCCACATCCCTCTTCCAACTGCTAGCAGTGCAGCCTGGGCGTCCCCGAGATGGCAGCTGGGGCTGCAGTGGCCAGCGCCCCCCTGGAGCCAGGCGGACCCGGGTCACCCCGGCCAGTTCCTTCAGGCAGAAGGTCACTCTGGCTGCTCGTGAAGAGTGGTGGCTATGGTACCACGGTCCTGCAAAGCTCTGAACGCCCTGACACCCTCGGCAGACGGCATCCCGTGGGCCCCACCCCCCAGGACCTGTGGGCACTAGCACTGCCCTGGGCTGGGCCCCTTGCCTGGCTGGAGAGCCCCAGGACATGTGTCTAAAGGGGAAGGATCTGGGCTAAGGACCAGCTGTCCACACCACCTGAGCTGCCCCGTCCCAAAGCCAGCTGAAAGGACCCAGTGGCTGAGCACAGGTGCAGACACCCCGGCAGCTTGCAGGCAGGTGGGTGCCACCCGCGGCCCTCCCAGCGCCTGCTCGGTCATCCCTTGGCCATCAGTGGCCCCAGGCCCCTAACCCTACCAGCAAGGTATGGTCCCTGTAATCCAGGCCCCCAGGTGCTAGGGTCATGGGACGGACAAGACCCACCACACGGAGTGACTGGCGGGGAGAAGAGGTGGCCTGTGGGTGCCGCTGAAGAGGGGCCTTTGAGAAAGACCTGAAGGGAGGAAGGTGGGCACCGTGCATGTGCCCAGGGGAGCATCTTCAACCAAGGGAAGCAGCATGTAAAGGCCCCGAGCAGGGATGGCTAGGAAGGTGGGATGGCAGGCAGGACGGGGCCCAGGTGGACACCAAGGGGTCCCTCAGCTCTTCGTCCAGGGACAAGCAGGAAAGCCAGGTACAGAATCTGGTTCAAGCCAGAGGGGTGGGAGCAGCTGCTGGTGATATCCAGTGACTGTTTGTGGAACCAAATACGATGACAGCTTGTAGGCAGCTGGGTCACGGCTATGTAAACAGTTTCCCCCAGCACCTGGCAAGGGCGTCCCTGGACGGCTGGACCAGGCGATTGACAGCTCCGGACTCATTGCTTGACACCAAGGGGACACGGCCTGGAGGTCACACAGCCCAGGGCCCACTGTGAGGACTGCACCCGAGGGATGACAACACATGTCACGCACACCCACAAGTGTCCACAGCACCCACAGAGGGCAGAACACAGCTGGGTCAGCCAACACCACAACGAAACGAAGGGCGGCTGCGCAGCATGGCATGGGCAAAGCGTGGACGTGGAAATGCAAGTCATGAGGTCCCAGCCTGTGCACACCCACACACACGCAGCCCCTGCCCAGGCACAGAGCAAACGTGTCGCTGGGAAACTGCCCTCCAGGAACATGGGCACCCTGGCCCCAGATGTGTGTGGACCAAGTGCTGTGGTACCACAGACCCATGGCAAGGGCAGGCAGTTGGGGGTGAGGCCCCCACATTCCCAGCCACCGCAGGGCACCCTTCCAGTCTCCGGCCCCCACAATGCCCCTTCACGGCCGACCCCGCAGCCCAGGGATGAAGGCCAGCATCCCCCAACCTAGGATCCTCTTCCTCCTTCTCAGATGTGCCCCCCCAGGCCTACAGTGGTCACCTCTCTTGCTCCTGTGGTCATCGGGTAGGTTCCCTGTACCCTGTGCTGCCGAAAACAGAGCCTGCGAGACTTGTGGGGATGGGTAGGGTGGTGCCTGGGGCAGCACCCGCTGGACCTGGAGACCAGAGGCCTGGGCTCAGGGCCAGCGCACGCAGAGCAGGGACCCAGCAACACCAGCATCGCAGTGGGATTAAGGGAAATGCAGGATTCGGGTGCAGTTTGCTGGTCTCTTTCCCCCTTTTCCACGTGGCCGCCAAGCAAGGGGCCTGGCACAGTGGCCTTGGCCCTGCCACCTGGAGGCCAGGGCCACGACACCCGCAGCCACCACGTGAGCACTCCACTCCTGTGACTACAGAGCAGTGGGGCCACAATGCTCAGGGCATGGGAAAATGGAGAGAAACACGGGGACACAGCTCCGAGTGCCCTGTGGCCCTCATGGCCATGACTCCCAGGCTGGGGAAGGCGCCTGGCCACAGAGAGGGGACACGGGTCAGTGGGATCAGTGGGGCATGGAGAGGCCGCAGCTCAGGCTCTGAGGGGGTGCAGGGCTGAGCTGCTGGGGGCCTCCTGTGGCTCTGAAGCTGGGGTTCAGCCTCGTCTCTGCCCCATGCAGTGTCGGTTTCCCCTCTGATGGCTCAAGGTGTGGTTCCCTGCTTGCTGGCTGGCTGTCCCCTCCAGGGAAGAGGACACAAGAGCACAGGGTCTGAGGCTGCTCTGCCCGGGAGGATGGGGGCAGTGAGCTTCCAGGGCGGGGCGGGGGTGCAGACACCTGCCCACACTGCTCTGTACCCTGGGAACCTGCACATTCCCAGTGATCGGAAGAGACAGCAGCTAAGGCTGCATTTCCAATCCAGAACCTGAAGACAAATCGGGTGAGCAGGTCACGCAGCTGAGGGGTGGGGTCAGACCGGGGGTTGCCCCCCCCCCCATGGCCTTGGAAGAGCCAGGGGCCCTGGCCAGGTGAAGGACCCTCAACATCCTTGCCTGTCATGGGGACTCTTGGTTGCTGAGCAGCCTCTGAAGGCCATGGCTGTCCACCTGTGGCCCTCAGGAGTTAGCCATTGCCCAGTCCCCTTTCCCAGCCCCAAGGGTGTCTGGGAGTGGACTGCAAGTGGCCTCTGCTGCCCTATATGATGTCCTCAGCCTCCTCCTGCTGCTGCCCCAGCACCAGCCTCAAGGCCGCCTCGGGGCTGTGGGCACCGTGCTCTTACAGGGCCCAGTAGCCGCAGAGGCTGACAACTGCGTGGCAGTGGCCAGAGTTGGGGCGCTGCGGGCTGCATCTGAGCCGGCGGCGTCCTGACCTGGCCATGTCTGCCTTGCTCTCCTCCCAGGGACGTTGGGTGCCCCTAAGGCACCTGTGAAGGGCAGACAGCAGAGCCAGGGGTCCAGCCTGCATCCCTGTGTCACCCACCCACCGCTGTGGCTGCCCCATGCTGGCAGGCTGGCCTGGGCCTCTGGGTCTTGTGTTCCCTGCTCTCTCCAAGGCGCTAAGGCTGTGCCCCTGCCATCACACCCACCATGTGGGCTCCATGAAGCGGAGCCCAGCCAGGGACCCTAAGAAGCAGCATCAGGGCTTCTCGTGTTGCCTGGGTGAGCTGGGCACGACCCCCAGAAATGAATTTGGGGTGTTGGCTCCTGACTCAAACCATTCCTTGAGAGGCAGAGTGCAGCAAGGACAAGCTAGCAAGGGGCTGCCCAGCCTGATGCAGACCCGGCAGAAAGCAGCCCCAGGCCTTCTACTCGGTTCTGGGTGAGCTCTGGCCCCTCCGACGGGGCAGTGCACCTGACTGAGGCCCCGCAGCATCCTCCGCCTCAGGGCACCCAGGCTCCAGCGCGGGGAGAGAGCTCAGCTGCTGTGCTACAGGTGCTGGCCTCTCTGGGTCTGGAAGGCAGGGGCCCCCGGGGTTGTCATGAGGACCTGACAGGATGCACAGACTAGCACCGAGCCCTGGCACCCCCTGGGCCCATGGTATTAGTCTTCTTTGGGCTCAGCCAGGAGGAGGTGGAGGAGGAGGTGTTCAGTCAATATTTGCCCAGGGCATTGTGTGATGGCTGGCAAACACTACCGGAGCCACCTTGGCCAGCAGAGCCACCCCACCTCCTGGTGACGGCCCAGGACAGAGACGCAGCGGCCAGACCATGGGCCTCTGCCAGCCGTGGGCCACATCTGCTGGGACAGCCAGCAAGGTGTGTGGGAACCCGGCAGTGAGACAGAGGCCCAGGGGTGGTGGGGATGGGGCTGCCCTAAGCCCCAGACAGGGTGGGGGGTAAGGTCTCCCCCACAGCAGCAGGTGGCCCTGACATCGGGGACCCCTGTGCCCCACCTGCCTGAGGCACACAGGACAGGGTCCCCCAGCCCTAGTCACCTGCAGCACTGTTGGTGCTCGGGGCTCCAGGGCCTGATACCCAGTGATGGGGACGGCAAGGTGCAGCAGGACAGCAAGCTCTCTGGGCACCCGAGGGAGGGAGGGGGGGGAGGTGCCAGCTCCTCCTGTCTTGGGGAACTTGGCAATGGCGCAGGACAGCAGTCCCTGAGTGCGAGCACAGAGCAGTGGGAAGTTACAATGGGCACGACAGGGAGCCCACAGAAAAGCCGGTCCCCCACCCAGGGCCTCCTGTTCTGCACGTGTGGGCTGACACCGGCCCTGGGCACACCTAGGTGTGCATACGTCTGTGGAATGGGCACGACCAGAGCTGCTCCTCACTCTCCCCACTGGGGAGGAGACTCAGATGGGCACAATTCTGCCACCCTACTGCCACCCAGGAGGCGTGGGAGGTGGGTGAATCAGAACCCCAAACTCAACCTGCTGGCAGCATGGCGGGGGAGGGGAGGCAGCCTGGAGCACCAGATGGTTCCAGAAGGTGGCAGGGAAGCCTCGTGCACAGGGTGCAGCAGGAAGCCTGGCCTCCACCGCCACCGGCTTGGGTCCCGCAGATTAGTGACCCGGCCCGCTGGCGTCTCTAGATCCTTGCGTAGGAAGGAAAATTAATTTCTTCCAGTCATGCCGAAATGAAAATACGGGGAACTGAATCGGGGAGATTTCCTGGAGCTGGTAACTGAATTACACGGATAACCTAGTGACAGGGGAGAGCTAGGGGGTGTCCTGGCTTGGCGTGTGGCGGTCTTTGGCCCCAGGGCCAGTACGGCTCACAGGACCCTTCCTTCCCCGTCACACAGAGCTCACGGCAGATTCCCCAGGAAACGGTGCAATGTGTTGTCTCCCCCGTCCTTGTCGCCTCACTCTGGCAGTGTCTGCCACATCTGCTGCCCCTGCCCCCACTTCCCTCTCCCCACGGCCTGCTCAGTGCTCAGCGCAGGAGGGTGGTCAGGTTGGCAGTGTGGTCCTTCCTGCTTGGCCAGTGGCTCTGTAGACAGGTTCTCAGCAGGGGCTCTCGGCACAGGGCCGCCCCCCTAGCCTTCCCAAGGAGCATCACCCAGAGGATGATGTCGGTGCCATCAGAGCCCCACGTACCCCACGCCAGCCCTCCACTGGGGAGCCTGGCAGCTACCAACAGACCTCTGGCCCCTGCCTGGCCAGCAAGCGGATGCTAGGCAGCCCTGCCCACTGTGTGGGGTCTGCCAGACGGAGGAGAGCCAGCCCTCAGGAGTTAGTTTCCCAGACCTCCCAGCCACTAGCAAGGCCAGTGCCAGGACGTTGCCGCCCCTTTGTCTCCGGCCAGCCCTCTCCGAGCAGTGCCCTGGGAACCTCCTGCCTCTGGGTCCAGAGAGGAAACCCACGCCCAGCACACATAATGGGGTGACATCCTGGCTGTGGGGTTGAAGAATCGGCCTGACAGTTACTGAGATCTGCCATGCAAACGCCAGCAAAGACGTCCCCTTCCCAAGGAGCCCCCACCAACCGGTCCCAAGCTCAGGAGCAGCTGGGAGGCAGCAGCCACGCTCCGAGGGCAGGGTCTCTGCGTGCAGGTCGACCCAGGCCACGCTGCATTCAGGCTGCGGGTCCAGGGCACTCACTCGAGCTGGGCACGCCAGCCGGTGCCTTCTGCGCCACAGCCAGCCGATGGGCTGAATTTCCAGCCATCTGTGCTCCGCAGACTCCCACCTCCCCCACGTTCCCACAGCCTGGCTCCCAGCCTGCCCCACAGATGGACAGTTCGCAGGGGCTGGGGGGATGCCCCATGGAGCACCTCACTGTCAAGACCCTAGAGCCCCCGGGCCCCTACACCTCCGACCTGGTCTGACTGGCAACTTCAGGGGTCAAAACAGAAAAGGGCCGCGTGGGAGGGGTGCAGACCGTCTGCCCAGTCAGGCTTCTTTTGGTCTTTTCTGATAGGGTCACCTCTGCCTGTCACCGTCTGTCACTAGGCTGTGGAGCCCTCCCCTGGATCTGGCGACCTGAGCCCCAACCTCAGTCTTACCCGGCTGGTCGAGCTCCCCACCCACCCGAGGGTGCAGTCGGCTGGACGCGGGCTTGAGCAGCTGCCCCGGCCACGGACACAAACTTTGCAAAGTGGAAGTGGGGTACGGCGCAGATTCCGACGACAGCGAGGACCGGCGACAGCGGCGACGCGGCACTTACGGTCCCGGTCCCGGTCCCGGTCCCCTGGCGGGTGCTTTCTCCTCGTCGTCCCGCTCGGCCCGAGCACTCGGGCGGCCACCGTCTCCTCTGGTTCGGGCGGGGCGGGGCGCTGGCGGCCGCTGGGCCACGCGGGGGTCGCCGCGCGGGAACAAAGCGCGCACCCGCCGGGCGGTCTGGTCTCGCGGCCGCCGCCGCCTCTGCCCGCGCCCGCGCTACCTGCCTCCCGCCGCACCCCGCGCTCGCCCCGCCTCGGGAGCGGAGGGGGCGCCCCGGGATCCCCGCCCCCGAGATTCCCACCCCGCCCGCAGCCCAGTCCCCGGGGCTCCTACCGGGAGGACTCGGCTCCGCCCCCGCAGACTCGGCGCGGGTCGGGCGCGGGGGGCGGGGTGCAGGGCGCGGGGCGCGGCACTGTCCCCCACGCCGCCCGCCGCAGGCCGCCCCGAGCTCGCGCCGGCTCCGCGCACACCCACTTCGGAGAGTCGCGGCCGCCGGGCTCGAGGCTCGCAGCGCGGCACCCGCGCCCGGCGGGCGGGATCCGCGCGCCTCCTCTGGCCGCCGCGCCCCCCGCGCCCCCCTCCCCTCGCTGGGCCGCCGGGGCCCGGGGCCACCTCCGCGCGCGGCCGGCAGGGGGCGCGCGCTCATCGCCGCGCGCTCGGGTCGGGGCCCGCGGCGAAGGGCCGCCCGCGGGGAACGCGCAGGATCCCTGCACCCCGCCGCCGCATCTGCCTTGCATTGATTTGCATATCATTCGTGTTCGTGCCAACCTGCAGAAAGGCCCCAGGCCGCTGCCCGCCTTGGCGCGCCCCACTTTCTCCTCTTCCTTCGTCCCTGCTGCGCTGCCTCCCGCCCAAGCGTGCTTGGCGCCTCGCGCCTTTCCCTTGCTTTCCCGCTTGGCTCCCACATTTTGTTTCCTGGAGATGAGAGGGGTCCCAGGGTCATCATTTAGGGACTTAAGAGCACAGCGTCTTGATTTGGATCTCATTTGGCATAAATCTGCATGTGAAGACCCAGGGTCTCCAATTGCCAGTATGACATTCGGCATGGCCAGAGAAGGCCCCCTGCCCGGGTCCTGGTGCCTGTCCCCAGCCCCACTGCAGCCTGGGCTGCTGAGGAAGGGCGCTGCGAGACTGTGACACACGTCTCTCGGGTTCAGACTGGTGGTCTGCTCACCCACGGAGCTGCTGCCCACTCTTGGGAAAGGTGGGGGCCCCAGCGTGTTTCACATGGGCCGTGCACCGCAGGCCACAGGCTTTGGGCACCACTTGGCTGTCCACTCCGACTCTGCTCCTCTCACACTACCAGTCTGGGGCTCTTGCACTGTCAAGTTTGGGGTGCACCTTGATTCTCCCGAAACCCACAGCTGCCAGAATCCCATGCTGCTTCACACTTCAGAGGTGCCACCATGCAGACACAAGCTGTGGGGCAGCTCTGCAGCCAGCGTGTAGCCCTGAGGTCAGCTTCCAGGAGTCAGGGACTGGGCCAGTGCTGGCCTCCCAGTCCCTCAGCCAGTGCAAACACCACACCGTGATCTTGGTTCTTGAAACCCTTATTGAATGACCAGTGCAATGGCCCAGTCCTAGCCGAGCACTCATGGCCTTTGGAGATGGGTGGACCCGTGACGCTGCCCGGCCCTGGCTGGTGGGCAGGGAGGCACAGTGGAGTGGGCTCTGGTCCATGCCGGGTGTGTCTGCCCTGTCTCCCTCTCCATGGGCTCTGCAGCAGCCAGCACTGATGGGCTCCATGTCTGCATCTCCCACCAGGAGCAGATGTGACCGGGACCCCATGTCACAGGCAGAGAGGCCAGAGTGTCCCTACCTGAGTGGACTCTCAGGCTGGGAGTGGCCAAGCCGTACCTCCTGTACACTACTAGTGACATAGAAGAGGACTGCACACAGGCTAGGGGAGTGTGCAGTCTGTTCCTCAGGCACAGCCACTGACTTGGAGGCCTGGTCAGGGGGTCGGGCAGCACCAAGCAGGGCGGCACGGATACAGTTGTAGGTTTGGGGAATCAGGTTCCCAGTGGCTTCCTGTGGGCCAGATGTTATGGGATAGGACTCAGTTCAGTTACAAGGAGGCCTGAGGCCTTCTGGGGTGCCATTCCCCTCTGGCGTCCAGTCCTCTTCACGGAGCCCAAGCAGATATGCCTGCCCCAGGACACAGGCCCAAGCTGAACTGCAGCTGGGATGCTCTGAGGTCACCGTGCCGTCCTCAGGAGAACAGCCAGACCTTTCCCCGAAGGGCAGCACCCACACCCCTCAGCACACATAGCCCCAGCTTGGGTTTGACACAGATGGGGTTCACAGTGAAATGGTTTAACCAGGAGCCCTGAGCTGTGCTGCTCCTGTGGCCCACGGGTCCCCCACATCCTTCCACCAGCCCCATCTGCCTGATGAGGATGCTGGGCCTGGGAGCTGGGGACTGGCACGGCCCAGGCTGGTCCTCAGTGGAGCAGGGTCCTACTCGGCACCACCCTTGGCTCGCCTTCGCTGAAGGGCCTGTGTGGCTGTGGGCATCCCAGAGCATTTCTCTGCTTTTGTCTAAAAATCTTCAACAGAAGTTTACACAGCTGCCAAGAGCATAAAGCCTGACATACTCAAAAATGTAAACAAAAGGACTAACGGAGTCTGCATGTGTGAGAGCTATGATAACCCCCACAGTCCATTTTAAAAATAGGACAATACGTTGTCCTTAAACATCTGAATTTCCTCTCAGTCCCTTACTAAGCAATGAGGTTTTAAAAGTAACGCCAAAAGCAAGATCCAAGAGAGAAAAGTTTGGTAAGTTGAGTTTTGTAAAATTTGAAACTTCTCTGCAGGAGATGCGATTACAAAATCCAGAAGCCCAGCCCCAGCCCGGGCAAGGTACTTGAGAAACAGTGCCTGGAAGGGTCGTTATCCAAGATGAATCAAGAAGCCTCAGGACTGAGCAAGAGGCTGCAGCCCCACATGGTGAAAGAGCCGGGCAGATGCCTCTCAAGAAGGCACACGGGTGGCAGCCAGGCCAGGGAGAGGCTGGGGTTCATGCAGCGCCAGGCAGTGCAGCTTAAATACAATGGAGAGACGTCGCCTTGCCTGTCCCAGCAACGCAGCCCAAACCCTGCAGCAGCAGCCACCGAGCTGCGGGAAGCTGGTCAGCGCTGGTGGGGTATGGAATCGTCGGGGGTTCATTACCAGCCAAGCGCACCTCGCTGTACGACCCCGCACCCCTGCTCCTTCGCGCTCCCGCAGTGAGTTCAGAACTCATCCACACGAAAGGCTGCCGAGGATGGTCAGGGAAGCCTGAGGGATAAAGGCCCAAAGCTGGGAGCGGCAGGGCCGTCCTTCAATAGACCACTTAGCAATCCATGAGCGGTAACAAGGAACGAACCGTGGGCCCCGAGAAACCAGAGGGAAAGGTAAACGTGTGTGCTCAGGGGCCCGCCGGAAAGGCCACGCCGTACGACTGGACCCCTGCCTGGCTTTGAGGGGCAGAGAGCTGCAGTGCCCTGGGTTGGCAGGTGGGGAGCTGGCGGGTGTGATGCCGCAGGACACAGGGGTGGTGGGCACCTGTCATCACACAGTGTCTACACCTGCAGAATGTGAAACCCCAAAGCGAAGCCCCGCCAGCACATCTAAGAGGCTGAGGCAGGAGGGTCACAAGTTTGAATCCAACACAAGCAATTTAGTGACTTTGTGAAACCCTGTCTCCGAATAAAATAAATAAGTGAAGCCCAGGGGACCTGTGGGCTCTGTTAACAACAGTGCGTCTGCGTCAGCTCACCGAGGAGCACAGCCCCACAGGGTGTGGGCACTGCAGGGCAGGCAGGAACAAGGCTAGGGGCTACGGACCCTGTTCAGCTCAGTGTTCAGCAAACCTGAAACTGCTCTAAAATTTAAATTCTTAAGTGAAAAAAGCTCAGTGAACAAAACCATAAATGCCAATGACTATTTATTTATTGTCTTTTTGAGACAGGGTCCCACTCCACAGTTCGGCCAGGCCTTGAACTCACTATGTAGCCTCAAACTCCAGCGATCCTCCTGCCTCAGCCTCCCAAGTGCGGAGATTACAGATGTGTGATGCATGCTCTGCCCAACGATATTTTAAACATCTTACACAAAAGCCCCAGGGTCCGAGCCGTTGAAGAAGCCCAGCAGCCGACTTCCCCAGTGTGTGTCGCAGTGCCTCTTTCTCAATCCCTGGGAGCTCTCCTCTACCCCACAGGACTCTCATGCTTTGTGTCTGAGAGCCATTAGACTTCGCTGGTCTCAAACGATGTAAATAAATCAGAATGCTGAGGTCTAAAATTTTCCTGAATTAAGATGTGTCCGCTGGGCTGGGCTGTCACTCTCTTATTAGTGGTAGAAACTGATAAAACCAGTGTGAATTCCCCGTACATTCTGAGAATTACCCAGCAGGGAAGTAAGCTTTGGTTGGAAATGTAGCTCCCAACGGGAGGGATGGCCCCCCATTTGTTAGTAGTTTGTGTGGTCTTTTTTTTTTTTTTTTGGGTACCAGGAATCAAGCTCAGGACATTGCCTCTGCCAGCAGGAGCTTCACCACTGACCTACATCCCTGGCGCGGTGTCTATAACCTCCCACGAACAGTGCTCACTGCAGAAGAGCCTGACATTTGCTGAGCGCTTCTGTTGTTCAGACTGACATCAACCGGACCCCACACTGCACAGCAAGCAGCATGGGAAGAGACCACGTCCCAGGGATACGGCGTGACTGCCTTGCCGAGCTCGGTCATAGGAGTGACCTTGAGTGACTGTTGGCAGACAAAACATTCTATTGTCCTGTGGTTGTGTTTCACAAAAAGACTGGAATCCTCCAGAGCTGAGGAAAGGCCCACTCTCTGTGGAGGCAGAGGTGGGGGTGGGCACCAGGCAGGTTCTTGGCAGGGAGGTGGCCTTTCCCCTGCTCCCCGCGTCCAGTAGGCTGGAAAGACAGCAGTGCCCAAGCCAGCATCCGAGCTCACGGTGGCCTAGGAGGTTCACCAAAGGGCAGGGAAAGAGACCCGAGGAGAGATGCTCCCCAGGCCCTAGGCCATCTCCCCCACCAGGCTGGCCCGGCCCAGACCCAAGATGGCCCTGCTCCTGGGAGGTGGGGCCCCGGCAGAGCCCCAGCTCCACACCAGCGAAAGTTGCGCAGGAGGGACCCTGCTCCAGCATCAGTCCTACAGTATGAGAAGGCCCTGTGCTGCTCCAAGGCGGCTCTGCTGGTCACCTCCGTGAAGGGGGCTCTTTGCAGGGCCCCAGGCTGCCCGGCTCCTGGTCCCACCTGGCCTCTGGCTTCCCATCCCTCCTGGTCCTGGGCAGTCTCTCTTGGTTTAGGTCGTCTGGACCCCCAGGCTTGGACTCTGCCAGTTCAGTCCACGCATGAGGGATTGGCTCAGGTGTGGGCGTGTCATGCAGCTCCAGAGGTGGAGAGGTGCAGCATGCGAATCCAGCTTCAGCCAGTGAGGCTGAGGGGCAGGGCAGGCTCCACCTCTGGCCATTCACCTCTTTGACCTCCAGAGACCCATAGGAGGGACTGCGCTTCAGGGGCCCGTCTGCAGGTGACGAGGGAATTGTCAGGCAACAGAGCAGGCATGGGCTGCTTGTAGAGAAGACAGCAGCGGGGAGGACAGGGAAGCCTAGGAGTGGCTGCAGTGGATGCCGATGTGACCCCTGCCAGGACCCCTGCCGGCGCCGACCCAGCCTGGCCCGCCAGGCTTTTGCCCCTGCTCTCTGCCCCAGTCCTCTGGCAGGAGCGAGCGACCTGAAGTTGAACAGGGAAGGCTCCAGGAGTTCGCCCCCTTGTCCCCTCTCCGTCATGGGCTGCCTGTCTGGCACCCTAAGCCCCAGGCCGAAGCCCTCAGAGTCTGTCTCGCACACTGGGAGCAGGGCGCTGCATGACGCCCTTGTGCAGGTGGCTTTGAGAAGCGCTTTGGTGCAGGTGGGTGGAGCCTGGAAATCGGTCCAGCAGGTGCACTGCCCGCCTGTTGTCTTCACAGATCCCAGTGCCGTCCGTACCAGTGGTGGGAGGTTAGGGACCCCATGAATGCCTGCCCAGGAGCAGCTGCTGGGTGCATGGCAGCACCTCTCATGGCACGCGTGTGGCTGGCTATGGGCACGGAAGTCTGCGTGTGCTCCGTGCCAAACCAAGTGGGGCAGATGGGCTGCAGATGGAGTGACGAAGGCCGGTGGGGTCAGGAGGACCCCAATTTCTCCTCCTCTTACTTCCTGCCTTTCTCCACGGGAGGAGAGCAGTGTCTGCTACATGGTGACCTCCAGGCCCCCTGTGCTGCTCCCTGTAACTGGGGTGAAGTGACGTTGATCTGGGATCTCGAGAGCCACTGACTTGAGCTCTTGTTCCACTCCCGCATGTCGAGCGGCCCACGTGTGTGGTGAAGGGCATCCACAGTTGCACCCTGTGTCCTGGGGGAGCAGAAACTTCCTCCTGCTCACATCAGGGCAGCTTCTGAGTCAGACCTGTGTTGTTAGCTTGTGTCGATGAGGCCAAGTCCCTGTGGACAGCTCCATGGAGGGGTTTGCTCCGGCTCAGGGCTGGGGTTCAGTCCATGGTCTGCTGATGCCACGGTCTCCGCATGCAGCGCGGCGGAATGGCTTCTCGGAGGGAGCTGTGGGGAAAGCTGCTTAGGTCCCAGCGGCCAGGAGGCAGGAGAAGGGACTGGGTCTTCTCCAAAATTGTGTCTCGTGATCCCTCCCTTCATCCTGGCCTTGTTTCCTAGGCTTCCGTACCGCTAGTGGTGGCGTCACATTGCAGGGTCACCAGTAACCAGCCCCACACGGGGTGCTGCTAAGATGGTGGGGAACCGGCCCTGATGAGTGAATGACCACTGTGTCCAAGGAAGTCCGTGACAGTGCCCCCCTCAGGCTGCTTGGTGTGACGGGATTCCAGGCCACAGCCACCTGCCGCCCTTCCCAGTGGGGATTGCCAGGGGGCCCTGGCCCAGCTGCCAAGCTCTTGGCTCTGCCGAGGCAGCTGCCCATCCCTGCCCCCTGGGGATATGCTGTGGACACCTGGGGTGTATGGCAGGGTGACCAGGCCCTCTGCAGGCTTTGTGCTCAGAGACTTGGTGCTGCTAGATGCTCCTCGCTGTCCCAAGCAGCAGCCAGGTCTCTGGGAGTGGACGCTTGGCAGGAGGCCCTGCTCTGACCTGCCTGGTCCCCGGAAACCACCAGAAGCAGCACTGGAGCCAAGATTCCTCTTGTGTGGAGGACTAACCCAAGCGCAGGTGTCACCTGGACAGACAGACGGATGAGCCGCGGGCCTGGGTATGGTGTGTGGTGAGCTTGGGCCTGGACGGAAGGCCAGCTTCAATCTGACCCTGTTCTTGCGCCAGGCCCACAGCACAGACCTGTAGAGATGAGAAGTGGCGCGTGGTGGCCGGGCTGGGACAGGGACAGGGCAACTGCTCACTGCGTGGGGCTTCGGGAGGGGAGTGCAAGTGTCGGACATTGGCACAAAGTGACAGGCACTCTCGTCGTGTGCGGTGCAGAAACTCCCTCGTGTGTGTCAGCAACTGGCACCATGCACATCGACAAGGGCTCCAGCTGGGTGCCTCAGGTCGCTCCCAGGGCCGCAGCTCTCGGAGGAGGGGCAGGGCTGGGTGTGGCACAGTGGCAAGAAGCCTAAAATAATTCCAGGCACTGAAACTCTGGGGGGAGGCCGGCGCCTGGCCGCGATGGGGAACTGGGCGTGGGAGGAGAGGAGAAGTCCCCAGGGCACGCGGAGCTCAGGGGTGGTGGTGGAGGCAGAGGCCCTGCCCTGGAGCCCTGGGCACCTGTCGTGAGCTGTCCCCTTGCAAGGCCGAGGGGACGGCCATGTGCTGTGTCTCAGGTCCGAGGCAAGCCCAGAGTCGCTCAGTGTCCCCTGCTGCCCTGGGTGGACAGACTGGACCCCTGCTGCTCACCTCGTCCTGGTGAACAGGGCTGCACGGGCCTGTGCCTTCCCCAGGGCAGGGGCCAGGCTCCTTCTGGGCTGGGGTTGGGGACTCACCCTCCTGACTTCAGGTGGCTTGTGCTGGTGGAATGAGCTGAGTGGACATGGGGGCCAGGGCCCTCTGCCCAGTCATAGGTAAGTCACCCCATATCTTTCACCCTGTGCAGGGCTGAGGGTTGGACCGTCGCTAGGGTGATGGGGCCGGGTAGACAGCCACACAGGGAGCTGTGCCCAGGGACAGCAGTGGTCAGGGTCCAGCACTATCAGTCTGGCCAGGTGTGGTGGCGCACACCTCTGGGAGGCTGAGGCAGGAGGATCCAAACGTTCAAGCCCAGCTTGAGAAATTTAGTGAAAGCTTGTCTCAAAAAAAAAAAAGTGAGTAAGTTGACAAAATAGTAAAGAGCCAAGACGTCGCTCAGGGTGGAGGTCCTGGGTTCAGTCTCCAGGACCAACACAAAACAAAACAGAAAACCCGGTGCTGTCGGCGAAGACACTGAAACCGTGTCATGGGGTCCAAACAGGAGTCCACAAAATGGGCTTCCACGCAACCTATAGCTTCCTCAAAGAACAGGCACGCGCCCCTTCTCTCTTCCTCTTTCCTCCTGCTCAGAGCATAGCTGCTGGAGGTGGGGCTGGGAAGCCCAAGCGAGAGTCTGCAGGAGGCATGCAGACCTGCACCCAGGGCCCGTGCTGCCCACTGGATGACCCAGTTCACTGCCTCCTGTCTGCCACTGGGCTCCTTGGTTTGCAGCTGAGTGCAGTCCTGCTGAGTCTGGATTCAAATCCTTCCCAGACGGAGTTGCCAGACTCAGGAGGCTCAAGTGCGTGTCTGTGATACTTCAGCAGAAGTCACAGTCCAGAGGGGCCGGGAGGGGGCTGGTGACGCTCCTGGGCCAGGCTGGAAGGAGGGAGGGAGCCACCTCCACACCTGGCTGCCTTCACAGAGGCCCTGGGACGCTGGAGCAGCAGAAAGGGCCGCATGTGGTCAGCCGTGCTAGCCACATCCTGGAGAGGGTACAGGGGAGCGGCGGCAGGGCCTGACCACGGCGAGCAGAGACTCAGCTCGCAGGCCGCTGCTGTGAGGTGCCCCTGCAGCTTCCACAGCAGCGTGCGGAGGCCGGGGGAGGTGGGCACAGGGCAGCAGCTAGAGGTCGTGAACAGAGAAGCTGCCTTGGGCAGCACACTGAGGCCAGGACACGAGGGGCTCCCTGGCAAAGCTGGAGGCCAGGAGGAAGTGGGCACAGATGGCCCGCAAGATAATGCCTGGCGGAGGGTGTGTCGGTTGGCTTGGAGGAAGGCCAAGCCAAGTCCCCGCCCTGCAGCTAGGGGACAGCGGGACCCAACCAGGTCTCCCTTTATGCCAGGTTTTAATTTTTAATGAAAGTTAAGATTTTTTTTGATAGTGGAAAACAGCATGGGTTTGACCATTCTAACCGCCAAGGCCCTGGCATGCAGTGAGCCTGCACTGGCACAGGCTCCATGCCTTCTCAGTCACTGTGGTCTCCTTTCTTCTGGATTCTCCTATAGCTGCGGCCACACCGTCTGCATCTGGTTCGCGAGCTCAGTGTCCGTGTTCAGTGTCCAGTGCTCAGGGACCCTTAGGGCAGTAGCCACTCACTGAGCACCTCCCATGTGCAGGCAGTGGAGTGGCTGGGAGGACCCAGACTCCCAGCCAGCCTCTGCACTCCTGGCCTCCCTGGCTGGCCGGTGGGGACACAGGGCCTGCACACATGGAAAAGGACAGGGCAGGAGCACTGAAGGCCAAGCCTGGCCAGGCCTCACAGGCTGAGGTTCCCCATCACTCCAAGCCATTGTCCCCCTTGCGACCTTTCTGGCTGGAGGGCTGTGGACCTCTGTGTGCAAAGATGGAAGGGCTTCTGCCTTCTAGTGAAGATATGGAGAGAATGTTCTGGACCAGCCCTACCCCTGTGCCCCTGGACTCCTAGGCAAGATAGCATGCAGGAATCCACAGTGGGACCTCAGCTTCCTGATCATCTATCCATCCATCTATCCATTCAGCCACCATTCATTCATTATCCATCCATCTACCACCCACCCACCCATCCATCCATCCATCCATCCACCATCCACCACCCAATCATCTCTCCATCCATCCATCCATCCATCCACTCATCTATCATCCACCCACCTACCATCCATCCATCCATCTACTACCCATTCATCTATCCATCCACCATCCATCTACTATCTATCCGTGCATCCATCCATTCCCCCATTCATCCATCCATCTATCCATGATCAACCCACCATCCATTCATCCATTCATGTCAGGCTGGAATTTAAAGTGACACAATGGGGCACTGCTAGCTGACACACGTCCTCTGGGTGGGATGGCTCCAGGGCCAGCTTGGCCACTGTTTTCAGGCAACACCACCTTGGTTCTCATGGGCCAGCTCTCTGGCATGGAGGTTTCCATCTGGAATGAGGAGTATGGGCGGGATGTGTGCCACATTGGAAAGATCACACCACCCAGGCCCTGTGTCCTAATGCCAGTGTGGGCCGCATGCCCTGCAGGGGTGTGCTCCCTGGTCCACTGCACCCGGGGGCATCTGACCCTCCTCAGGACGCATGATGCGGGTGTAGGGTACAGTGAGCTGTTATGTTTGAAAACTTCAGGGCCCCTGGGCTGCCCTGACCCGCCCATCTGTATGCAGTGGAGCTAGTGGCCCTCTCAGGAGTGGGATCACACTGGGTCCCGGGAGTCAAACACTTTTTGAGGAGCAGGCAAGCACCAGTGTTACAAGCACCACCCGGCCCTAGCTCCTTGGACATGCAGGCAGCGCGTGGTAGGGGCAGCCCCAGCTGCCGCAGAGCCGGCGCAGAATTCCCCTTGGACGCCCCCGGCCTTGCCCTCCTTGTGCGGGCGCCAGGCGATCCCCGCCAGCCCTGTGCAGGACAGTGGACTTTCCCAGGGCCCAGGAGGCCCAGGCTCAGTGGCCTGCGGGACTCCAGGACTTTCCACCACTGGGGTCACCACCAAGGCTCCTTAGTCACCCTGTGGCTCAGGGACAGACGGCACAGGATCACTGCATGCTGGCTTGGGGCTGGGGGAGGTGAGCCTCTACCACCGGGTACCACAAGCCACACTTGGGCTGGGCCCCTCATCCATGCAGGCCCTGCAGGAGTGCAGAGCTTGTGCTGGACCCGTGGGCTGCTGAAGGCCTTCCCCATGGTGAGCGAGAGGAGACTCCCCGGGACTTCACCCCCTGCCCAGCCTCAGCTCCCAGGGCTGTGTGGACCAAGGTCACGGCCCAAGTCCTGTACCTGCCATCAGGCCTAAGCTCACCCGCCCTCAAGAGGGCAGCAGTCACGTCACTTCCTCCCCAGCCTTGTGCGGACCTGGTGTTCCCTCCTGTCCACTGCTTTGAAGAAAGCCACACGGCACAAAGGGACAGGAAGGGACCAGCAATGGGGTATCGTCCCTGATGAGGGAAGTGAGAGCTCAGTGCTGGACAGAGTGCGCCGGTGCCAGTGTGCCCACCCTGGGTCCACGTGGTCCCTGCCTGGACCAGCATCGAGCTGTGGAATTCATGGGAGAGGGAATCTTTTATGCAACAATTTAAAACTAAGTAACATCTGAGCGTGATGGCACGCATGTGTAATCCCAGCACTTGGGAGGCTGAGGCAAGAGGGTTGCTGTTTGAGGCCAGCCTGGGCTACATAGTGAGTTCAAGGCCATTTTGGGCTGCATAGGGAGACCCTGTCTCAAAAAAACAAAAAACAGCTGCCATTTCCCCCACATTCAGTGTAGAACTGGTGGGTTCAGGGCCCTCGCTTCCCCACAAAGACTGAGAGTTGCCTGTTCAGCTGCTACCAGGGATGCTGGGCCCTGCACCTCCGAGCGTGGGGGCCCAGCCATATTTGGGGCAGGGCTCTGGGGTAGACTGCAGGTGCCGCAGGGTGGAGATGCATTGGGCAGCTGCAGCCGGTTCTCCAGCTGCCTGGGTGGGGAACACCTGGCCCTTTCAGTTTCTGACAGGAAGCTGCCCCTGTGGGTCCCCCGGGATCACACTGCTGTGCCGTCTGCTGGGTGCAGCCCCACCTGGACACCACGGGGACCTAGGGCGGGAGAAGCCGCTGGGTGTGAGTGGTGGGTGGCAGGGTCTTATGGGACTTCTGCCTCCTGTTGCCAGTTCTGACTTTGCGGCCCCAACCCTGGGCCTGGTGGTACTGAGGCAGTGCCACCTGCGGTCTGTCTGTCTGTCTGGGGCTGGGACTCTGAGGCAGCCTCAAGGCAGAGGCCTCTGGGAGATGAGTGGGAAGAGGCCTCAGAGTCCTCGAGGTGCCGTCCCCAGGGAGGGGACAGCAGGTTCCGAGGAGGCAGGCCTGCTGCAGGGCTATGAGCATGGTGTCCCAGAGTGCCTGGAAACCCGGACTCCTTGCCGCCCTGGGTGGCTCTGCCCGGGGTGCAGTGGTGCCAGCCTGGGAGCCCGTGGTGAGGGTGCCACAGGCACGGCCGGCCAGCTCTGCCAGCCAGTGGGACCGGGGCTTTCCACACACTCAGAATGCACCCAGCTGGCAGCAAGGAGGAAGCAGCGAGCCCACAGGCGGGCAGATTCCCAGTTCCTTCTAGTGGCTTTCGGCAGCCGAGTGAGGGCTGGGACGGGGCAAGGTGGCCTTTCCTCGTCCACCCCCCCACCTTGCCAGGGCCCTTGCAGGGCATAGAGGCAGGCACGCTGGTCCAGAGCAGAGGCCCGGCATGGTCTCCTCCTCAGCCCAGCTCAAGCTCCAGGGCACAGGCCCGGCCATGTCACTTGGCTGCCGGGCCTCGAGGGGCTGCAGCCCACTGTCCCGTGTTCACTGCGTTCCTGTCCCCAGGGATGCAGAGCAGTGCAGAGTGAAAAACCAAAGGAAACCAGCAGGGTGAAGCCTGGGTGGAGGCCACCCTGGGAGAGGCCCCAGAGTGGCAGCTGTCCCTGTGCGGCGGGGCTGAGCCAGTGCCTGGCGTGCCGTTGGCACGAGCAGGGCACAGGAGGTGCTTGCTGCAGGTGTCAGCTACGAGCTGTCAGGCAGCACCGTCAGGGGCTTCCTTGGAGGTACAGCCCAGCTGGGCCAGGCTGCCTGCCAGGCTTGGCTTCCCCAGGGAGGCAGTGGCGGGGGATCCCTCCCTGGGGACTTGGCCTCGGCCTCTTCCCTTCTCAGAAGGAATGGGCCAGATGGATGGCACCGGCCTCTCTGAGGCAGCTTCTCTGAGCAGGCAGCGGCACCTTCGAGGGTTTGGGAAGATACCATTCTGGGATGGGCTCCAGTGCCTGTGACAGCATTGCCTGCCTGTACCCCAAGGCCCAGCCTGAGCTCCTGGGGAAGCTGGGGACACAGTTCAGCAGAAGATTTGGGGCTTGGCAGGCATCCCCCTGGGAGGACCTGAGCAAACAGGAACAGGGTTCCACAGAGGAGACAGCATGTGCATGGGCCTTGCAGTGACCACAGAGTGACACAGAGGAGAGGCCAGGTGGGAGCAGGAAGGCAGGGAGGGGACAGTACATGAACCAGGAGGGCTCGGGCTTTGCTCCGCCTTGGACTGCCCTGGGAGAGCCCTGAGGCCCACACACCGTCAGGCAGCTGCATGTGTGGGGCCCTGGTGGTGAGATTTCATCTCCCTCCCTCCTGCCCCTGCTGCCCCACAGACGACGGCTCTGAGCACTGGACAGGGACCCGGACTGAAGTTGTGCTTCCCACCCACGCGCCTGTGTCAAGTGCACTCCCGGAAGTGAAAGTGCAGAGGCCTGAGCCCAGGCTGGGGCTCAGGACCCGCTGAGAAGTGAAAGTCGCAGGCCTGGACACCTGCACCCTCCCTGCACCCGCTGTGGGCCACTTCCTCCCGAGCGGGTGCCTGCTCTGGGCTTCACCCTGTCTGTGTGCTGACTGCCACCCCAGGGACAGCATGAGGGGGGATGTTGAGCGGGGACAGTCAGGGGGTGGCAGAGGGTGCCTGTGTCGGGTCTCCAAGCCCCAGGGACAGGCATGGGCCTTAGCCGGCCAGACCCCTGGCAGCCTCAGACCTCTGTGTCTCCGTCTGGGCTGTGGGGGCAGCTGGGTCCTGGGTTGTGGCCTACCCTGTGCCTCCTGCCCTGGCACTGGGCCCCTTCACCACCTGGCCAAGGACAGCACCTGGAGCCATAGTCAGCCTGAGGCTGGCAGGCAAGGACCAGCAAGGACAGGGTGAAAACACAGCAGCTGGGGCCATCAGGAGCCCTGCATGCCTCCCCTGGAGAGCTGTGACCTCAGTGTCCCCTGATGTTCAGGCCTCGGAGGTCCCTGCCAGCTGGATCCTGGCCCCTCCATGTAGCTGCCTGTCCACAGAGGGCTGCTGGCTTGCATGCTGGGAGTTCAATGTCTGTGACTCCCCTCAGCCCCTGCCACAGTGCCAGGGGGCCAGTGGGTGGCAGCAGAAGGGACAGAACTAGAGCTGTACTGGCCCACCCTGCCCAGGACCAGTTCCACATGGGAAGTGGCAGAGAGAGGCTTGGGAGAGAGGAAGTGACAGACAGAAGGACAGGAGTGATGTAGTCTGTCAGGACACCTGAAGCCACCAGGGCCTGGGGTGTGGAAAGGAGCTGGGCCCTGATGGCTGGTCTCAGACCTGTGGCCTCCAGCCCAGTGATACAACACATGTCTCTGTTCCAAGTTCCTGGGTGTAGGAGATGGAGGAAGAGATAGAGGAGGAGGAGACAGAGGAGGAGGTGGAGAAGGAGGCAGTGGAGGAGGAAGAGATAGAGGGAGAGGAGGAGATGGAGGAAGAGAAGGTGGAGAAGGAAGAGATGGAAGAAGAGATGGAAGAGGAGATGGAGGAGGAGAAGGTGGAGCAGTGGGAGATGGAGCAGGAGGAGGAGGTTGAGGAGAAGAGATGGTGGCGATGGAGGAGACTGTGATATAGAAGAATATGGAGGAGGAGGAGATGGAGGAAGAGATGGAGGAGGAGGAAATGGAGGAGGAGATTAGAAGGAGGAGATGGGAGGAGGAGGAAGTGGAGGAGGAAGAGAAGATGGGGAAGGGGGAGGAGATGGAGGAGGAGATGGATGAGGGAGAGGTGATGATGCTCAAGGTCTCTGAGTCCTTTCCAAGTCTGTGCACATGGCACCCTCCACCCTGCTCTCAGGCAGGCGGGTCACAGTCCTGCCTCAGCCTCCTGCCTGACGCCACCCACGCAGCTCTGGCTGGGAACGATGGCTGCCTAAGAAACGTGGCTGCAGACGCTCCTGTGGGGGCTGCTGCATCGTGACAGACCCGACCCTGATGGTCCGATGCAGGGTGGGGTGGGAGGCATGCCCCTTGGGGGCTTCAGCCTTACAGCACTCCCAACCTGACACATGGTGGTCACCATGGGACACTCCCCATGCATGCACACAGCTCCAGGGAGGTCAGAGCCATTCAATCTGCTTCTGACACAGACATCCTGGGCCTCCTGTGCTGGACCCTCAGCCTCCTGGGCTGGAGACCAGCAAACCACCGAGTGATGTGCCCCATGCCTCCCGGTGGGCTTCCTGCCATGCGTGCCCCACATTCATGCTGTGCGGGTCCTGGGGTTCGTGAGACCCTGGGGCAAACCATGACCGCAACACGCACAGTGGGCTCCGTGGCCGCCTGCTGGCCCTGGCCTCTGCAGGGGCAGCGCCTGTCCAAACACACACCTCTATCCACACCTCTCGAAGCCACCACTCCCCTCTTCCCGCCTTAGGGTGCCACATCCCTGAGCAGGGTTCTGACACGTGAGGAAACTGAGGCCTGGCAGAGGAGAACTGGCATGGGCACCAACCTGGGGCATGGGCTGTGCCTCGTCCTTGGGGTACCCTGGGGCTCCCCGCTGGGAGGAGCCTGTTGGGCCTGCACCGTGCACCTGAGCCCAGGCGGCCTCTGATGGCTGCCGAGTTCTGGGTCCTGCGTGGGCAGTGGCAGGAGTACAGAGGGATGAGCGCCTGCGGCTCCGGGGGGAGCCACGTGGTCAGGGCCAGGGCAGAGCCACCCACCCCTCCCGGGAGCCCCGGGGCCTGGGCTGCACCTGCCTGGCTGGGGGGGGTGGGGGCGGGGCCTCCTCAGAACCAGCCACCCCCGGAGGGCGAAGGTGCCCACCTGGGCCAGCTCCTTTGCCCTGGCCTCAGTTTCCTCACCCAGCCTATCGAAAGGCTCCGTGTGCCCCAATCCCCATGGCGGAGGACATGGCCACTGCTCCTAGATGGGGCTGGTAGTCTGCCGCTGGGTGGGGACGGATGCAGGTTGGCACCTGCCAGGCTCACCAGGCCACCTGCCCCAGCTGCACAGCACTGCCGTGTTGATATTTGAGGTGGGGCGACACGGCCACGCTGTCAGTGGAGCTGGGCAGGTGGCAGCTTGGAGATGCCACCTTCCAGCCACCTGCTCCGTGGCTTCAGCCTTCTTGGCCTCGCCAGCCTCTTACCTGGACTGCCCTTCTTGGGACCCCGGGGCACGGACACCAGGGGCGTGCTCTCCAGCGTGGAGGGTGACTGCGACATGGGCCTTGGAAGGTCTGGGGGTGCAGTCCTGCAATTGGGCAGCTCTCGGGAGCCGGCCCTGAGCCCAGCGTCCGGGGGGCGAGCAGACAGCACCTGTGGGTGAGCTGGAACCCGCACCCCTGTCTCCAGGAAGCTCAACCCCTTCTAGTCCCCACTGGCCTGGCTGTGGTAGGGTTGGGAAGGGGCGGGAGGCCTGGGACTCATGTGACGGGGCGGCTCCGGGCGGCCAGGGCGAGGCAGCCAGCTGTGTCTCCCTGATAACGTGGTTGCTGCTCAGCTGCACCCTCGGCTTCCCCAGCAGGAACCATCTGGGCCCTGCCTGCCACCACCCCCAAGGCCATTGTGGGCTGACTTTCCAACAACTTCCTCTCCCCTGCTGGCTGGCGGCCCTGGTGCCCCGAGCCTGCAGGTGTGGTGGCGTCTCTGTGACCCCGGGCCGTGCCCATCCTGGTCAGGGCTCCCGACGTCATGCCTGGCTGCTTTGGCCCGGGGATCCCCACCCCCCAACCATGCACCCAGAGCCACTCAGCACCACTCTTTCCCATGCCCCCACCATGGCTGTTGTCAGGGTGGGCAGTGCCCCTGGAGCAGGGCTGGGTGAACCCTGGGACCCTGCTCAGCCCATGACACTGCGGCTCAGCAGTTCTGGGTGAGCCGAGTCTGCCTGGCCGTCTTGGGCCCGCGGCTGTGGTCAGCGTGGTGATGGTGGGGCGTCTGGGGCAGCAGTTGGTGGGGGACCCTGTGGCCAGAGGGGCGATGTGTGCCAGCGCCACTGGGAGAAAAGCCACTTCCTCCAGGGCTGTGACAACTGTCGAAGGGTCAGCAGCTTCACAGAAGGGACCCAGGCCGTCAGCCGGGGTGGCTGCTGCCCAGGCCCCGGGGGATGCCATGCCCGCCATGGCTCCTGGGTGTCAGCCGGGCCTGGGAACGCAGAGCGCCTGTCCTTTAGATGGCCTTGCAGGCCGTTGGAGCCGACGCAGTTAGTGTGTGTCCCCAGGCCCAGGTCTCCCCAGAGCCCCCACCGTTGTGGTGCAGGGGTCTGGTATGTGGGTGGACACGTGTGACACGGCTCTGCGTGAGGGGCGTGTCCAGGGGGCACTTCTTGGTGCTATCCCTGGCCCTCTGCTCTGTGTACCTGTGTCAGGCAGCAGCGGGCATCACCGTGCACCTGTGCCCCACGAGGTCCCTTCCCAGCCCCGCGACCCCCGGTCCACATGTTTCTGGAGTGTGGCAGCAGCGAGGCACCCAGAGTATGGGCTGTGGTGAGACTCTAGGTGGTCCCCACTGTCACCCCACACACAGGGGTCTCCGTGTGGGGACCCAAGGGGCTGAGCCGAGGGCTGAGGCACAGGCTGGTGTGCGGGTGGGTGTCCCGCAGCCCAGGGACGCTTCCACTTCTGCTCTGCCCTGAGCTGCCCCGTCCTTCCCACTGCGGGAGCGGCGGTGAGGGGAGCAAGCTGCCTGCAGGCGGCCCAGCACCTGGCTGCTCCCCGCTCCCTGCACCCCCAGGCAGTTGGGGCTGTGGGGAAGCAGACGTTGGCTGTGGCTTTCTGAGCCGGGCGGCCCAGAAGATAAGGAGCCAAGCAGAAGTGGCTGCAGGGTCCGGGTTAGGACGAGAGGGGCCACGGCTCCGAGACCACCTCTTCTGCTGCTGCCCAGTGTCCCTCCCTCTTCCTCCCTTCCTCCCTCCTGCAAATGCCCGTGGGGCCACTCTGGGGCCCGAAGTGCCCTTGGGAGTGGGGGAGACGACACCTGCACTGAGCCCGGTTGGGTAGGGCCTTCGGGGCGGTGGGGTACTGGCCCTGGGAGTGGGGATTCCAGGCTGGGGCTCTGCGCTGGGAACACTCCAGGCCCTTGGGAAGCTGCAAGGTGGCTGAGGATGGGGGAGGGAGGGGAGCAGTGGGAAGAGGACCTGGAGAGGGGCTGGGAGGCCCCCTAGCACAGAGCACCCCACCTGCCGAGTGGGTGGACGGCCTGTGGATGGGTGTGTAAGTGGGGGAGAGATGCATGAATAAATGAAAGTCAGATGGGCAAGTGAAAGATGGATGGACAGATGGACGAGTGATGAATGAAGATACATTAATGGACAAATGAACATACGAAGAATGAGGGGTGGATGGTGGACAGATGGATGGATACAAGAAAGGAGGAGGAATGGAGGGACAGATGAATAAGTGAATGATGGATGGATGGAGAGATGCATCCGTAAGGCAGATGGATGGGTGGACGAGAGGACAGATGGACGAGTGAGGACGGTTGGTGGACACATGGATGAGTGAAAACAGTGGATGGACAGATGGACCAGTGAGGATGGTAGGTGGACACATGGATGAGTGAGAATGGCAGATGGGCAGATAGATGGATGAGTGAGGATGGCAGGTGGACAGATGGACAAGTGAGCACGGTGAGTGGACGGATGGACGAGTGAGGACAATGGGTAGACGGATGAGTGAGGATGGTGGATGGAGACATGGACAAATAAGGACGGCAGGTGGACACACGGACGAGTGAGGACAGTGGGTGGACACACGGACGAGTGAGGATGGTGAGTGGACAGATGGGTGAGTGAATGATGAACAGATTGCTGGGCTGCTGAAAATGATTCCAGGGAATGCCCGTGTCCAATCCCCTTGCAAAGGAGGAGGAACCCCAGGTGAAGGCTGCAGCTACGGAGCTCGGTGTAGGCAGGCGCTGCTGGCCCTGGAGGAAGGAAGATGTCTCTGCCTCGTTCTTGTCCTGTTCCAGAGGAGGTAAGTTGGCAGCAGGTGACAGAAAAGAAATGCACCCTGCCTGGGCCGTCGAGCTAGGTCCAGGGCACATAGCCTACTTGCCAGGCTCCTGGGCAGGGCACAGCCCAGACCTGGCCCCTGGAGGGGTGACGCTGGGACCTGGCCTTCACCTGTGTGGCTCACAGACCCTTTGGTTTCTGGTGGGCTTTATGGCCTCTTCCCCAAGTGACATTTTTCTGTTGCCTTTCTGTGGTGCAGGGGTGGAGTCCAGGATCCCACGCCTGAGGGACAAGTACTCTACACTGGGCGACACGCCAGCTAGCCCTCTGGATTTCTCATTTGTGGCAGAGTCTCGGGAAACTGTCCAGGCAATCCTCCTGCCTCAGCCTCCTGAGTAGCCGGCCTTGCAGATGTCCAGGTGTTAGATGCCTGGTCCGGACGCTGGGAGACTCGGCTGCTTCCTTAGCTGTGGGGAAACGGGGGAGCCAGGCTGCGGTGTCAGCCTTGGTCACAGCAGGATGGGAACATTGGGTTGGAGCCAGGACAGCCTGAGGTCCGTCAGCCAAGCGGTGGTGCTGTGGGTAAGTGGGGAGCTCAGACACCTGTCCTGTCCCACCGCTGTGGCTGCACCCTGCCCCACCAGCCTTGGGCAGAGGCCGATGTCACCGCCCTCGCTGGGTGCTCTCGGGCAGGCGAGGGACAGCCTCCTGTCAGGGCCCCTGCGCATGGTCCGGCCCAGTGCTGCCAGGTGAGCCTGGAGGAGGGCACAGGGCACTGTGAGCCCTGAGCCCCGCCCGCCACACTTCTCTGCCTGCTCCAGAGTGGCAGGCGGGCATGAGAAAGTCCTTTGCGTGCCTGTCCCAGTCCCCTTGCCTGGTGCTTCCACTGCTGGGGCCAGGACCCCAGACCATCCTGCCGACCAGGCGGCCCCTGCCTGAGCCCGCGGGAAGCGGCCTTTGTGTGTCCAGCTTGGGGCCTGGCAGGGCTGTTGCTGTGGTCCGGTTTCCCTGGTCTTGGCTGCCTCTGAGGTTGTGTACCCCAGGGCCATGGGCAGGGTCCCCAGGGCAGGTGGGGGCAGCGGCTGCGTCCCACTGGGTGTGTAGTCCTGGTGGCCAGCATGCAGCCCTGATGCGCCGCTTGGCGGCTGCTTTGCGGGGCTGGGCTGCATCTGCGGCTGGGGCTCAGGTCACA
This sequence comes from Hydrochoerus hydrochaeris, assembly GCA_004027455.1. NCBI lineage: Eukaryota > Metazoa > Chordata > Mammalia > Rodentia > Hydrochaeridae > Hydrochoerus > Hydrochoerus hydrochaeris. The sequence continues at coordinate 28,356 of PVLA01002259.1, read as the reverse complement.
CTTGGTCTCTGCAGGACCCTGGAGGAGGCCTCCCCTATGACCAGGGCCAGCAACCTGGCCTGTGGCTCCTCTGCCCAGTGTTGCCCACCAGCTGGTTGCAGGAAGGGCGCTCCCCGATTTCTCTCTGACTCAGGAAGGGGCCTGATTTCACTTCCTGTGGCCTGGGGCTTTTCAGGGGGCAGCTGCCAGGGAGGGGACCCTCCCAGTACAGAGCCCGATTCCTCTGGGCCTGTCTGCCCTCCTCTTCTCCCCAGCTGGCATTGAAGGGAAGAGATTGCCACCACATGGTCCAGAACCTCTGGAATGTTCTGCCCCTCAGCCCAGAGCCTGGGGACCAGGCAGACTCAGACTCGAGGAGGACCACAGTGCCCATGGTGTGTGCACTGGCCCATGGCTTGGGGCCTCTGTGAATCTGCCTGTCTTGTCCCTCCGTGGAGCCTGGCTGGGGAACAAGGGACCCAGCCCGTGTGCTGCTGGGCATATTCCCTGTCCCCTTGGGGCCCTGACTACAGCACTGTCCTCACAGTGACCTTGGAGTTGGTTGGCACAGGAAGCGGCCTGTGTCCAGCACGAGAGCTTCTGTTTGCATCACTTTTTAACACATTGCTTTTCCATGTTGACCTCTGTGGACACCCGCACATCCAGCTGTGCATGCGGGGCCCACGCTGGTCCTTTGTCTGCCCCCAGACAGCCTGTCGGCTCTATCCCCACCTGCTGCTGACACACAGAGTGGCTGTGTCCAGGCAGGTCCGCTGCTCTCCTCCAGGCTGACCGGGGCTGGGGATGTCTCTGTCCTCAGGGCTGGGGTAGGTCTGAGCCTGCAACCACCCCCAGGGGAGTCCTATTAATGGAACCATGAGACAGGAAAGCCAGAGCACGATTACTTTCTTTGGGGCCCTGGATACAGGTGTTCCTGAAACCCTCCTCAGTGTTCGTGACTCGTGCCCTGGACCCTGGATTGCCAAGGACTCCTGGGTGAGGTTGCACTGCAGGAACAGCGTGAGGTCAGTGCCCCGATTTGGGGCCACAGTTGCCTCTGCCCCAGGGGTAGAGACTTTCTAATGGGGGTCTCAGGCCCTGTTTTCATTTAGGTTCCCTGTGTAGGGGCACACGGCCCCACCCTGCACTTGGCTGCTCTGACCTCCTCTGAACTCGGGTCCGTTTCCTGCCCAGCAGGCCGCCTGGGATCTTGAGGCTGAGCAGCCCTGCTAGGGGTGCAGCATCAGTCTCACCAGGACCCTTCTGCCCCGACAGCCAGAGCGGGGTCCCCAAGTGTTGGCAGCTCTGTGCTGAGTATGAAGAAGCACATGAGGCACGGGCCCCATGCCCTGCTCCGGCCCGGTGGGCGCGGTCTCCCAGGGCATCGGGTTCTTCTTCTGCACCCAGCCTCCCCTCCCCGAGTCCCGACACCCTCTTCCTCCTCCGAGAGGATGCAGGTGGGGCAGGGCTGCGGCTCTGCTGAGGTGGGAGCCTCTCACCGGAAGTGGTGCCTGCACTGGTGCCAGGCTGGGCTTCGAGCAGTGCGCCTCCCCTTTGGGCACCTGTGTGTGCACAGGTGTGTGGGTCTCTGCTGCTCGAGCTCCAGGCTGCAGTGCAGCAGCGGTGGGAGCAGTGTGCTCACCACTGTCTCCACTTCCAGCTGCAAAGCCAGGGGCTGGCAACCTGTGTGACCTCCTGCCCACTCCACAGGCCGGGTCCACTTCCCAGCCGACTCCATACCGTGCCAGGCATCCAGAGGAGCTGGGTGGGTCTGTGCTTTGCCCAGACCTGAGGGCACAGCGGGGCCAGAGCAACATCAGGCCAGGGAGGACCCCAGGGGAGGGGACAGTGCACCTGGAGCTGAACCTGCGCTGGGAAATGGCAGCTGTGCAAAGGCCCCGGGGCAGGAGGGCACAGAGTGCTCAAGACCTGCTGGCTGGGACAGGTGTACCAGCCCCAGGGAGCTGCTCCTGGGTATCATGCAGCTTCTGGTTGGGGCACGGATGCTGGGCTGCTTGCGCAGAGACCCTCGTGTGGGACACCATGGGACGTAAATGTTTTCTGCCACAAGGGCAGCGGGGTGATGAGGCTCATCCAGAGCATCTCTCAGAAGCTGGAGCCCCGGCCAGATGGCGCCGTCTCCAAGCTGAGTGGCCCTCGGAGGCCGGGAGGAAGGCATGTGGCTAAGTTAGGGCAGGGCGGGCGCCGGCTGGCTGCGTGAGGGCCCGAGGGCTGGGACTCACAGGCGCCCCTCCCATCCGGCCACCCTGGGGTCCCCTTGGGATCTCCCACCCCACCCTCCTGGAATGGGGTAAAGGAGGGGTAGGGGCCAGGCCGCCTCCCCGCATGTCCTGGGCTGGGGCTGAGTGCTTGCTCTGGGGAGGGGCCTGGCGCAGAGCCTCCCCTGCACTCCTGCAGTTGGTGACCTGAGCTGGAAGGCCCGGATGTGCCCAGCACTGTGGTTCCATCTCTCTGCGCCTGTTGTGTTGGTTCAATTACCCCGGTCTAACAAACCCAAAAATACCAGTGGGGCCCATCTGCCAGTGACCAAAGGGCGCAGATGCGTGTGCGCCGTGCAGCCAGGCGCGGCTGTGAGCGGCACTTGCACCCCGTGCCCAGCGCCCACCTCTTCTCTCCCGAGCCCATGTTGGAACGATGGGTCATTGGTCAGCGTGGCCGCTCTCCAGGCCCCACTGGCTCTGCTCCCTTCTTTCCCCAGTCCGGTGCTGGCCCTGTCCTGCTCTTTCTGAGAACCCACCCTGCCCGGGTCCACTTCATGGGGCAGCTTCTCACTGCCGGAATGGGGAGTGTGTGTGGCCCTGGCTGCCTCCTGGCGTGGAGCTCCTCCCCATGGGGGCCCCTGGGTGCTCCGTCAGCCCCACGGGGCAGCTTGGGGGGTGGGGGGGCACATAGGAGTGGGGATCCTGCTGTGGGAACCCTGACCCAGGTGTCAGGAGCTCTAGGGGTGCATCCTGGCCTCTCCCGGTGGCCGGGGCCTGTGGGAATCTCTGGTGTTCCTTGGCTTTAGTTGTAGCACGGGATCCCCGCCTGTGTCTTCACAAAGCCTCCTCCCATGTGTCTCCATCCACATTTCCCCTCTGCGTCAGGGAAGCAGCCATGCTGGTTCTGACCTGCCCTGGGACCTTGCCCCGATTCTTGGCCTCACACGCTGAGCTGCTGGGCTTGGATTGCAGCACCTGACTTTGACACTCTGTTGCACCTATGGAAACTAAGCTTCTTGCATTTGCCCTGCCAAGCCTCAGATGGTGCCAGCCCTGCACCACCCGAGTGGGGACTTGGGCTCCTAGTAGGGAGACCCAGCACATATGGGCCCACCAGGGTGGCTCCTGTGCTCACCAGCCTGGAGCTTGGCCTCCAGCTTGGACAGAGCCATGGTCACGGCCCCCCAGCCAGCAAAGAGGCTTCAGCCAGAGTCCAGTTTCCTGGGTCTGACTATGGAGCCCCTCATGGGTGACCCATCGGGCCCCACACCCTGTCCCCAAGGTGGCCTCCAGCTAGGATCCCCACCAGGCCAACATCCCCCCAACCCTGACCCCGCATCCCTGTGGAGACAGCAGTGCTGAGGGCCAGGCTGGGGGCAGCAGGTGGCTCCTTGGTCCTGCAGGGCTAGCCTAGTCTGTGGCCCTTGGAAGGCCCTGGACCAGGACTGCCGGGACCCTACAGTTGCTGCTGCCTCAGGTGCCCAGCGGGGTCCCACAGTGGCTGGTCCAGGGGTGAGGAGGCCTGGCTGCTGTGGACTTTACCTCCCGTCCCTGTGCACTGTATCCTCTGCCATGGCCATGTCCCTCAGTGAGTTCAGGGCACGGCAGTGTTGGAGTGTGGCCAGCTCCCTCGCCGTCCGGGTCCTGCCCAGCAGCCTGCTTCTTGGCCTCAGGCGAGCAGGGCCAGGGGTGTGCTCTCTGTGCCGGGGTCCTGGCCACTCCCTCCACCCCATCCGGAGCTCCAACCCCAACCCTCCTTCCCAGCCTCCAGCTGCCGCCCTGCTGGCTGTGGGTCCAGGGACCTGGGCTGGCAACAGTTCTGGAGTCCAGATGGTCACCGGCCCTACGGGGCTGAGGGCTGGGGTCAGTGAGCCCTGGGTACCATCCATGGCATCCCTGCTGTTGGCACCATTCTGAGCCCTCTGCACAGGCCAGCGGGGAGCCCATGGCCGGGGTGGGGGGGTTACAGGCTGCCCTGAGGCCATGCCCGGCACAATGCCATGGGCACTTGGGGACATATGGTCATTCATCAGCCATGGACCGTCTGACTTTCATGATGATGACCTAAGGGGCCACTTCCCCAAGCGTGTCTAAGGGCAGCACTCATCCAGCCCCATCCCAGGATGAAACAGCGAACCCAGTTCTGGACACTGACCAGGGAGCTGAGTTGGAGTCCAGCAGTGGGCAGTGAATCTCCAAGGCACTGTTGGAGCAAGGACATGAAGTGTGAGGCCCAGGCAAGAAGGGGATACAAAGGGCCTGGGGCTCAAAGCCAGCGCCAATGGGGGTGAGAAGTGTGAGGTGAGGGGAGGGGGTGCTGAGCTGGGCCAGTGGAGAAAGGTAGCTGCTCTGGGCTTCAAGCTGACGGCCATGCTGAGGGGAGGAGTGGGCAGGGGTGCTGGCGGTCCCTGATGGTGGGTGCGGGGTGCAGCGTGCAGAGCATCTCTGCCTCCAGGTCCCTGGCGTCAGCACTGCCAGAGGTGGGCACTGGGCAAAGTGGGGAAGGTGAAAGCCCAGAGCTCTGGGGTGACCTGGATGCCCGGCCAGGCTGGCAGAGGTGTCCTGGAGGAGGAGAGGGGCACAGGCTCAGGAATGGGGAGCACGCCACCAGCAATCCCACGAGGCCCAGCCGAACTTGTCACCTCCCTGCACCCCGGCTTTGAGGCCTTGGCTTTAGAAACAGCAGATGGACAGCTGCCCCCGCCTGCTGGCGTGTGGTACGTAGTTGGCCGCCTGGCAGCCGGCTGGGCTGGCACTGGGCATCCGGGCAGTAGAGGCCAGGTAGGTGATGGAGAAGACAGAGCTGGGTTCGAGGGCTCCCCTGCTCAGCTCCGCTGCCCATGCCCAGGACCTGCAGGGGACAGGAAGGCCTGGCCACCATGCACTGTGCCTGCTCTGCAGGGTGCGGCAGTTAGTTCCCTGTCCTTGGTAGAGAGCAGAGGTTCAGTCCTCACCTGGGATGGGACGGGATGGGGATGGGATGGCCATCGCTGGCTGGTCGTGGGGAGGGGCGTGAGCGGCTGGAAGTCCCTGGGGCCAGGTTGTTTGTTCTGGACACTAATGGTCACTTCCAGCTACTGCCTCTTACATGGGCTGTGGGCTGCATGGGGTTGGTGTGCAGGCAGTGCTGGTGCCAAGAGGTGGCCTGCAAGTGTGAGCAGCACAGGATGGCGGTGGTGGCCCCTGACCAGCGGATGGGCAGCCTGTGGCAAGCGCTTTTCCTTGCTTGCATCGAGGCTCCTTGCATCCCTGGACTGCCCTGTTGGTACCACTGGCTGTGTCTCCCCTCCCCACTGAGCCGAGCACTGTGGTTCCTCCAGGGATTTTCTGGCGTCCACGTCCTGCAGTTCTTTCACTCTGGGCATCTCCACTCTGACCTCGCCGCTCAAGTCAGGCTGTGCCCACCAAAGGGCAGAGACCTGGAGGGCAGCAGTGGTCAGTGTTGTCCCCAGACCTGCCTGGGCTCCCTGAGCAGTGCTGCCCATCTGTGGCCTTTGCTCTTGTCTCCCCAGGTTTCCCTAGAGCCCCCGCCTGCCCACCTCCCTCCTGGGCTGAGACCCCTCGGCCTGGCCTCTGGGCTCCACCTGCCCTGAGATCTGTGCATCCTCCTCCTGCTGGAATCCTTCCACCCCCCGGAGAAAGAGGGACCCCAAGGTTCCTGCGCCTCCAGTCGCAGCCTCTGGGGCGTAGCACCTGCCCTGGGACCACCGGAGCCTGAGCTCAGTGTCCCAGGGAGGGGGTGCAGGGGCCTTCCTGGTGTGACCTTTCTTAAGGACAAAAATCACTTGGGCTCTGCTGGCATCTGGCCCTTCCTGTCCCTTCCAGGGGGGCAGGGCGGTGGCAGGAAAGTCATGCAGGTCTCAGCAAGTCACCAGGATTATCTGCACACACATCCAGTGAGCAGGCAAATGAGACTCTCAGGAAGAGGACAGCCAGGAAAAGGCCCTGGGTGCCGGCAGCTCCCTGGGCGGATGAGCTGCACCCCTCAGCCTGGTGGTTGGGGCCAGGCAGTGCGGGCACCAGTGCCATGGTCTCTGAGCTAGGCTGAGGTAGACTTCCAGGCTACCAGGACGAAGAACCACGTCCAGGCCCGAAATAGCAGTGTGGCTCCTCTGAGGGGCAGGGGTGCCTGTGAGGCTGTCGGCCACACTCTGTGTCCTGCCCCCTCCTGAGGCCCAGGCATCCCTGGTGGCTCCACTGGCCTCTGCCCAGTCCTCATGGGCATCTTCTCCCCTTCTCTTCCCAGGGCTTGGATTTGGGATGCGCCCTGATCCAGGGGGTCTCTCCCCAGTGCCCACTGTGCGGCCTCCCTCGTGAAGAGCTTTCGAGGCCTAAGGCCTCACCCCCCAGCTCTGGGCTTCGGGTGTGGCCCCTAAGCCAAGGGGCAGAGACCCCTCCTGCACTGAGCCCTGACACGCGTCACACAGCACATGGCACACAGGGGCCATCGCTGCCATTCGCAGAGACCAGGGTCGCTGTAGCCCTCGCTGGCCAGGCGCCGTCACATGCACTGCCCCGAAGGCCGCTCCTGCGCGTCCCTCCTTCCTCCCTGTCTGTCACGCTGACAGCCAGGGCCAGTGGCCGCAGCGATAACCTCCCGGAACCTGGGCTTCCTCTGCTGCGGCGGGAAGATAAGCACCTCTCCCTGAAATCGGGGCTGCAGTGGAGACCTGAGGTGCTCGCAGCTGCGCTGTGGTCATGGGCCCTCAGGCCAGCTGTGCCTCTACCCGGGACTCAGGGTCCAGCTCCGGCACTGGCACTGGGGCTGTGGCCAGGCACCTTGCTGAGACCACCCGGGAACCCTTCCCTCTGCCCGGCCGAGGGCCAGGGGCCGGGGAGATGCGAGTGATGAGCGACCCACAGCCGCCTCGGTGCACAGAAAATGCTCCTGCAGGCATTCAGTGAAGTAAATAAAGGAGATAAAAATGGAAATATCAAGGCAGCAACTTCTCCCCTGATTACAGAGCAGGCGGGGGGCGGCGGGGAGCTGCAGCTGCAGGCTTGGTGCTGATAAGGGCGCATCCTGCTTGGGTGAGATAAAGCCTGCGCATTCTCAATCCCGCGCCATCCATATTCATGCCCGACCGCAGCTCTGTAGATAGAATAAGTACAGACGGCCGCTATTACCGGGACCTCATTAATCCGCTCGCAGGCATCCGAGCGCCACAGAGGAGGTGGCACGGTGTCGGGAGCCAGCTCTCCACACCTCCCCCCAGCCGCTGGCCCCGTCCCGTCTCAGCCTTCACCTGAAGTAAAGCGTGAGGACGCAGGTGGAGGGGCCAGGTGGGGAGGCTCCGGCACCTGCCGACGACCCACGGGTCACACCTGGAGGCTGAGGCAGGCATAAGGCCGAGAGTGCACAGTCTATCCCTGTCCCTGGTGTGTAGCCTCGGGGCAGACCTGGCCCTAGGGTGGTGCTGGGTCCTGGTGGAGCCCTGGCAGCCTTGAGCTGTCACCCCAATGTTGCCCCAGGGAGGGGCCCTGAGGAAGAGGCCCTTGAAACGGGGCATCCATATCAGTCCTCTGCCCAGGTTGCCTGGTGTCAGGGGCCCACAGCTGTCCCTCCTCTCCCCCAGTCCTGCATCCAGTGCCAGCTCCTAAGAGTGGCCTGGCTCCCCCTCCACTGCGGAGAGAAGGAAAGGGTTCCCAGGTGGTCTCAGCAAGGTCCCTGGCCACAGCCCCAATGCCAGGCACTCACTGGAGATGGGGAGAGACAGCTGGGTGGCTCCAGCTCAGGGGCTGTGAGGGGTAGGGCTGGGGCAAAATGCCAAGGGTGGGACAAGGTGGGTGAAGTGGACCCAGGAGCGCGGGGGTCGAGGGAGGAGCAGGGAGAGGTGAGAGAGACTGGGCTCAGGCCAGGGACAACCAGGGTCCTGGACACAGCTGCAAGGTGCCCCATTCCGCGCACATGGCCACAGAGCCCTCTGCCCTTAGTGCACACACAGTGTCTCACGTGCAGCATCTGGGTGGGGACAGATGCTCTGGAAGCAGGTGCCCGTGTGGCTCTATGGGTTCCTGAGCTGCCCCAGGTGGGGCATTCTGCTTGCAGGCCGGGAGCTGGGGTGGTCGTGGTGCCCCCAGGCTGGCTGCACCCAGTGGAACCTGGCATGAGACAGGGACACTGCTGCCCTCACTGAACGGGGTTGTGGGTCCCCTCCTGGCCAGGCTCCGCTGCTGTCCTGGGCAGGGCTTTGAAACCTGGATCGAAAAGATTAACTTTGCGGGTTAAGACCAACAGTTAAAAATATCAGTGTGGATTATGCAGGGAAAGGCGCAGGCCACAGGAGGAGCACCGCTCTCGGTCATGTGCGCGAGGCAGACCACGGACATAGTATTCACTCCCCACAATTCTCACGGCTCGGGAAGGGCAGCACCCACCCCCTGCTCTGCACCTGGGTAACCGAGGCAAGGGACCTAAGTGGCCCAGGCGCAGTGTGGACACATGAACCACGGGGACAGTGGCTCTCGGGTCTGTCTCAGCTGGGTTCTGATCCACTGGCTTCTCCCCTTGTCCTGGCAGAGGCTGACCCTGTGCCAGAGCTGGGCAGCCACCCAGGTGTGGGCGGAGGTGGTTCCAGGGTGGATGTGGGCTGTGCAGGGGACATGCTGGCCTAGGGGGTGGACACCATTACCAGTTCAGTCTTGCAGGGAAGACGCAGGATATGGGCTTGGTGAGGCTGGGTTGGGGTCCTGGCCCCCTGCTGGCCACGTGTGGTCCCCTCAGTGTGGTGCCCACCTGGACACACAGAACCAGGGTCCCCCATGCAAGCACGATGCATCTGTCGTGGTGTGGACTTGGAGCAGGGGACCCTGTGTGCTGGAGGATGCCTGGGTGGCAGGGATTGTGCTGAGGGGGAGCCCCCCATTCTCCACTGCCCCCACTGCTCCCCCATTCCAGTGAAGCCCAGAGCCTTGGTGGCAGCTGCCCCCACATTGCCTTGTCTTGTGGGCAGAGCAGGTGGGGCACAGTGTCACCTCCCACAGCCCTGGTCAGAGTGGCAGGGGAGCCAGGGCCCACTGAGCGGAGCCCCATTCAGAAGACAGAGTCCACACGAAACCAACTGAGGCTGGAGACCTCTGCTGGCCCTGAGGGCTGAGCAGCTCCGGGCATGGGCTGCCTGCCGCAGCTCTGCTTTCTTCCTCACCTCTTCCTCACTGGGGTCCCAGAGCCGGCTCTGTCTCCAGCCCTCCTATGACCACAGACCTGGACTCCTCCCTCCCCACCTTTCCAGCATGCACCCAGGGACAGAGCTGGGGCGCCCGTGGGCTCTGGGCAGCCTGCAACCCTGGCCCTGAGTGGTCATGTGTGCTGGAGAGCTGGCCCATGTGCTGTGGCGGGAGGAGAGCAGGGGTCTGCTGGGGCGTCAGCCACATGCCCAGCATGGAAAGGTCCTCTGTGGGGAAACTGAGGTCCAGCAAGGCTCTGAGACAGGCCAACCGCAGGGCTGAGACAGGCATTGCCTTCTGGCCTGACGGGATCTTTACAAGTTGCACTGTGGGTTCCGAGCACGTTGGACTCACGGCACAGTTCTTGGCCACAGGGCCGACCAGAGACCTGCAGACAGGAGGGCAGGTCCTGAGGCCACCATGCCTGGCTGCCTGCTGTCCTGGCCCTCCCCCATGCACCCATGGACTCAGCTTCCCAGGGGCACTAGTGAGGTGATACCTGGGAGCAGTGCTGGAAGGGACTAACCCAGAGGCCACACAGGAGAAGGGAATGTGCCCAGAATCGCCTGGCACCTGGCCTCATCTGATCAGGCACTGAGACTGGGGACATCCCCCCAGGGAGAGGGAGGGTCCCAGAGCGCAGCTCCCCGCACTTTTTTGTCTTTGCAGTCAGGTGCCCAGAACTGCCCTGTCCAAGGGGGGCTGCGATGTCAGGGGAGGGGCTGCCAGTCTGGAGAGTTGGCCTCTGCTCCTTCTCATGGATGTTCTCCTGGACTCCTACCCTCCTTCCCTCCCACCCACCTACCCACTATCAATCTACTCACCCCCCCACCCATCCATCCACCCAGCCACCCACTAGGTCGGGGGGCTGGACACACTCAGGTGTGGGTCTGGACAGCAGGGCTCTCCAGGGACTGCACTTCCCTCCCCCAGGCCTGGTGAGGGCAGCACTGGATTTCAGGACCTCTGCCACCCCTCCCAGGCCCAGAAGGAGGCTGCGTGACCCTGGAGCTATGCCACAGGTCACTGCCATGGTCAGTTCTCCTACCCAAAGGGGAGAGGAGAGGACAGGAGAGGAGAGGAGACATCCAAGACCGGGAGACCTGCTGGGAGAGCTTTAGAAATGCAATTAAATGGCAAATAATTAAATCCAATTAAACATGAGCCACAGGGGAAGTCTCCACATGAAAGCCTCCTGCCCAGGCCTGTAGGGCAGCCGGCTTGGACTGGGCCTCTGGGGACCCACAGTGCATCTGGGCCTCGGTCTCCTGTTTTGCTGACCTTGAGGGTCCTACTCTGCCGTGTGCCAATCTCCCCACTCTCTTGAGGGCTCCCTAGGACCCTCTGATCTCAGGGCCTCAGCGCTGGGTGCATGCTGAGGACTGAGGTGCTTGGTAGACCCAGGTTCCAGCCTGGTTGGAGTCTTGGGAATCAGTCCCATGAGGTCTGGTGGTCCTGACCCCAGCATCCTGGGACTGGGCAGGCCAGCTCTTTAGGACTGCCGAGGCCCTTGTGCCAGGCTGGAGTGGCACTGTGGCCAGCTGCTTCCTGCAGAGCTGGCCATGCTATGGAGATGTCAGCATCCCAGACCTGGGGTGGGCTTAAGGCCGGTGCCACCCTGAGGCACTGCGGGTTGTCCTCTGCCTGCTCTTCTGAAGCATCAGGTGAGCTGGGTCACAGTGGGTGCCCAGGACAGGGAAGGGACCTAGGCTGAGGACCAGAGGCCACTGCCCTAGGACCAAATTTCTCAGACACCAAATTTCTCAGGGTGAGTGACAAGGCAGACAGCTCTGCCAAGGTCACCTACACCCTGTCCTGAGCAGCGTGTCACCGGAGGGGATGACACCCCCTCCTGGTTGACTCCCAGGGTCACCACTCTTGGGACTGTGGCCATAGGGGCCTACAGAGGACGTCGTTGCTTTTGTTAAAGTACATTTCATTGTCCAGTGGGAAACAGGACACTGAGCCAGGCCACTAGCACCACACGGCACCCAGCAAAACACCACTCACCCTGCTCGGTTTCACCCAGACATGGGTAGTGAGCAAGAAAGTGCTAGTCACACCAGGTATGGTGCACATACCTGTAATCTCAGCACTAGGGAGGCTGAGGCAGGAGGATCACTGTGAGTTTGAGACCAGCCTGGGCTACAACAAAGTGAGCTCAAGGCCAGCCTGAACTGCACAGAGACTCTGTCTCAAAAAGACAAAAAAAGAAAGAAAGAGAAAACAGAAGGAAAGCACCAGCAGATTTGTGCGAATGTGGCTCAGTGTGACTCTTGGGTGTGAGTGTGTGCAGGGTCCGCTCCACAGCCCGCAGGCACCGGTGGCAGGATGATCCGGGACAGTCCGTCTTGGACACACCTCAGGTGTCCCAGCTCCCCCACCCCAGGCACTGGAGTCCAAGGCGGGAGGAGGCTCTGCACACCCCTGCCTCCAGCCTGCACTGTCACCGTGACAGCCACTGAGGGGAACCTGATGAAAAACAGGAGCCCGTTTCACTGTGGGCCTCTGAGCCTGCCTACGGGGGTGTTTGTCATGAGGATGTGGCTTCAGCCGAGCCACTTCCCCAGCCCTTGTTAAATTTTTTCACTAGAGCCAGGGGCTTGCTAAGCTGCCTAGACAGGACTGGAACTCTCCTGCCTCAGCCTCCCAGAATGCTGGGATGACAGTGAGGCTTTCAGGCATGAGCTGCGTGCAGGTCTCCTCTGCGGCCTCAGCCATGTTTCATTCCAGTTTTGTGCACACAGAGCGTTGTGCTGATCTTACCCGCTGCTCTCCTGTCCACAGCTGAGAGCCCTGCAGCCATTTCCTGTGTGCTGGAGACAGATCTGGGCTTGGGCCCAACAGTGCGGCCAGGGACAACTCCTAGGGGTGAAGCCAACAGGTGCGGGCTGAGGGCTAAAACGCAGGTGTGCAGCAGGGGCCAGCACATGGTCCTACCCGAGTGTGTGCTGCACATGGGACCTCACGCCTGTGGAGTTCGGGTGGCGGAGGGAGTGAGGGCCATGCGATTCCGGTCAGTTTGCTCTTGGCCTCCTGCCCTCGGGTGCGGGTTAAGCTGAAACTCACCTCTCCACTCCTTGCCGCTGGCTTCTGTGCTCCCTGAAAGCCACAGCCAGTGAGCTGGAGGCCGCTTCCCACTGTGCTTCTGGTGACAGCAGGACGGTGACTTGCGGAGCAGAGTCCCAGCAGCCTGCCCCACACCCAGACCTGGTGCCAGCCTGGGCACCTCAGGGCTCCGAGGACAGTGCTGTCTTCCTGCACCCAGGAGGGCAAGGCTGGTTCACAGCACTGTCTTTCCCAAAGACCGAGCACAGTGCCATGGTGGGGTGGGCTGGGGACAGGCAGGTCCCAGGAGGGTCCCCACTGCAGTGGGCTTGTGTGGAGGGCATGGTGGCTCCTGCTCAGAGCCTGGCCCTGTGGTCAGTGGTTGGGAATCTGGATTTCTTGCCAAGGAGCCAGAAATGGCAGGAGAAGGACCACAGAGAGGTGCCGGCACTGAGCACCACAGCTGGGGATGCCAAAGCTCTGCCTCGGAAGGCCAGGGATGGAGGCTGGACCCAGATGGCAGGAGCGAGCCCCAGGACCCAGAGCAGGGTACAGCAGCCTGTACACAGCATCACTCAGCTGGTGCTCACCACCCCCCACCCTGTCCCAGACAGATGGAGGGACAAAGGCAAGCTGGCCGCTGTGGAACCCGCTGGTATCAGTGCCTTCCTTGGCTGCCAGCTGGCAGCTCTGTTTCCGAGAGCGTGGGAAGGACCCTGGAATCTGCATCCAGCCTTGTGGGGCCAGGCCTCCAGGTAAGGACACTGCTCAGCTGAGAGCAGGGCCTGTGGGTCATGGTCCTCCCAGACCCTCCTCCTCCTGCCATAGCCCAGACTCCTGGAGCTTTGGACCCAGGCCCACTTCACTTTTGAGGGAACAATGAGCCCTGCACTCCTGCAGCTGTGCCTCAGTGTCCCCAGCCCTGAGCATGGGCTGCAGACGGGTCAGCAAAGCCTGAGTCCCAAGCACGCGGAACAGCTGCCTTGAGACCTCAAGGAAGGTTCAGGCCTGGGTGGGGGCAACCCGGCTGTGCCTGCACCTGCGCCTGCACCTGAGCTCAGTGCCAACTGGGAAGGTGTGGCTTTCCCAACGCAGTCCTGACAGTGAGCTCCAGACTAGCGCCTGCTGCCATCCCCACCAGGCCCAGGCCCGGCGTCTGTCCAGGCATGGAGCATCTGCTCCCGGCCACCGCTTCTCAACCTGCAGACCCCATGACCCGTGGCACCATCTGTGCGCCCTCTGCTCTGGCTGTCTGGAGAGCCTGTCCTGCCTCCTGTGGCCCATCCCAGCAGACATGGCAACTGCCTGGGCCATGCAGTGACCAGCTGGGCTCATCTTGTCCCCTGTCAACTTCTGGGAGTGGGGAGGGGTCAGGTTGAGGCTCAAACCTCCACTGATGCCCTCGGGCTGAGCGTCCCTTGCATCAAATTCATCGGTAAATATCAGCAGAAGGTGAGTTGCTCAGGGTAAAACTAGTCATTGGGTAAGTCTGGGCTACCTCTTCCCTCTCTACTTGAACCAGGTCCTGAGATGGTTGTGTCCCCAGACTGCTGGCCACTTCCCTGGAAGCTGGGCCATACAGTGCAGCACTTTCCAGGTGCCACTTCCTACACAGGTGCTCCTTTTCCTCCTCAGCAGGTGGGGGCAGGGCCTGCTTGCTCATTGGGCTCTCTGTGTGTCAATCACCTGAAGAGGCCAATCATCTAAGGCTGAGCTTTCATCAACTGAAAGTGGGGCAGTGGACCAATAGCAAGGAGGAAGAGACAGGCAACCATTGGTTGGCAGGGCCAGAGCCCACCCCGCACTGCTGCCAGAGCAGTCTCCTCAGTGTGGCCTAAGGTGAGGCCCACCACAGATGAGGCCAGGGCCTTGGGGGTCTGTACAGGTCTGGTTCCTCAGCTGGCTCTACCCTCCCTGTCGCTGCAGGGAGGGTCAAGGACTCTGAAACCTGGCCCCGCACCTGGGCAGCCTGTCCTCCCTGTGACAAGTTCATCCTCATCCAGAGGACCTGCTCCTCTCCAGTTCCCGTCCGCCCCAGGGGCAGGCAGGAGAGGACAGTGAGAAAGACATTTGGGGGCTCTCCCAGCAGGCCATGTGAAGACTTGGGATCTGCAGCCCTCTCTTCCCTGTGGCCTTTTACTCCCCCAGGGCAGTGCCACCTCGCTCTCTAGGACACCACGGCCTCTGTCCCCAAGTGACAGGGCCTGGGGAATGGGGATGGTGGCCTGTGTGCCCCAACGCTGCCTTGGCCAGCTCTGCAGCCCCACAGGGTTGCAATACTGCGGGGCTCATGTCTCTAACTGACTCCTGAGAGGGGTCCGCAGAAGGCACGCCTACTCCTGCTGTCCTTCAGGGCTGGGTGACATCCTGTGTCGGGAGCCGCGACACGTCCAAGGCTAACAGCTCGGCTTACCATGGTCTCAAAGGTGCTAACGGAAGACACAGGATCCTGTATCCCTGACTGAGAGCCGCAGCCAGAAGCATGGGTCCTGTGGCTGTGCTGCCTCCCTTGTCCCTCATACCTGTGGGCATGGCCAGATGGACACCGCTGTTTTCACCGCAGTGAGGGATGGAGAGCCCAGGCAGCACGTGCTGGAGCAAACTCTCCTGTCCTTGGCCCTGAGGAAGAGGTGTCTGCACCGTGCTGATAAAGAGCTTCATCCTCTGCTGCAGAGGAGCGGCCTCCCCACAAGGCTGATGCCGGACCAGATACGAGCAAACCCGTCCCTTCCTCTGCTTGCAGGAGCTGCTAGGATGCAACCCAGGGAAAACCATCTCCCAGTGGCCGGGACTGCGATGGCGTCAGCCCTTGAGGCTGCCTCTGGATTTCTGTTTGGGGAGGTTGTCATCTTCCCTCCTTGGACCCCTCAGCAGGTCTCACCTGGTCCCACCTGCTGGGAACGGCGCTGGCCCCGGTGAGGACCCGCTGAGGTCTCGCTGCCCAGGAGGCTCCAGGAGTCTTTGCTCTTCCACTTCCTGCTCACAGCTTTGAATTCACTTCTGGGCACTATTACAGTGAGCTGAGCTCAGGGCAAGGTCAGGAAAGAGGGGCCCTTGACCTGCCTGCCCGCTGGGAGACTCGGCAGCGTGAGGCTGGAGGCCCGGGCAGGGTGAGACCAAGGACGGTCATCCAGCTGTGGACGTTGAGCACGAAGTCCCGGCTGCTGTGTGAGAGGGTGTGGGGTCTTGGGTTCTCCCCAAGCTGGGCTTTGCCAGCTGTTTTGACGGTGGCTGTTTGGTGACCACATGCTATCGCAGCAGCCGTGGACACCTTTTCTCAAGTCCGCTGGTTTTACTGGCTTCCTCGGCTATGAGACATATAGTTGAGGTATCTACTTGAGGGGTGACTGTTTGCTTCGAGGTGTCAGGTCTGAGGTGTGGGAAGGGTCTGTTCTCCACTCCTGCCCTAGGCACAGTGGCACCAGCATCCCCTGGCCAGCTCCCTGCAGCTCGGCCCTGCCTGGCCCCTTGGGCTCCAGTTCCGCTTGGAGACGGCCCTTGGGTGGAGGGCTCAGGTGGACCCACGCCCTGGGTGCTCACAGTTGGTCCTCTGGGTCAGTGTGGTATGACCTGTGCTTTGCATGCCCGGCCAACCAGTTTTGTGGGTGTCTGTGTCTCACCCAGGCTATGAGTTGAATTCTGTGAACCACAAGAGGGGAACGTCTACTGAGTCCATTCCCTTGCCAGGACTCCAGTGTGAACTGAGAATCTGGGCCTTGAATACCCCACTCACAACAGAGGTGCACCTTTGAGTCCACGTGGCCGGGCGCCCTGCAGCGCCTCCCAGGGCTGGGCCCTGCATCCTCCTTGGCTGCCGGGGCTCTGTCCCACTGAACCCCCATTATTCTTGGGGTCTCCATTCCTGGGAGCCAAGAGCATTGAATGCATGGGGAGGGGAGGTGGCAGCTGGGCGTCGTGGGACCTGCCCAGAGAGCCCCTGGCAGCCTGGCTCCCCCATCCCCAAAGTCAGGCTCAGTGGCCTCCAGCCCTGCCCGCCCCCACTGCCCACAAGGACTGCTACTCAGCGCACTCCACTCTGTGTTCAGCAACAGCTGGCTGAGCTTAATTAAGCCCCACAGCGCTGGCTCCACCTGGCGAGGAATTAACAACACTAACAAAATAGCAAATGTGGAAGAGGGGGCAGCAGCGTGGCGCCTCAGCCTCCTGCTGTGGTCCCAGCCTGAGCCTGCTGTCCCTCTCAGTGTGGGGCTGTGGTCCCAGCTCGGGAAGTGTCTGTGCCACTCTGGGGGCACCCATGGGAGTGAGGACTCCACACTCTGCCCAGGGCCCCTGGGCTTGCAGGTGGTAGCCAGGGCCTTGTGCCCAGATGCCTGGGCTGGGATTGACGGTGGTGTGTGGGCCTGGGAAGTGGCAGGGATGTATCGGGTCACCTTGGTGCGTGTGGGCAGGGCTGGGGGTCCCCTGCTCTGGGGCTCTGTGCTCTGCAGAGAAGGTGCCGGGAGGGTCCTACAGGCTAAGTCCTGGGCAGGGCTTGTCCACAGCTGTGGTCAGAGAGCAGCCAGCCCTGCTGCAGGCCGGGGACTGGAGAACCTGCCAAGCAGAGACAGCAGGGAGGGGAGCGTGGGTTTCCCCAGAGCTAGGGTCTGGAGGTGGCCATGGAGGACAGGCCGGTGGTGGTGAGGGCACAGCCGGAGGGCAGTGATACGTGGCCACCTGTGCAAGCAGATGGGCCCTTGCTAGTGTGGTTTATAACTCATACCCAGCTGTTCCCAAAGGAGGACAGGGAAGCCAGGAGTGCAGAGTGTGAGGTGGAACAGCGGCCAGGGACGTGAGAGTGGCTACGAGCCCTGCTTCCACCACCCTGAGCTTGGCTCCCAGCTTCCTGAGCCCAAAGCAAGGAGGGAAACAAGGACTCCTACCATAGTTTGGGGTTCTCCGTTTCTTCAGAAGATTGTGGGGTGATGGGAGTGGTGTGGGAGGGGCTTCCTCTGTCTGAAAGTTGCCCCGTGCCTGGGCCTGGTTTTGTCTTGGTGGACGGGCATCCCTGGGGGCAGGAGGAGCCACCCCTGTGCCTGCTGTAAAGTGGCTCTGGGCTGTGAACGCCAGGCCACTGTATCACCTTAGGTTCTTGGCATCTGGGTACGGCTGCGGTCCCCGCCTCTCTGCCATCCTTGGTCCCAGGCCGGTGCTCAGAGGCCGATGCTCAGTTGCTGTGTATGTGCCCGAGTCTGTATCTGTTCTGGTGTTTTGATCTGAATCTGTTTGTGGTAGAAATGGGCTCTGTCCTGGGGGGCTCTCGGACTAGACGCTGAGACTGGACTCGGGAGGCCTGGCCCACAGGATGCTCCCAGGCTGGGCCCTTGGCAATCAGAGCCCTGTGGGTGCGAGGGAAAGGACTGGGGGAATCCAGGCACAGGAGAACCAGCTTGGGGGTCCCTGGTCACACTGGCCCCATGGACGTCCAAGGCAGAGCTCCACGTGACCTGGTAAGGCAGGACCTCTGCACTGCCCGTCTCCTGCTGCTCCCACGGTGGCTGAGAGAAAGGACGGCCCACCGCCCATGGTGAGAGATGGTGGCGGCAGCAAGGTCCCCACTCCTGTCCCCCTCGGGTACAGCCCTCCACACAGCTGTGCTTTCTCCTGGGACCAGGCTGCCTCTGCTGTTTCTGATATACTGTATTTCATTTCTGAACGTGACTTTTCCCAGATACACATCTTTCCAGAAGCTCCATGGCTTTGTGTCAATTTGGTGATTTATGCCTTCCAGGAATTTGTCCATTTCTTTTGGTGTCAAAGGTATGGCCCAGCTCGCTTAGCTCCCCTGCCCTGGGCTCTCTGCAGGGTCCCTGGTCACATCCTGTCTTCCTCCGGATATATTGGCCATGTGTTCTCTCTCCCTCCAGTCTACCCTCCTAGAGAAATTCAGCTAGGAGTTTCTCTGTGTTACGATCCTCAAAGAACTAACTGAGGTTTCTCTCCTTCTTCTTTTCTGTTTTGGAGACAGAGACTTGCTGCGTAGTTCAGGTTGGCCTTGAACTCACTATGTAGCCCAGACTGGCCTTAAATTCATGGAAACCCTCCTGCCGCTGCCCCGAGTGCCAGGGTCACAGGTGTGTGCCACCATGCCCAGCTGTATTTCTTCATCTCTCTCTTTTGCTCATTGTTTCTTTGGCTCATTTCTGCTCGTTGTTACATCTTTTGACTTTGAGATTAATTTGCTCTTTTTCCCTAGATTTTCAAGGTGGAAGCTTAAGTTATTTATTTAAACCTTTAGTCTTTTCCAAACTCTAGTCCTTTTAAACCTGTGTTTAGCTTCCCCCTTGGCTATAGCCCCGACAGTTTCATCACTGCTCGAAGAATCTGTCATTGTCTTTGTCAGTTCTTGCTTTACCCAGGGTTCTTTAGATGTTTGTGGTATCATTTCTAATTAGTTAAGGGAATTTTTAGGTATCATAGTGCAGTTCGATCCTTTTGTACTTCTGAGTCCTCGATGTTTGCTGTGGGTCACCTCACCCCCCGCCCCGCCATCCCACGTGCCTCGTGTGGACCTCGCGGGGGGACCTGCTCCCCCCACCCGCCCCGCCCCTGCATTCCTTCTCCTTTACAGCCGTCCTGCGTCCCACTGTACCTCGGGGGTGGCCGTCACCCCACAGAGTGTTAAAGCCAAAAGCGCCTTTAGCCCATGCTTCTCTCCACAAGCCCGATGCCTCTCTGGGCCAAGCACAGGGCCGCCTGGAGGGATCTTTTAGGATCTCATTGGAAAAACACTCTATTTCCCCACGATTTGGAGAAGGCCTTCAGGTCCTGCAGGTGTGGGATTCTCAGTTCGGTTTTGCTTCTCCCGCTCCCACCGCGCTCTGCGGGCGTCTGCCGTCCCTGGACAGCATGATGTTCTCCATCGATGCTGCTTGGCCTGAACAGGTTCGCGGTTGTTTAACTCAGTTTGGGTGTTTTCCAGGCGCTGTTCCTTTGGGCACCTTTTCTGTCCAAATCGCTTTCTTCTTCCAGGATTTAAATCACTTCCCTGTGTCCCGCAGATCGCTGAGCTCTTCGTGGCTGGGTCTTTAGCCCCTTTCCCTCGCCGTGCTGACCCTGGGCTGTGTCCGTGGCTGCCTGTTCTTCACCGTCTTCCTTCTGTCTTCTGTCTGCCCTTGTGCACCGGGCGCTTTTCATTTCCAGCGTCAGACTTCTCCACTTGGGCCCCCATCTTGCTGACACCTCCGTCTCCTCACAGTTTTCTTTTCTGTAAAGTTTTTCCCTTCTGATTCCAGTGTTTGTATCATCACTGGGTCTGTTTATTCCCAGGGCAGATGCAGCACTGTCTTCGAGCTGCATGTGACAGCAATCACTGCCCCGTGTGCGAGTCGGGTTTGCATCTGCGGAGGGATGGTCGGGCCCCGTGGTTCTTGTGAGCGGCAGAGCCCTGCGGCTCTGCCAGCACCTCCCCTCCCTCCCCTTCCCACTGGCTACGAGGCCATTGACCACACCCTATCCTCTGGGCTCCCCAGGCGCTGTGCCCATCGCCCCTGTCGAGCTCTGCAGCAGAGGGTCCGGCTCGAGCCTGGTTGCAGCCCAATGCGTGCCAAGATGGACATGGGCATTTCATATGCACAGCGAGTGCCATGGCCATTGTGGTTTTGTGCAGTGCCTCTGATCCCCCATGGGGTCAGGACATACGGTATCTATGAACATGGTTTTGACTGGTGCTAGAGCAAAGGGGACACCCCCTAGCCACTGCGACCCCACATCTGGGCCTTGGGGTCAGCTGAGGTGAAAGCCACTATCCTTGAAGGCCGAGTCGGGGCTTGGTGGGGGAGTAGAGGGACCAACATGTGATGCCTGCCAACATGTGAGAGGGAGGTTGCAGGGGCTGGGGAGGAGGGCGCAGAGTGGCAGGAGAGTCCTGGAGGCTGGCGCCTCACCCCGCAGAGGACTTGGGCCCAGGGCTCTATGTGCAGTGAGCAGGCAACAGTGGGGAGCTTGGGCCACGGTCAATGCTGTGTGCTTTGTGGGCTCAGGAAGGAGCACATGGAGGTAGAGAAGCCACACAGGCCAAGGGAGAAAGCTAGGGGTGCAAGAGTCACTGCTGTCTCAGGGCTGAGGCCGCCATTCCAGGACACCGAGGGAGGGCTCTGCGGTGCTCCTGTTGTGTGCAGTGCTGTGGTGGGGGTGGCGGGGGCTCTTGTTGGGCGCTGGTGGACACTGGGGTGGCCATACTATGGGGTTTCTGGGCTTCCACCTGACTGCAGGGTCACAGATATACATGTGCACCTGTGTCCTGCACACTTCCACATACACTCAGTTTCCTGCATGTGCAGGTACACACACAAGTGTGTGCATGGGCCTTGGCGCAAGTGCTCATATGCACGACACACGCACACGCACACACGCACTCCCCTCACCACAGGCACCTGTGTTGGAGTGGGGTCATTTCTGGAGCTTTCCTGCCCGGTACTCCTCTGTTGGGCCAGTGTATGGGGGCAGGTGGAGCAGGGTGAGCAGAGAGGACTTTTCCTCCAGGTGTGGGCACAAGGACAGGTGCCAGGCCAGCTTCCCACTAGGGCAGCCGCAGCCTTGGGAACTGGCAGAAAGCCACAGGGCGGAAGCACCCAGACGCCCTCAGTGCGAGACTGAGCTCAGCCTGCCCAGTCCTGGGGCTGTGGCCACACCATGGTCCAGAGAGCACCCAGCTCACGGGCCCTGTGCCTGACTCCCATGTTGTTCACCCCGTCCTGTGCTACTGCTGCTGCCCCTCACTCATGTGCCACACGCCCCTGCTCCTCCTTGCTCACCTCTTCATGGTCCCCCACACCCTCATTTCTCCCCCTCCTGAAAGGCAAGAGAAATGGAAGTCGGGATCTTCTCTTGGTGATAATTATTGAGAAGTTCAGTGCAGGGGTACCGAGGGGGAGGGACATTAAAATGCACAGGCACAGCTTGGCTTTGCCACAGATGCTGGCATAATTAGAGAGGAAAATTATGAAATTAATTTGTGGTTCAATGTAAATTTCAGTGATGGGGAGAGCTGGGCTCCAGTCACCTCATGTGAGCACAGACACACAACACATGCATGCAACACATGTACAATATGCTGCACACGCACACGCACATACCCCAGTTATTAGGCCTGTGAGGGCAAGGCCAGTGTGGGGGTGGGGAGGGACTTGGAGATGGGCCCAACTTCCCAGGTTCAGCCACGGGGCGGGGAGGCCCAGGAGCGGGATGCAGGCCTCGTGTCCTTGGGTCTGTTGACCTGGGGCAACCTTTCCTGCTCCTCATTGTGCAGGGCCTGACACCAGGTCAGGGAGGAGGCAGCGGGCTGTGCAGGATGATCCAAGAGCGTACCAGGGGAGGCTTTGGGAAGCAGCAGACCTGGGCTCTGGGGGTGTCAGGCTGTGGGAAGGGGCAAGATCCCAGTGGCCAAGGCAGGGCGGGCAGCTCCCATCCTGGAGACCAGTGTGGCCAGTCTGGCTATTAGGGCTGCCCTGCAAGGTGGCCACCGGCCATCCAGCTGTGTGCGGAGGGAACAAACCACAGAAACAGCCTATGATGGTCTGCGTGGGCCCGGACTCCTCAGTGAGCTGCTTCTCGGTCCTTGTGCTGTCACACAGTGGCCACAGTGAGACTGCAGGGTCCCTGGACAGTGGACACACAACCTCCTGGAATCCTGTAGGCCATGCCCAGGCAGCCACCTTGCCACTGGCTGGGTGCACCTGGCATCCATTCCTCCCCCATTAGCCTCGGTTTCCCCATCTGTCTTACAAGGCCTGGCGGGTCTTCCTATGTGTCACCAGGTATGGGGTCTCTGCCCCTTGCTGGCTGCCACATGGGCCTCTTCCTTGGCCTGGGGCAAGAAGGGTCCCCAAGAGTGGCTCCCCTGCCCTTCACCTCCCCAGCCCTGGCACTGCTGTGTCCCCCACACTGAGGAGGCCCTGCCACCCTCTGGGCTCCGCGGCCCTTCCAGACTAGGCCTCTGCGCCTCTTTCATGTGACCTGTCTTCCAGATGTGTCCCGTGGGTGCTCCTGTGTTCCGTGGGGGGTGCAGGCCATGAAGGGCACCCATGCGCCATGCCAGAGCCATGGTCTTCCCTGTTAGCCATGTCCTCCCATGTCCCCGATGTGGGCCCCCCAGGCCAGCTTTGGCCCTACCTCTGCACAGGGCCCCCTCCAGCGGGTGTCCCCGACTCCCTCAGGCAGGGCACTGGACCATCCATGCCCCTCTCCTCCCCAGAGCGGGGAGGGGCCTTGTGTTCCCATGACATCAAGTCTCAGAGGCTCCTACAGGGCCCCAGTGGACGCGGAGGGGGCATTGAGTGTGGCTTGGGGAATCCCTGGCTGGGCAGGTTAGGGGTGCAGAGGAACATGGGTCCTGGGATTTGCCAGGGTAGTGGGGCCTTGGGTGCCAGAGCCAGGCTATGGCAGAGGCTGTGTCCTCTTGGTCAACCCCAGGGCACGGCCCTCTCCAAGGTGCTGAAACAAGTCTTGCAGGCCTGGTCCGGCCTCCCACCACCCCTGCCCAGGGCTGGGGCACTGGTGCCCTCAGTTCCAAGGTTGGTTCCAAAAGGGTGAGGAGGCCAGGTGTGGCAGCACACACCATAATCCCAATACTCGGGAGGCTGAGGCAGGACAATTGCCGTGAGTTCAAGGCTGGCCTGGGCTACATAGTTAGACCTTGCCTCAGAACAAACAAAGTGGGAAGAGAGGGGTGTACGGGGAGGACAGCCCAGCCCTTAGGCTACATAGACTTGGACCTTGTGCTCACATGTACCCTGGGCAGCTGGACAGCACCACCTTTCTGAGCCTCAGTTTCCCCCACTGCTGGGATGTGGCCAGGCCCAGATGTCTGCCTTCCCTGTGTGCTGCATTCTGCTCCTTTGTCACATTCCCTGACCTTGTGTTCCTCTTCACAGCGTAAATGAGAAGGAGCAGGAAGAGAACCTGAGGCTGGCAGAGTCCTGAGGGACCTGTGGGTGTGTGCATGTGTGTGTGCATGGGTGTGTGCGTGCATCCATAGGCAGGGAGGCTGCTGTAGGGGGCTGGAGCGGGTGCTGCTGTGGGTGCTGCTGCCTGGCCTGGGGCACCGGTGTCTGCTGGTGGTGGACAGGACCGGGTGCAGCCTGCCAGGGGCCAATGCGGCTAGTGGGTGTGCTGTGTGGCCATGCGTCCTGGGGTTATTCCCAGCAGCCCCTCTGCTCTGCAGCTTGTGAAGTCTCCCCCATTATTCTGACATTTGTGTGCATCACATATCAGCAAGAAGTAATTTACTTAGAAGAAATTAAAAGTTCATTTTAATTGAGCGCACACTGCAGTATGCAAATGAGGACCGCATTATGTACACTGACAAAGCCACAATCAGCGCTTAACCCTCCGCTCGCTGGGCTCCACGCTGGGGGCCACCCCACCCGCATCCTTTGGCGCCTCTGGCATGGGGGTGTGTGGCCCCGCTGCAGAAGGAGGCTGTGGCAGGCAGTGAGGACAGACTTCCCATGGAAGGCAGCTCTGCAGGGGGCCATCTCAGCTAGGCCTGGGGTGCTGTGTATGCTGGACTTGGTGCTCTGTGCTTGCTGGAGGGAGAACAGGACTGCAGCATCCACAGGCAGGACCTAGGGTGGTCACCCCATGGGCCCATCTCCTCCTCAGAGCTGAGGTCTAGTGCCCTCCCTTGTGGTGCTGGACACATCTTACCCCACTGCCACACACAGTCATGGCTCAGAGCCCTTAGCTGGCAACTGTGCCATGGGAGGTTTTGGGACATGGAGTCAGAGGCCGCTGAGCTCCTGATGTCCAGGCCCATTTTGTGGCCTCCTTATGGGTTTTGCCACCTTGCCCCAGCCCTGGGGGAACCCTCCTTTGTGAGCCCCTGGTCCCAGCATAGTAGAGGGGGCAGGAAAGCCCGAGTCCTGCCAGGGCTGCAGAAGACACTGAGGCCAGAGGCATCGGGTCCTGGTGGCATGGCCCACCCATCCTGGGACCTCTAATCTCCTTGACCCACTTGGGGATAGGCAGTGCTGGGCCCTGGTGGTCTCCATGTGGCTCAGCTATGGCAGCAGATGGCCAAGACATGGACCTGGGAGGGAGCAGCGCCCCAGCTGTGGTGGGTGCTGGGCTGTGCACCCTACCTGTCAGACCTGGAGTCTCTAATGACAGTGAAATGAAACTGGTTGCAGATGTGTGATGACAGCCAGCTGCAGGAGGCAGACAGATTACCTCCAGCCCACAGTGCCACAGATCCATACCGAGGATCCATGCATGGGGGCCAGAGGGGATCTGCAGGAGCCCTGCCCCAGGGCTGTCTCCTGCCCACAGGGAGTCCACACAGGCCCTGGCCTTGGCCCTCTCGCCACCTTGGCTCCCAGGTACCCAACCGCAGGTGTGGAGGAAGAGGTGCTGTCTTGTCTGGGCCTGCGGGAGCCAGGGCCTGAGTGGGTGACCCCATGTCCAGATCTCCCCACTGGGTTTGGCCAATGGCACTGGGTGCAGGGCCTCAGGAGCTGGGACACCAAGAGGACAACCTGGGAACCTGTGTGTAAGAACCCATGCGGGTGCATGCTGGTCCCCACT
The DNA here is from genome assembly GCA_004027455.1 of Hydrochoerus hydrochaeris. Lineage (NCBI taxonomy): Eukaryota > Metazoa > Chordata > Mammalia > Rodentia > Hydrochaeridae > Hydrochoerus > Hydrochoerus hydrochaeris. The sequence continues at coordinate 3,418 of PVLA01002259.1, read as the reverse complement.
CCACCTCCTAGGCTGGGTCTGGTGGAGGCAGAGGGAGGGGAATGGTGGGAGTGTGCGGCCACAGTGGTGCAGAGCCTGGTCCCTGCAGCAGCCCTTCTGACCCTCGCAGGTGGCCTGAGGCTGCCCTACCTGGCTCTTTCCCATGGGGCAGCTCCCAGCCTCCCTACTCTGGGTGATGACTCCCGTCAGGGTCTGGGCCTGCAAAGGTGAGTGGGAGGGCTGACTGCACCCTGACAGAGGAAGCTGCAGAGCCCCTGTGCTCCTGTGCCCAGTGCCAGGCCTGGGCACCTGGGGCTGAGTGGGCTGAGCTGCATCGAGCAGCAGGGAGGTGGCCTCATCTGGTGTAGCCTCTGCCTCCTACCAGCCCTTGTTTACCAGTGCCACCTCCCTCTGTGACTGATGCGGTCCTGGCTGAGGGGTCCCTGGGTCCTGGGTCCTCCTGGTATCCTACACCTGTGCTCCTCCTGCCCACGAGCAGCCGCACTCCTCCCTGACCTGGCCACAGCCCCCCATCAGCCCCTCCCACAGTGACACTCCCAGGGCCATCCCCTTCCCTGTGGCCCACACATGGCCTTGCACCAGGGTGAACATACTGACAGAGCCGGGCAGAGGCGGTTGGGGGTGGGGCTCGGTGCTAAGCTGCTCCTCAGAGCCCAGGTCTCTGCATGCCTGAACCTGCAAGCCGCCCTCCATTCTGGGTCCAAAGCACTGCCTAGATAGAACAGAGAGGAAGTGTGTGCAGCAGATCCAGGGTGCAGTGCTGACAGTGGACATAGGTGTCAGGGCAGCCTGGTGGGCTCGGGGCAGCCTGGTCCCTGTGCTCTGCTGATGTCTGTCTCCTGATTCCCTGCCTGGAGCACCTGGGTCTCCAGCACCAAGGCTACAAGGGGCCCTCAGTGACCCCATAGTGCAGCTTAGCCTGGCAGAGCCTGAAGAGAGGCCAGTGCTCCACCCATTGCCTCGGGTGGCCTGGTCATGTCGTTGCCTGCAGGGCAGGGGCTCCCTGGGACTTGGAGACTGTGAGAGCCACATTACAGTGACAGCAGGGTCTGCCACAGCCAGGGTGGGACCAGGCCTGTGACACAGATAAGGAAACTGAGCCTAGCCCTATTGGGCTGGCTGGTGACCCCCAGCTCTCAGTGCTTATGTCCTGGCTCCTGCCCACCATTGCCACTGCCACCTTGGGCACTTGTCCCTAGCAGTTCACAGGCTCTTCCTGTCACAGTAGACCCTGACCAATGGACCTTCTCAGGCAGAGAGGACGTTGCTCTGTGGTCCATAGGGGGCGGGCCATGTGGCCACCCTCGTGGGGTCCTCAGGAGGGCCTGGGGACACCGAGCAGGGTGCACATTGTGACCTCTCTGGGGCAGAGGGAGCTGCCCTCCCTGCAACGTGCACATCCTCTCATGGCCCAAATCTCCCAGGGCAGTGCAGGCTGGGCAGGAGGGCGGCTTGCAGGGTGCAGGCCCAGGCCACCCTCCAGGCTTAGCACTAGGCTTTGTAGCATCCAAGAACTTATGAGCCCTCAACAAGTGGGAATGCATGCCCCCCACCTAGGGTCTCAGCTACCCCCAGCTCCATCACTTGGAGAAGCATCCTCACTTGTGGGACCCAGACAGGGCTGTCTCCTCCAGGAAGCCTGCCCTGCCACCCTCCCCTCTGCAAAGGGAGGGCAGCCTTGTGTAGCGCTTATCCACCCCAGCAGGATGCTGACTCTGGATCTGGGGACCCTGAAGGGCTGTGGAGCAAGTGAGTAAACAGACAGAGGTGAGGGAGTGGCCCACGCAGCTCTACTTTCTGAGCAAGGCAGGTGAGGACCAGCAGAAAAGGGGTCAGGGTCCTGGGCAGCCCCCCATAGGAAGGGGCTCCTGTGTGCTGTGTACCGGGTATCATGTGAGGACTTGGGAAGATGGACTGCAACCCCACAGCCTCCCTGGGCTCAGAGCAGGAAAGAGTTAAGTCCTCTGTGAGTGACTGGGAGAAGAAAGTGGTAAACAATTTTTCTCTCCCTTGGCTAAATTAATATGCAAATTCCTAGAGCCCCCTCCACTCCCGTCCCCTGCTTTGAAATTAGTGAGGTAGAATGCTCAGGCTAATTATGCATTCAAACGAGCAGGAGCAGGCTGTGTTCTCCGCACGGCGCGCTAAGAGGGTGCGGGAGTGATTGTGAGAAGATGGGCCTGACATTCGGCTTCTGCTGCATCTGGAACGGCTGTTGTGTGTGCAGCAGATGTGGCCGTGGGTGATGTGGCCCACCCTGCCTGGGAGGGGCCTGGGGACAGAGGTCCCTTTGCACCTTGCCAGGAGGGGTGGGGCGGGGAGCCCTTTACCCCATCCACTGAACCCCACACTCCCGCCCTGACACACAAAGCCCCCACCTGATCTGTCTCCAAGGTGCTTGTCCTGGTGGGAACCATGGTTGGGGTGAGATGAGCTGATCCAGCAACCCCAGACCACTCGGCAGAGCCCTAAAGGTTCCTGCCTGCCCGCCTTCCCTTGGTACTGGGGATTGAACCCAGGACCTCCACACTGAGCTACACCCCCAGCTCCCCTCTCTTTTTTAAGCTCCAGGCAGAGTCTTGCTAAGTTCCCCCGTGCTGGGCTCCAGCTTATGATCCCCCTCAGCCTCCCATGGTAGGATTACCCTGCATAACAACACCTGGCTCACAGTTTAAGAAGAATTTCTCAGCAGAGTGGGAATCTGAGCAGCAGAAACAGAGGCTAGCAATGTGGCACCAGGAACAAGGCAGCAGTGAGCCCAGGAGCTAAAGGCAGACCCAGCCCAGGGCCCCTTCCTCCCAGGTTCTGTTCTTCATCCACGATGAAGCCCAGCCTCTTTGGTCTCCCCGCCTCCACCTACCATACCTGTTATAGCCCCAGCACACTGGCCCTTCCTGCTTCAGCTTCCTTGCTGTGGGACCCACTCCTGCATGCTCTTCCCCTCGCCCCATCTCAGGGTCCAGTCAAGACCAATGCTGAGTCTGGGCCTCTGTGTCCTCCCCTGGTATCCTGGGCTGCTTTTCTGGGGCAGCCTCATGATGCCTCATTCGTTCAGCACAGCGTGGACACCGAGCATTCTGAAAGGCTGCGGGGGCCTCTGAGGCTTGTTTCTAACTCCTGAGGGGCAGTGTTGTCTCTGGCTGGGACACTCTGAGAGCTGTCCCTTAGGGAGCTAGTGAAAGGACTGCTGAGGCAGGTGGCACAGAGAGGGAGCCACAGAGAGAAAGGTTCCTTTCTGAACCATGAACCAGGAGCAAAGGAGGTCCTGGAAGGATTCTGATCCAAATCCATCACACTGCAAGCAACATCATCACATTCACTGTCACCATTTTCATCACCATGATCACAATCACCACCACCATCACCACCATCATCACCATCACCACCACCATCACCACCATTATCATCACCACCACCA
>PVLA01002258.1:204490-281814 GCA_004027455.1 Hydrochoerus hydrochaeris | reverse complement strand
GGGGGGGGGGGGGGGGGGGGGGGGGGGGGGGGGGGGGGGGGGCTCACGGCTTCCACTAAGACTGAGCGGCAAACGGTAAGCAGGCCGCGGTACACATGCACCAAATGATGGCCATTTGGTCTTTTATTTATTTTTTCTTCTTTTCTTTTTGAGACAGGGTCTTGCTATGCAGTTCAGGCTGGCCTTGAGTTCACTTTGTAATCTAGGCTAGTCTCAAACTTGCAATGATCTCCCTGCCTCAGCCTCCCAAGTGCTGGGATGACAGGCGTCCACCACCATGCTCAACTAGCATTTGGTTTTAAAAAGGAAATTCCAGCCCATGCTACCATATGGATAAAGCTTCAGGACATAATGCTAAGTAGAAGAAATCACCCACAAAATAGATGCTGTACGAGTCCATTATGAGATACCAAGAGCAGTCAGTGTCACAAGGACACAGTACTGGTGGGTGGGTGGGGGGCGTGGAGAGAGGGGTGGGTTGTTGTTGAGTTGGGAGAGTTGAAGGCTGGGAAGATGAAAAGCTTCTAGAGATAGATGCTAGTGACGAGTGCCCTTAATGCGCCTGGACTTTACACTTGAAATGATTATGATGGGAAACTTTAGGTTATGCATGTTACCAAAAAAAATTTTCAGCTGCATGAGGCATCATCTCAATTTCTTGCTCCACTGACAACAATCTTTGTAAAATGAACACATCTCCTGTAGCATGATAACATGGCTGGCTATGGGAGATCATGTGAATGGAAGAACTGAGTTTTCTAAATGCTGCACTAGGCAGAGGACACAGGAGCAGGGCTCCATAGGGCTGATGGGCAAGGGTTCTGGTCCCATCTTGGCAGCAATGTCCAGGGCCAAAGGATGGAGCTGCTCAGATCTGAAAGTCAACTGAGGCTGATACCGCATTCCAACAAGAGAATTCCAGACGTTTATGAAGAAAGCACCTGTCCATGTTAAAGGAAGCATTTTTATTTTATACTTATTTATTTTGTCTTTTTGAGACAGGGTCTCACTATGCAGTTCAGGCTGATCTTGAGCTTATTTTGTAACCCAAGCTGGTCTTGAGCTCCCAACGATCCTCCTGCCTCAGCCTCCTGAAGGCTGGGATTACAGGCGTGAGTCACCATGCCCGGCCCAAGGAAGCATTTTTAAATCATTAACTCAGGTTCCAGGAGAAAAGCCAAGCAATTTGCCATTTATTTCCCAAATGTGAAGCTTTTTATAGGTGACTTTTCTTTTTCTTTTTTTAGTGAAAGGGGAAGATTCTTTCCTAAGAGCTGTTGGAAAAGCTGTCACTGCTAGATTAGGAACACATTTTTTTAGTAACAGCTTTATCAGTAATGTGGAGGTGAGACACTCTTCTTCCCATCACTTCTAGGTGGATATCAGGTTGCCATAGAAACAATAGCAGGCAAATGATTCAGTTCAGGTCCTGCTTCCCTCAAAAAGCCCAGCTAACCAGATGACCATCTTCTGACAGGAAAACAGTGCTGGGTGACCGTCCCCTCCCACATGCCATGCCACCACCAAGACTGAGTCTGATCTGCTTTAGATGAGGTAGGAGGGCTTTCCCTGAAGTTTCATGCGAGAAGCTTGGTTCCTATTATAGTAGTGTTAAGAAGCATGAGTGAGTGAAGGTGGCCAGTCCTCTCAGGGACCCCTGGCTCCCTGTCTGACCACTGTGAGCGCCCCTCTCACACACATTCCTCCAACCATGATGCCACCCCCTGGAGCCATCGCCAGCACTGGGCACAGCTGGTGTCATGCCCTCCAGCCTTAGGAGCACCATCCACCTCTTCTGACATGCATGCACTCAGCCTCAAGCACTGTCACAACCAGAGACAAGGGCCTGGCTCCTGGGCTGCCGGTGACAGAAGCTGCCTCAGGACGCGCATGAGCTCTACTAGAAAGATGAGCACACATAGTAACTGTAATGCAATGCCTTCACCTCTTTTCAGAAGACACCTGGATGGGGACTAAGACGCATGGATAAAGAAAATGGCATTTACTTGCAGTGGAGTACTACTCTGCCACAAAAAAGGAGAAACAAGTCATTTATAGGGAAATGCATGCACCTTGACATCACACCATTAAGTGAAATAAATCAGACACACATGCTTCAACATCACATGGTTTCCCAAAGCATAATAAAGAGCAAAATAAAAGATCACAGGAAAACAGGCAGTTAGAATTTCTCCAAGTGGGAAGAGAGAACGAGAGATGGAGAGCGAGAGAGCGAGAGCTGGAGTTTACGCACATGCGCCACCTCCTCCTGCAGCCCAGGTGCAGGGGCTCGCAAAAAATCAAAAAATAAAAGCAAAAGGGGTGGCGGTGGGGCTGTACCTCGCGGAGTGGCAGGACCACGGTGCAGCGGCCGTCCTCACGGCTGGCGAAGCAGATATAGCTGTCCGAGGTAAACATCCGGCCTGCCGTGTGGCAGCGGCTGAAGGGCGTCCAGAGGGCACAGTCCACCACAGCGCGCAGCTTCTCCTTCCGGGGCAGCCGGAAGAAGGCCCGGAAGAACTCGTTCTGCGCACGCGCCTCCAGGTCCCTGGGCAAAGTAGGCAAGGGCGAGAGGGAGCAGAGACGTGAGGGGAGCCCGAGGGAGATGCTCGGAAGCCCCTGGTACAGCCGAATGGGTGAGTGTGGAAGGGGGCTGTGTGGCCTCCCCGGCCTGTCAGCCCTTTATCCTTCACCTTCACAGCCCACTCACAGGCAGCGCGCAGGCCCTGACACAAATGACTGCGTGAATCCAAAATACACATTTCTGGGGCTGGGGATTTAGCTCAGTGGCATAAGCGCCTGCCTGGCAAGCGTGAGGTCATGAGTTTGATCCCTGGTACCAAAAACAAACAAAACAAAACAAAATATAGATTTCTTCCTGGCTCAGGGAACACTGAAAATCACCACCACAGAAGCAAAGTGCAGAAAGTCAGATAATTCAGCAGCACCGGTCATTTGAGAGATGCAAAATAAAACAACACTGAGATTTCACCTCACCTGAGAAAGAATGGCTGGTATTCAGAAATCAACCAACAACAAATGCAGGAGGGGCTGTGGGGGAAAAGGAACCCTTCTCCACTGTTGGTGGGAGTGTTGCCTGGTACAACCACTGTGGAGATTCCTCAAAAACCTGGGATTGGAGATCCCATTCAAACCAGCTATTCCCCTTCTGGGTATCTCCCCAAAAGAATTAAAACCATCGTAGCACAGCGATATATGTGCACCCATGTTTATAGCAGCACAGTTTATAATAGCCAGATCTTGGAAACAACCTAATGCCCATCGACTAAGGAATGGATAAAAAAGATGTGGTATTTCTATATAATGGAATACTATTAAGCCATAAAGAATTATAAACTGGACATTTTTATAGGTAAGTGGACACACCTTGAGAACATACTTATTTGTGAAACAAACATGTCACACATGTATCAACATCGTATTGTTTCATTATTGTGACAAGCTGAAAGAAAAAACATGTATTTTGTCCCAGAAAGAATGACTTCAGCCAAGCAATGACTCAGGCCATACCTGCCTTTACTTTAACCCACTGTGAGCCATTTTGAGTTGGCTTTTGGATGTCTTAAGAAATTTTTGATGTGCTATAAGGTTTCGGTTTTATGTGGATACCTAGTTGTTCCAGTATATTTGAGGGTACAATCTTTTCTACACTTAATTGCTTTTTCATCTTTGTCAGAAATTATCTGTTATGTGGGTATTTATTTTGGGACTTTATATTGGTACTTTGGTGGTTTGTCTATCTTGATATCAATGTCTTTTGTCATGATTGGTGTAACTGTGATAAGTCATGGGATTAAGGGTTGGAGCTCTAATTTTATTCCTTTATCAAAGTTGTTTAGACTATTCTGAGTCTTTCCTATTTTTACAGAAATGTAAGAATCAAAATGTTAATCTTTATGAAGAATGTTGTTGGCAGTTTGATAAGGGATTGTGTTATTTGATCTGTATTATTTTCGATTTGCTTTTGGTTTTCTTTTATTTTTAATTTCTCAAGAAAAGACATGAGGATATTTCATAACTTTTCTGATAAATGAACTTGGTGTTAAAAAAAGAAAGTCAGGTAATAATAGGTGATGGTGAGGATTGGGGGCAGTTGGGACCCTCACACCCTCCTGGAGGAGATGTAAAGTGGTAAGCTGTATGGGGCACAGGCTGGTAGCACCTTGGGAGGTTAAATGAAAAAAACAAAACAGACTCACTATCTGACCCAGAAACTCTGCTCTTAGTTTACATATCCAAGAAAATGGAGAACTCTACTCACAAACTTGTACAAAAATATTTGTAGCAATCTTGTTTGTGATAACTGAAAGGTAGAAACTATACAAATTGTCATCAGCTGATGAGTGTTGTATATCTCTGTAGGAGACAATGTCCATAACAAGTTATCCATATAAAAGAAGAATAAAGTAGCAATGTATGATGCTAAGAGAAAGAAGCTGGACACAAAAAGGCCACGTAGTACCTGGTTCCTTTGTATGAACTCTAGAATAAGCAGCCTACCGTGGCAGAAATAGAGGAGCAATTGTTCTGGGGTTAAGGGAGACACAGAATTGAGGCATGACTGCTCGTGAACTTGGGGTCTCTTTGGGGGAATATAAAATGTTACAAAACCATGCAGAACTCATTCTGCGCATGCCCCTCCAGGTCCCTGGGCAAAGCAAGAGAGAAGGGTGAGCAGAAAGGGTATACAGTTCTATGAGTATGATACCTTGAAGGAGTGAATTACACTGCATATGCATGAAATACCAAAAACAAAAAGTCTACACTTCCACCAGGGGGCACCAGGAGAACAGAGACCAACCCTGTACCCTCTTGAAGGCAAAGAATGGAAGGCAAGGCCCCTCAGGGTAATCCCAGATTCCTCACAAGCCAGCTGTCCAGGTTTAAATCTTAAAAAGAATCTCACTGCAGCTGAAAGGAGAATGGTGGTTACCAGCAGTCTGGGAAGTTAGAGAGGTGGGCGGAGAAAGATTGATTAATGAGCATTAAGTTAGAGGGAAGTTTCAGGGTGCTTCTATAGGACCTGTTTGTTTGTTTGTTTGTTTGTACCAGGGATCACACTCATGACCTCACACTTGCCAGGCAGGTACTTGAGGCTCTGAGCTATATCCCTGGCCCTGTTTGGATCAACCATGTACTGTGCTCATAAAAAGCTATGAGAAGGGATCTTGAATGCTCAAGTATTTTCCACCTTAAATGATAGATAAATAAATGTTTCAGTAGGGCTGTTTGACCTGATTTAAGAATTATATAATGTATATAAGTAGCAAGAGGCCACATCATACCCCATTAACATGTATAATTATTTTTTATCAGTTAAAAATGTTTAAATAATAAAAAATATGAATAATACAGAAAACTGACATCTTCATCCCAAAATCATGCTGGCCTCATTGGCTTTGATGAAAGTTAAGTTTACAAACACGACTTTGGCACCAGTGAGTTCCCTCGTTCCTCCCAGGAACACGTTCCCTTCCCCAAAGGAGCCAGTCAAAGCCAAAGTGAAAGGAGAAGAAACCAAGCACTGAGTTCCAGGAAAGGCAGAAGGACTTGGATTACTTTGCACCAGAGCCTTCAAATTAAGAATAAGGTGTTGTGGTCTCTAAGAACAGCGAGTTATCTACCCACTGTGCAGGCAGCTTTGGCCAGCAGCTCAGTGGCTTCCGAGCAGCTGGTAAACCCCAGCCTGCCATCACCATTCTCCTTCCTGGGCACATCTGGTAACCAGCAACAAAAAATCTCATGTCACAAGAAGAGAAAGCAGCAAAAAGGACTTTGGAACCTGAGTGATTTTCTTTCTTCCATACTAGAAAATTGTCTTCTCATTTCCCCTATGCATGTGTGATACCCATATTTAAATTGCCAGCATAACTGAGGTGGAAAACTAAGTGACCTAGAGAGGAGAAACCAACTCTTCAGAAAGATCAGAATAGGAGCGCCCTTGGGGTACGTTTCATGGCAGCAGGTGGTATTTTGATGCTAAACCTGCCAACTCCTTCAGCAGCATCAGGAGCAAAGCCCACTACCCTAGGTGTGCCTCTCGGACCTTCCAGTGCCTACTAGAGGCTCCACTTTCTCTCCATAAACAAGACTGGCAGACTGTGGCACAACCTGATGTTCAGCAGGTGTGTCATGTCAGGAGCCTGGCCCAGGAGGGGTGGCATGCACAGACCCCAGCCACTGCTCCAAGGGAACTACAGCTGGGACCCACAGGGCCCACCGCCACCAGCCCTCCTATCTTAAGGCTCACTCTGGGAGGCTCTGAGGGGAAGGAAGAAATGAGCTGGGCCTGAACATAGAGCAGCAAACCGTTGTTGAAACTGAAATCAACTCATGCACACCCGCCTCTTCCCCAGTCAGCTCCAGTGGTCAGGATTTCCACGTGGGCACTGGACAGGACCACACAGCCACAGCTCCTGCCCCTGGGGGCTGAGGGAGGATGAACTGGGACCTCTGCAGCCAGCCTTCCTGGCAGTGGAGTGCGCATGGAGGGTCCTTCCAACAGCTCTCAGTCACACAGCCACTCTCAGCCTGTACCCTTTGTACTTCAGCTCTGGGAAATGCCAAGAATCACCAGTCTGGAAACCAGGCAGAAGTGTGTTTCCTCAAAGCCCTAATGTGCACATAAACATCTCATTTATCAAATGTGTGCTGACTCAAAACATCTTTCCCTGTGACCTGGAGGCCCTAAGGAAATGACAGGATAGCCTTGCCATGAGGTTGCTGGCACAGAACACAGGAGCCAGGAGTTTTGACAGGACAGGACAGGAAGCCCACCTGGGCTTGGAGGTACCCACAGCCCCTCCTCCCTTGTAGTCTGTCCGCACTGACCCCCCCCCCCCCCGGAGAACAGGAGCTTGATAACACATTGGCAGTGGCTTTCACACCCAAGAAAGGTTCCTACCTCTGTCCCCTCCTAACCATCCTGTCCAGTATCAACACCTGAACACCCAGCAGTCTCTGACCAGTGCAGGCTCTGAAGAGGGTGAGGGGCCCTTCCACAGCCAGAAAGGGGGCAGAGGTGGGTCTGGATGGGGAAGGCCAATGGAGTCTGCAAAGCCAGCAGAAGGGGGCATTTAGAGTCATCCAGGTGTCAGGGACAGGGCTGTCCCCTGGAAGCCACTGCTCACCTTTCCATAAGGGCAGAAGCTGGGATCTCGGGACACGGTTTTCCTTTGCTTCCCACTAGGTGAAGCCCATCTCCACCCCTGCCTGTGCCATGTACTGGGAGCGCTGTCCTCATCTGCCCTCCCAGCTTCGGGAGAGCATTTTCTGTTTAGAAATCAGTCAGCTCAGCCCTGCGTCCTCCCCTCCATTCTCTGCCCCTGGTCACTTGGCCTGTCCAGGTATGCTGTGTACCCAAGAACCAGACCCAGTAGGTCCCAACCTCCACCACCTCCCACTGGTCCTGTCAGTGTGACAAGGGACCATCCCACCTCACTGTCCAGCCCCATCGGTCCCACTTAGCTGACCACAGTACAGGGGTGATGGGTGGCTCAGGAACCCAAGGACACCCTTTGGCAGCTGTAGCTGAGACAGGAAGTGAAAGCAGGACCCCCCCCACAGAGACCCCCCCCAGGGGATTCCAACAGAGCTGCAGCCCCTGAGCTCAGAGGGCTGTTTTCCTAAACCTCCAAACCTCCAAACCTGGCCCCTCTGGCGGGATGCCAGGTAGCCTGAGTCATTACCTGTTTACACCGCAGGCCAGCGTCTCCATGGCAGAGACCAAGTTGACAACTCACAGGAGGTGGGGGCTGGAGGGGGCTCTCCCCGGGTGGAAGCCCCCAGGCATGGTGCCTGGACTACAGGGACCAGGTCCCACTGTGTGTCCAGAGCCCACCTGGGCACCCTTGGAAGCTGGACCACTGCCATCTCAGTGGCCACATAGGTCATTTTCTCCCTTCTCATGGACCCCAGGGTAGAATGCAGGGTGTGGGTGGGGCGGCTTCAGATCTCCCCTCAACTGCAGAAGGTAAACAAAGACTGCCAACATGGATGGTTTTTCTTTCAAAACACATTTCCAGAGGGGAGTTAGGTGCTGCAGACCTTCAGTCTCCCTCTTTCCTCACCTTTGGCAAGAACCAAACAGCCACATCGCCTGAGATCCTAAGCCTGGGGTGCCAGCACCCCTGAGGCTGCCCATGCCTCCGGCCCTGCCCATGCCACACACAGGTGCACCAGTCTGCTGCCCAGTACAGAGGTCACCTTTGAACTGGAGGTTTCCATGAGCACTTTGATGACTCACAGCCAAGACACCCAGAAATTCTCCAGGGCTCTGTGATGGTGGCTTTTACTTTCTTTAACAGATCTTTGTAAACTAGACTGGGAAGACTTGGATGCCAACTGTCATAATGATACATAAGGAAGTCGGGAGTGTGTGGCTCACACCACACTGGGACGTCTTCCTTTCAGAATAATGTCCCTAAGATAGAGCCAGAGACCACGCTGGAGGCCCTGGCACTGAGAGGTACTCGGGTGAGGAGATAGAAAACCAAAGCGCCAGCCCAGGCACCCTCTGATAAGGCTGTCTCAAAACGGAATTTACACATTGTCAGAGATTATCAAACCACATAAAACTCATGGGAATTCCACCACAGAAGAGCAGTTGTTTTGATTTTCACCTTCCTTGGGAAGATGTATGGTCACTCTAAAATGGTGTGCACACAAGAAGGGACCTCAGTCCTTTCTGAATGCAAGGAAATGAAACACCCTGCTGTGCGTGTCCCGCTCAGGAAGACACACGTTCCCAGAGATGTTCAAAGAAGACAGAACGTGTGCGAGGAGTAATATGTCATTTTTAAAAAGCCTTATATTGCTGAACACTAGACATCAGACCTTTGAAGGGGTTAGGAACCCCTTACCCGAAATTCTTAGAAGTGGGGCATGGTGGCAAACACCTGTGATCCCAGCATTCAGGAGGCTAAGGCAGGAGGATCACTACAAGTTTGAGGCCAGCCTGGGCTGCATAGTTAAGTTCCAGGCCCTGTGTATAGAAGACTAAAGCTCAGAAGAATTAGGAAATGCCGCTGGCAACCACACAGGGGTCTTCTGACGCCGCGGTACTCCACTGCTCCAAAAGCAGCAGGGGCACTCTAGTGACTTCTGACTCATCTCCTGGAAATTTCTCAAGGAAATGCAGTGGGAAAGGAGGCAGATGGAAAGTTAAAACAGCTCCAAGATGTTAATGTAAATGACTAGTGGTCCTTTAAGACCTGGAAACAGCGCTACCACACAACCCCGCAATCCCACTTCTGGGTGGACACTCATGAGCAGAGCACAGAGCAGGGTCTCAGGCAGATGTGCACACCCACGCTCATCATAGCGTTCGTTATTCATAGCAGCCAGAAGGTGGAGGCCGCCCAAGTGTATGGCATGTATCCACAGGGGAGCAGCCAATAAATAAAGTGGGCTGTATGCATACAGTGATATATGCCACCAGTGAGCCTTTAGAACGTGATACTTGGTGAAATCAGCCAACTAACTGCATGACAGCAAATACTGTAGGACCCCACTTCTGGGAGAGACCTCAGCAGTGTAGCACGGTGACTGGCAGAGAGTGGGCAGAGCGAGAGAGGAGAGTCGGGTGGAAGCAGCTGTAACCTCAGTGATGCAGGGTAAGAAGAGTTCTGAGATAGGCAGTGAGGACAGCTGTACATCAGTGTGAATGTACTGCGTAGCACTGTGACTGTACGTTTAAAAATGGTTATGATGATGAAATTTATGCTACCTGCATTTTACGGTAAAAACATTTTTCTGTAATGACTATTTGTATTCATGCAGTAGTGGTTGAGTCCAGTTACATCAGAAACACCTGACCAGGGCAGCACTTGCTGGTAACCTGTTTGGAGAAGGTATCTCTGGAGCAGGGCTGCAGTTACCTGGGTGTCATCTACAAGCCCTAAAGTCAAGCTGAAGCTCAGGCACCATCTTTAGAACTACAGAGACAGAATAAATCTTCCTGAAGACAAGGATTTCAGCAGCTATTTCACAAGTGTGTGTGACCAGCTCCACTTTGAGTTAAACAAATTATAAAGAATATTGACTTACTGTGTTCACCAACAAAACACAGCACTTCATAGATTTCTATCATGAGGATACCAGTAATACCTGTTCTAGAAGTACCTTTAAGAACATCAGTTTTGAAATGATGTCTAGGGAACTGGATCTAGAAATCAAAGTCTGCTGCATACAAGAAATCACTTCTAACTGATGCTTCTGTTGAGATTAACAACATAGGAAAAGTTGGGTTATACTACAAAAGACATTAACCCTAGTATCTCTGGTCCGCTGTGTGTTCAGGGTCTATGTCCTTAAATTCAAATGGAAAATATTTTTAAAAAAACACATGTGCACTAAACATGCAGTCCTTCTCTTCTTGTCATTATTCCCTGAACAGTGTAGTGTAACTATACCATTTGCGTGGTATTTACATGGTAGGAAGTACTGTCACCTGGAGATGATTTTTTTTTTAAGCACAGGGATGGATATTCACACATTCTATATAATACTACACTGTTTTATCTAAGACTTGAGCATCCCTGGATTTGTGTATGCACAAAGGTCCTGGGTTAGTAAGGCTGCTGGGAATGAAGGCTGAGCCCTAAGCATGGGTCCCCACACAGATGAAGGACACCATGGAACTCAAGCTCTACCTCTTGGTGATCTGGCTCGGCTCCTGCAGATCGGGGTCCAGGTCAAAGACCTCATTGTCCAGCAGCCTCCGGAGCGTCACGTCTGCCAGCTGCTCCATGATCCTGAACACCTCGTCCAGGTTGAGGAACATGGAGAAGTCGCGCTCCTTGTTCTGCGTGGTGATCCGGATGGTGTCCGTGAGGAAGACATTGGATGTTCTTTCCAATTTCTGGATGTCGACCCAAGGTATGACAAGTCTAACTGCAAGAGGAGAAGGGCAAGTGCAGTTTACAAGATCAAGCTGTTCCTGCGCGCATCAGCAAGCAGCAGTCCGGAGCTTTCCTTAAGTGGAAATGCTGAGGTCTAAGAGCAGAGGGAAAAGCACAAAACTGTTTGACAGCAGCTGGTGAACCCCAACGCATGGCCCAGTGGTTCCCTCAGCGATTTAAGTGACACTTCCTGGGTGCCAGCTGTGGCACATTCCCAAGGAATGTCATTCTGGAATAACACGCCAACAGTGCACAAACCCTCCCAAAGATATTTAAACAGCCATGTGGAAGTTTCTCAATCCACACAAATTCTGGTTGTGAAAACAGCATTCATGGCACAAGCTAGAGGAAAAAGGAGTGTGAGAGACTTATTCATGATCTCATTGTCAGAAACGCACTGAACCTGTAGTGTCAGGTGTTAGGCCACAAAGACAGTGCAAGTAGTTTTTCCAAATGTTCTGAAGTAATACAGTATCGCTGGGCACAGTGGCACACACCTGTAATCCCGGCTACTCAGGAGGCAGAGGCAAGAGGATGGCTGGAGCCTAGGAGTACAGAGCCACCCTGGGCAAAATAGTGAGACCCTGTCTCTTTTTGTAATGTAACACATTACGAATAAAACAGGTGTTCTACTATCAAAAGTGTTTTTGATACAGTAGTGACTACTGATAGAGACAGAGCAAAGGGGAAACAGTCTTAGCTCTGACAGTGGGTTTATCAAGGACAGATAACTTCATCCCATACTGAGAGACATTCACTTCTTCCAAAATATCCTACTATAGCTTTAATGACAAGCACTAATAAGTGTCAGAACATAATTCCTCTTCACACTGTACAGGGAAAGACTGTTATATGTCTACTGTTTCTTTCCATTTATTTGGGGATATTTTCTAGGCTTCAATGGCTTTCCAAGGCCCCATTTTCACAGCAGCCTTGAGAATCTAGATGTTCTCACATGATATCTTCAGCATCTCCTATACCCCAGAGAACAGCTGCCTGGTAAGACAGGAAAACACACAGGAAGCGTCCACACGGCGCAGCTACAAAGACATGGGGCCGCCCAGGGGTAACCAACTCCCTGCTGGATTCTGGGAGGGAGCAGGAGTTTCCAGACAGGCTAAGGGGAAGGAAAGAAGGAAAAGCAGCAGGTCCATTCAGAGGTGCTTCAGAAATGACACTGATGATGGCCAGATGAGGCCAGAGCACACCCCAAGAGGGGCATAGACCATGCCACAAGGAGTGCGGCCCGGAACATTGGCACCAAAGTTGGGGAGGCAGAAAGAGCCGGTTGCAGTGACAGTCCAAAGGAGCCCTAGGTGGATCCATTTGAAACATAAATGAAGAAAAGACTAGCCGGGTGTGGTGGTGCAGGCAGGAGGAGGATCATTCCAAGTTTGAGACTACCCTGGGCTACAAAGTGAGCTCAAGGCCAGCCTAAACTGCACATGAGATCCTGTCCCAAAAAGACCAAAAAAAAAAAAAAAAAAACCAACTATACACATGTATACATACACATGTATACACAAACGTGTACACACACATGAATGGCAAGGGCACCACCCAGTGTGGGTGACAGAAGCAATAGCTAGCTCCGGAAGCACTCAGTTTCTCCAGGTGCATGAGCATCTACCGTACACCTGATTCTGCAGCTTTCCTTTTTTACCTTGGAATCCCACTGCCTGTGACAGGACCAGTGGCCAGATAAAGACATGTGACATCAACCAGAGCCAGAGTCTCCAGTGGGCCCGCAGAGAATTCCCTTTCTAGAAGCAGCTGTGCACCG
Source organism: Hydrochoerus hydrochaeris (assembly GCA_004027455.1). Lineage (NCBI taxonomy): Eukaryota > Metazoa > Chordata > Mammalia > Rodentia > Hydrochaeridae > Hydrochoerus > Hydrochoerus hydrochaeris. The sequence goes on along the minus strand of PVLA01002258.1, from coordinate 269,109 downwards.
GGCAGTCGTGACCACCAGGACAGAGCACTTCTTAAATGCCTCCCTGCAGGAAGATGTTCTCCTTAGAACTGTTCAGCCACCAGTAAGGACACTGTGTCTCCAAAGCAGTGACCAGCGGTAGTAAGAACCTCCTCAGAGCCATTTGTTTTGTTTGCTGGGTTTGGTTTGGTTTGGTTTGGTTTTGAGACAGGGTATCACTATGTAATTTGATCTTGCTGTGAACTCACTATGGAGCCCAGGCTGGCCTCAAACACAAAGCAATCATCCTGCCTCAGCATCCAGAAGACTGGGATTTTAGGCATGTGCCACCATGTCTGGCTCTCCATAGCTATTTGGAGTGAGCAACAGAAAAATTTTAAGGCAATAGGGAAAAGGAATTCTTCTCAAATCAAACCCTTTAGGAGTAGTGCACAGAATTACAGATAATTATCTGCACAGGGGATCTGGAAAATAGCCAAGTATCACCTATCACCCTGATTACTTTTTTAACTTTGTGCTGGGTGGCTTGGATGCTAATGGCCTTGGGCGGGAGCAGCCCCAGGGCCACCTATGTTTGTGAGGACCCCAGGGCTCAGGGTGGGACCTCACTCACGTTCTTTGCCCAAGAAGAAGGAGTAGAAGCAGAGGTGGTTGATGCTGAGGTACAGCCAGCCCTGGCGCGGCACCCGGCCCTTCCAGCAGCAGCAGGAGTAGTAGGTGACCAGCTTCTCTGCCTCGGGGAAGTTGAACCTGGCCGCAAACTTCACCAGGGCCTCTCGGAACTTCTCGGGCTCCTCCTCCTGCTCAGCCAGCCGGCTGCTGGTCTCCTCAGCAATCAGGGCCTGTGGCAGAGAGAGAAGACCTTATCTGGAGCAAAGGAGAGGCGGCCAGGACAGGTGGCAGCAGGCACCTGAGGAATCTGCACAGTACCACAGCACGCTTAGCTATCTGTCACCTTGAAATGTGGCCAGAGCCATGAGACAGATGTCAACAAGGCCAGGTTGTGTTCCAGGTGCCCTCTTCCCCAGCCCTGCCTCCTTGGAGATTTCAGCTTGCAGCATCAAGGATCAGAATTTGTTACCTCAAAATATGCCGCTCTGGCAAAAGGATTTTGAGCTGAAGACAACTGAAGAGAAACAGAAGACACCAAAAAAGGCTCCATCTTCCCCCTGTCTCTAAAACCAGGACCCAATCTCCATCTCTTCAGGGACTTTCAGTGTTGGTGCAGTGGGTTGGTTATTTAGCTGATAAATGTGTAGTCACCATAGCCTAAAATAGAGTCAGCTGGATACCAGCAAACAGCAGACACTGAGCTAACTCACCTCCCAGGAAGAAGGATAAATGTTTGATAAGGGAGAAGATAAGGACCTTTCTTCCTAAGAAGAAGGTTCTTCTGCAGAACCTGCTGAGTAACCAGGCATGGTGACACACACCTATAATCCTAGTACTTGAGGGGGCTGAGGCAGGAGGATCACCCTGAAAACTACATAGTGAGTTCAAGGCCAAATGAACTATACAGCAAGACCTTGTCTCAAAAAAAAGAAAACACAAAAAAGAACCTGCTAAGTCAGTGGACAGTTCCTCCCTACCTCAGAGTGGACTTTAGGGAGCATTAGAAATACAAAAAAAACTGACTTCCTCTAACCTGTCTTCTTTCAGAGGAGCTTTTCCTGAACTCTGCCTATTTATACAAGAGTGGGACAGATAAGACATTTAGGACCTCCATTTGGTATGCCCACCTGGAGACAGGAGCTAGTCCTCTTCTAATTTCCAATAAATACTCTCCTAACTTTCTTCTTTTGCTCACAATTTCAGTCTTTGACTTTATGAGGCTACGAGTTTGGTTTGTATAGAATTAACTGTTTAACTGGAAGAGGGCATTCAATTTCTTTTTTAAATGGTGGTGGTAAGACCTGAACTCAGGGCCCTGCACGTGCTAGGCAAGGACTCTACTATCACGGAGCCACATCCCCAGCCCAGGATGGAATTCTTCATCACCAGAGATGGCACTGCAAGGAATTCACTTAACAAGCCTTATGAAAACAGCCCAAATCTTCCATTACTTTCCCCACATGCTTCTCTTTCCTCAGCCCATGACCCCAAAAGCCTGTACCCCTTTTCCTTTCATGTCTCTCCTCTGCACACCTGCCATTCCTTTGTGGACCTTATAAAAGGCCACATTCTAACCAGCCTGGGAGCTGGTTACTGCAGCATTTCTGTGCATGCTTCCTGCCTGCCTGCAACAGCCTGTTTATTTTTTCTTGTTAACCTGTTTTCCAGCAGGTTAATTTTCATGGCCTCAGCCACAGAATCCAGAAGAAAAGTTTTTACCTTCTACAGAAGCATTTCTGAAGCCTTTGTGGCAGAAATCAATCTCCTTGCCCCCAGTGAACAGAGAAACACCTAGATCAAAACTTTACAGTGATCTATGTGACACCAAGAAAGACTCGCTGAGTATGAAAGCCGAGGGGAGGCAGCACTGGAGCTAACCCCTCACCGATGCGGTCACACTGGGTCGGACCAGCACATGGGAGCAGTGCGGGAGCTGCTGGGCCCCCTGGACGGAGGCGGCCTCTGCAGCCCCATCCGCAGGTCTCCGGAATGCAGCATTTCTACTATGCTCCTCTAAACCGAGAGTTTTGCTCTCATATCCTTAACCAAAACCATAACCCTTGAGGTATCAGAATGCCACACTTTTTGTAGAAAAAAAATCTACAGTCCAAAATGTTTTACCTCAAGAGACAAAAACCATGCCTCAGGCTAATGAGTTCAAGTGTGTAATGAGAGAGTTCAGTTTAGAGTAGGAAACTGTCTTTCCCTGTTGTAAAGCACTGATTACCTGACCTGTTAGTGTTAGGAGACTGGTTATATAAGATGAGAATACACAGGAGATACCAACAAATACGTCCCCAAATCATCCTCTCTGCCTTCTCTTAAACTTCACTGGCTTTAGTTCCATTTAATGAACATATTTTAAGGGTAAATACCCATGATTAGCCAGAGAAAAGTGCTAGGTCCAACACAATGATGACAGAATCTCACAGCTACCAAAAAAAAAGTTGGGAAGAACTAACTTAAGGAGTCAAGTAATATGTTGTTCTGCAAAAACAGAAATTCCAACATATAGGGGGGTTGGGTTGGGGTGGTTTCTGCAAGATGAAACAAAAGGTCTGGATGTCTATAGAGGATAACAGAAACTGGACCTCATGAATCATGAAGTCTTTTTGACTGTAATTCCAGGCATGTTTTCAGGACTTGACTCTGTGAAGTGTGACAGGTGACAAGCTGAACTCATTTGGCTTTATGCAGTCAGCTAAAAAATGGAGTTAGAGAGGAGACAATATATGCAGTGTTTGAGATGTCCTAAGGGAGTTACCAGAAAAAAGGGAAATGTTAAAATCAAGGGACCCACCTTTACTTTTCCTTTGACAAAGCTGGCAATATCATCTTTATTGTCAAAGACAGACAAAGTATGGAGGAGATTCTGCTCCAGCCAGTCCCAGTGCTGGTTTATTTCCTCTAATGTTGCACCTGGATTAGAACAGAAAGATGCAGAGATTAAAAACTGAAAGTAACTCCTGTCCTGTGTCTGTGATACACGAACACCAGGGGTTGTCACACCCAGGGCAATAACCTGCCAGAGGAAAGCAGGTGCCTCGCCTGCACCCATGGTCTCCCTGCACTGCAGCAAGGAGATTTGCGAACACTGCTCCCACTGCCACCAGACGGGGCAGCTGACAAGGACAGGGACTGCTCTGTGACCATCCTGCCCACTGCATTAGTGCACAGAAGCATTGGTATTACACAGCTGTCCTAGAGCCAAACAACATACCAAAGGAGCAGGCCAACTTGAGCAGTCTTGATTTGTGTCCCTTGTGACAACAAGGGTCCCCTGAGAGTGACTGCAGGCCAGGGTCACACAGGCACTGCTGGCTGGGTGGGATGCTGTCACTTGTACCCTGCATCCTTGAACCCCACAAGCAACAGCCTCAGAAATGCACAGGTTTGCAAATGGATACTGCAGATTGCTTACGGCACTGCCACTTCAAAACCTGTGAAAGTTGTTTCCCGGGACATGTTTAAAAGCACACAGAAGAAAAAATAAAATTAATTAAGTAAAAACATGAAAATGCTGACGTCACATACAGTAAGTTAATTAAAGAGAAGTCACCACATAACTGAGGCATCAAGCAGCACCTTTAACAAGGAGCTTAGTCATTTTAGCCACTTGTGTTACTTCTCTAGCAGCCTCTTGGGCTTGTCCTCTGGATGACTGGATGATGTGCACTTCACAAGGGGGCCGTGCCCAGGTCCCAGAGACAGGCCCACACACAGTATACATGCTGCAGAGCCACTGGCCTGAAGCAAGCAAAGGCCAGGCAAGAAAAGGCAAGTATCCCAGCACTTGGGAGGCTGAGGCAGGAGGATTGTCATAAATTCAAGACTAGTCTGGGCTACAAAGTGAGCTCAAGGCCAGCCTGAACTGCATAGTGAGACCCTGTCTCAGAAAACAAAAAAAGAAAAAGCAAGTATGTATCTGGCAGATCCCATCCGGCCCAAGTTACAAACCAGGATATGGAATTATTCCTTTTTTTGCAGGGAGGCAGAGTACGGGACTCAAAGAGAAGGCTGAGTCAGGAAGATTTCAAGTTTGAGTCCCACCTGGGCTACTTAGGGAGGTCCTGTCTCAAAATGAAGACTGCAAGGGTCTAGGGGTGTGGCCCCCTGGTAGAGTGCCCTGGGTTGGATCCCCAACTGAAGCCAAGCAATTCCAGTCTCCGCACCACTTTAGGCTTCCAGACCTCGCTTGGCCTCAGCCTAGTTCCTGAAACAGCAGTGACACACGGCAGGCTGAAGAGGCTTAGGTGACATCTGGTCACCTGCGTCTGCTCAAGTGTCCCTGCCCCCACCTTGAGGCCCCAGATGGCAGGGGTGTCAGTCATGAGGACACCCCTGCAAGTCTTGCAGCTCAGGGGAAGTGCATAACCATGCACAGGCCCTGGGGTGCCAGGCCCTGCTCCCCAGGACTCCGTGGCCTTCTCTGTAGGGCTTTGTGCTTTATTCACCACACTAAAACCAGCGCCTCGGAGCAGTGAACAAACAAAGATCAACTGAACAGGAACATCTTTATTGACCTGCGATCATCTGTTCTGTGCTCTTATTATTTTCACTTATTGAAAACAAACAAAGTTGGAAGAATGAGAAGAGCAAAAGATGACAGAGGCCTCACCTCTGCAGCTTGTTCCTGTTCCAACAATGTCGCACTGATCTGTCACCAAGACTGAGGGAGGCTTAAACACCTGCCCAAGCTTGTGTATCCAGTGAAGGGCAAACCTTCCGGTGAACCCTCTTGGCATGTGCAGTGCCCCAGGGTCTCACATGAGCAGCAACACTTGACTATTTACAATTTGCATAATCCTCAGGCCCAGGACCTGCTAGGACTAGACACTAAGCTGCTTTGTGCTCGCATTTAGAGGGTACCCAGTCTGGTTGTCATTATCCTTCCAGGAAAGCTCACAGGCACTAACACAACTATTTACTCCTGCAAACAGGCTTTTGAAAAGCTGATAACTGTGAATAACACGATAAAATGAAGCCCTATCTCAATAGCAGGTCACAAGGCTAGAGACAAAGACATCAAAAACCTAGACTTCTGCTCTGAATAACAATTCTGTCTACTGGGAAGGGGCTTATGATAATTTAAGATAATTCTATGACAAAACCAAACCCACACCTTGAGAGAAGAAATAAACACATGAATCTCCTGCTGAGCCACAGTGAGATTTTATTACAGCCCACCCACTCCCCAGTGTCAGAGTGAGCAGTGGGCCTCTCCCAGTAGAGGCAATCAGTGTGATGAAACTTTTCCACCCTACTGTCCGTTTCCTTCAGAAGCTGCCAAATTGCAGGGAAACTTTCCAGGCTATAATTTCCTCTGCAGGGAAATCTCATGATGTGCTTCTCAAATGCCATAAATCAATGCAAGCCGGTGGCACACTCACGACCTCACAGGACTAAAAAGGAAAGTCATTCAACGTATGTCACACACTACAGTTTGGAACCTACACTAGAACAGAGTTTTTCAAATTACATGAAGTCATGCATCTGAAAATAGCTCTAAAAAAGGAAATGGAATTGGAAGTAGAATCCTCGCCTGCTGGTAAGCTGCTGGACTGTGAATTCTCTCTGAGTTATACTCGTTCTCCTAAGTATGTCTGCCTGGCACTGCAGACAGACAAGTGCTAAGAAAGTGAGACTTCGCCACCTACCACGGGGACAGGATGATGAAAAGTGCACAAATTTATTCAGTGCTGCAGTGGGATTTCCTGCCAAACCCAGACAGAGGAAAGGGAACTGTGTTAGGGTCTGAGGGGGGCTTCCCAAAATTCCCATGCAGAAGCCCTCATATTCAAGGTGACCATGGAGAAGAAAGGGCTTTTGGAGGGAACTGTGGCTAAAAGAGGACATAAGTATAGGGCCCAAGCCTAAGAGGCCTGGTGTCCTCTCAAGAGGCCAGGGTCAGGCACACCCCAAGGAAAGGCCAGGTGAGGACCTGAGATGGTGGCTATCTGCAAGCCAAAGACAGAGCCTCAGCAGAAAGCAACTCTATGACACCAGAGATCTTGGACTTCCAGTCTCCAGAACCATGAGAAAATGATTTTCTATCTTTGAAAGGATTATAGCAGCTGGAGATGTCCTAAGACCAAAATTTATAGCAGAACTGTGGATGATCACAAGTAGCAAAATAACAGCATTTTATGAAGGCCTCTAATTCTACAGAAAAATGTTTCCATTTTCTAAGAAAACTAAAAGCTGGCTGAAAAGTCAGATTTATAGATAGAAACCACAAAACAAATACCACTGATGACTTATGAATAAATAACCAGTTGTACCATGGAATGACCAGAAGTGGCTGACCAAGGACATTTTCTGAATGTGTAGTACGTCCTAGGTGTGCCATATACTTAGCAGCATGACCTTCATAAAAATATCCCAAGGTAGTCTGGTGTGGCACGTGCCTATAATCCCAGCACTGGGGAAGCTGAAGCAGGAGGATTGCCATGTTGGTCCCAGACCAGCCTGAGTTACATAGTAAGTTCAAGGCCGGCCTGAACTACACGAGGTAAACATTAATATTATCATGTTCTAGGCAAGAAGTAAAAATATTACACAAGAAAGAGCCAACCTCTGCCCCCCCCCCCCAAGAGCAATCCAGAGTCTATTCACATGACTGGGCCTTCGCTGAACTGTGACATCACCAGGGACGGGAGCTCCAGCAGCTGAGTCACAGTGGAACACACATGGTATTTATTCTCTTAGGTTTTCCCCAGGGGTGTTTTCAGGAAGTGAAACAAGCATCTCATTGTCTATACCTGCAGCTACTGCATGAACGCAGCAGTGAGTGACTGGATCCAAGCCTCAGCTGGAAACACCAACTGTTTCCCTCTGCATAATGAGCATCCCACTGAGCACAGTGTCTTTCCTGGCCACCAAGTCCTAGCTTAGTCCTAGCTTAGCATGAAACCTGCCTTTGGGTGCATAGTGCAGGTCCGTCCCTTTGAAGTTGGCAGCGCACTGCCCAATGGCCAAACTCGAATGTCTGCTGTCTGAAAGCCCCACAGGAACAAAGGGGCCAGAATCACAGCAGCATCACTCCCGTAACTCACCATGCCTGTGCAGAGAAACTCAGGAGCAGGGCGTCCACAGGACAATGGCAAATGATGGAAGGAGGGAGGCAGAGAAGGATTTATTTTCAGAAATCTCATATACCATAAGATTTAGTCTGCAAGGCCAAAGCCCTACCTTCACAGGACCATCACCATGAGTTACAAGGTCTCATTATGTATTTCATCCTACCTAGTACTCACTAGGTAGCCCAGGCTGGCCTCAAACTCAGCAGTCCTTGTGTCTCAGCCTCCTGATTTTGGGACCATACATCTGGTTATTTATAGGATTTCTTACATATTTCCCCTACTATGTAGTTTTGAATATCTCCTTTTACATCTTTGCCTTTGCCCTTTTCGCCTTCAAAGAAAATGAGTCTCCACGTATTTACAATACATGAAATCAGGCAAACCCAATCTGACACTGAAAGTAAAAATAGAATTTATAATTGAAGCCATTAAGCCATCTTTATATTAAGACCATCAAATGTACTTCTCAGAAACAGAAGCAGGAAGAGACAGAAAAAATTGACCTACAACCAAAAACAAAAAAAAAAAGAAAAGAAAAATCAATTCGTTGAAAGAAAACCAGAAATAGCAGAGGCAGCAGCATCAGTAGCCAAGGACATAGAGCTGTTAACAGGCTCCAGACACCCAGAAGACCTGAGCCTCATGAGACGCTAAGAAGGAGACAGAAAAAGAGCCAAGTCAGGCTCTTAAAGATGCAGAACACAGTAACTGATCTGAGAAAGCCTGCATGGGATGAAAAGCAGATCAGAAATCATAGAAAAACAATGAGAGAACTTCAAGGCACAATGACAACACAAATGAAAAATAAAAGGAAAAGAATTAACAGCATATCAGTGAGCTATGGAACAACAAAGAGCTTAAAATACTAAAATGTAGCCAGGTGTGGTTGTGTGCCTGTCATCCCAGCACTTGGGAGGCTGAGGCAGGAGACCACTGCAACCTTGTGGCCAGCCTGGGCTACACAGTAAGACCCTTTCTCTGAAAAAGAAATAAAATCCTAAAATACAACTAGCCAAAGCCCCCAGGAAAAAAGAGGCAGAAAACAGAAAAATAAGGGCCAAGATTTTTCAAGTACAATAAAAACTATAAATACATGATTCCAGAGTTACAATAAACCCCAAGCAGCAAAAATATGGTGGGGGAGTCACACTGTTCCTAATGAATATGAACATCATCCCAAAATTGATATAAAATAGTTATAAACACAAAATAGTACAATGACATATGTACAAAGAAAAGAATGACAGCAGACTTCCCATCAGAAACAGGGCAGACCACAACCTAGGGGGCAGTGGCTTTAAAAATACAGTCCTAGGGGGAAACAGTCAAGTTACAAATGCTTCCAGAAAACTTAGGTGAATTCCTGAGTAACTTGCAAATTGGTTGGAAACCTTGCTAACTATGACTCAAAGTCAAAAACTAAAATGTCAGAAATCCCACTGCATTAAAAAGGGGGAAATGCAGTAAAACATGTCAGCCAAAGTCACCAAAAGACAAATGACAAGCTAGAAAAAATACTTTTAATTTCTTAGATAAATGATGAAAATTCTTGATACTGAGGAAACAGCTAAAACGTGAGGGGGGAAGAAGCTATTAATAGGAAAAAGGAGTTTCTGAAAACAGTTCTTAAACAGAAGAGATGATCAACATTTTCTTACATGAAAAGGAAAACAAAACCATGTAGAGACATCACATCTTTCCTGTCAGGCCAACACAATGTGGGCAGCAGCGCATCTTCATGACAGGTTTGGGGGGAAGCAGGTCCTGCTGGTGGAGATTTTTCTAAATGGTACCTCTTGAATGGGGGGAAGAGATTTGGCAATGTCTGCCAAAGCTTCAAATCATTTACATGCTTCTGGGAACCTACTGGGGACCACAGATTCACAATGGCTAATTCTGCACACTTCCTAAGGAATGAATGGAGGCTTAGGATTATGATATCACCCATTTGAGACTTCCCATTAACTCCTGGGACGGGCCATCGTCTCCCACCAAGACTCAACTAAGACTACTAAGATGAAAAAGAACACTCCAGAGCAAGACACTTCTTAGCAAAAGATCATCTCCACCCTCTTTGAGTCATCCCAGTCCAGTGTCATGGACCTTTGAATCTTCTGCTGACCTGGAAGCTTCCTCTAGCCTCTCCTATCATTGTACACACCCAATAGTGGTAGGTTTGGAGGATCTGGGTCTTTGCCCATCCTCATGGACTGACCTCCCAGCCCTGCATCATGAAGTGTTAAATTTGTTTCTGTTTCTTATTTTATCGTTTGCTGTTTCCCTCCTATAGGCAGTTGGGGATCTTGGCCAGTTCCCCAAAAGAAACCAATGCCAAAGACCCAACAATAACATGTAAATGACTTAGGAACAAGGGCACTCACTGGAGCAATCTGTCACAGCAAATCCTGCAAGCAGCCTCAGTGGAACCAGAGTAACCTGGATAAACCACAGTACTTCCCATATGTGAATGACAAAAACAAAGACCATCTCGCCCTCCAACGTGCAATTCCCAGGATCGGCAAGTAAAAAAAAGCATGGCAAAGAACAATATTTAGGAAAGAAAAGCAGGGAAATAGAGATACATATTATATATTTAACATTTATAAAGCAAGACAGTGGACAGCTAAATCAGAAAAAAGGTTCTACAGGGTAGGAGCCATGACTGAGGCAGTGAAGGTCTCTATAATGCTTTACGGATCTTAGAGGTTTGATTTGGGAAGCATGGCAGTGTTTTACATTTCTTAAAAATTAGGTTACATTGCCCAAGTGTGGTGGAGCATGCCTATAATCCCAGCACTCGGGGCTGAGGCAGGAAAGTCTCTGGGAATTTGAGGCCTGCCTGGGATATATAAATGAGTCCAAAACCAGCATTGCACTATGTAATGAGACCCTGTTTTAACCACCTACCCCTCAAAAAAATTAGGTTACATTAATAAGGGAGGCAAAAAATCAGTGCTTAAAAAAAGCAATAAAATTTATCAGATTATTGAAGTAATTACACAAAGTAACTATTTTAAAGTGTTTTGACTAAATATATTCTATAGCCAAATTTAGCTACAAAAACATGAATTTCATTCAAGTACTCTTATTAATAGCAACACTAGTATTTAGAAATGGTATGTACATTATTAGATATATGAACTACATAATTATGTGACCATTGTTAGAAATCAAAATTTTCAGTGTATTAAAAATAAAAACAGCAGGATATAGTGGCACATGCCTGTAATCCCAGCACTTGAGAGGCTGAGGCAGGAGGATCACCATGAGTTCAAGGCCAACCTGGGCTAGCCTGGGCTACATAGTGAGTTCAAGACCACCTTAAACTATATAGTGAGACCTTGTCTCAAAAACAAAACAAAACACCAAAAAGCCAAATTTTAAAACAGGAAATTCTGCAAATAGAAATAAAAATTTTCAGTGCATAAATAAAAGCAGAATCAATAACTGTATAGTTCTACAGCTGAACTGAAAAACAGGTGTGAACTCATGACTGTCTGTCATCACACATACGCCTTAGGTTCATACTGACTCACAGGCCTTAAAAGCCTACAGCTCCTCCAGGCAAGAGCCCAAGGGGCCAGCGGGACCTGCAACACCTTACAATCCAGAAAGCCAGGCAGCGCCCTCTCCTCCCACAACACAGCTGAGAGCCAGCGGCTGGCAAAGGAGAAAGGTTTCTCAGCTCACAGTTTTGGAGACTGAGGGACCAAGATGAAGCACCACGCTGTGTCATAACAGACAGGGGGCTCCGCATGCAGGACTGTGTGAAGGGAGGCAGCAAGCAGCTCTCCTGGTACCTAGCTGGCCCTGCAAGACCTTCTGCAGTCTCCAGGAGACCGAACCCGGAACCCTCCTGAGCCCCCACCACCTCGACACCACCATACCCTGAAGAACAGGCTGGGTGGGGACACAGCATTGAAAGCACAGCACATCAGAAGATGACAGGGATGAGACCAAGGGCCCGAGAAGTCCCCAAGGCAACCTCACAGGCAGAGATGGTGCGATCTTCAGGACAAAAGACAACAATGACTGAAATGCCCAGGATGTTTTTTTAAACCCCTGGCTCACAGAATTTACAATTCCTTCAACTTTTCCATGTTTGAAAGTTCTTAAGAAATGCTGCAAGAGAAAACCTTGCCTTTACCAGCCAACCTTGGCATTGCCGAGAGAGCCACCTGGACCTATGTTCAGGGAAGGTGAAAAGCCCTACAAGAACCACCGGGAAACGGGTCTCCTCCCAAGGGGGGCCTGAGTTTAGAATCCTGTGCAGGGCTCTCCTGGTTTTCAGCAAGGCTGGAGCACCGGACTAAATGACACCTGAGGGAGGAAGACAGGCACAGACAGGGGGGCTGGGAGGCAGGGGGCCTGGGAAGGACAGCTCCTCCAGGCAAGAGGAGTGTGACATCCTTCACAGAAACCAGCCAGTGTCCTTAAGGAGGCAGGGAAGGAACACAGGGCGCTGGGCAGTGCAGCCCAGCATCAAGTGCGGTCCTTAAAACTGACTGGAGGGCTGGGCACTCAGGGCCTCCTGCCTCCCAGGAGCCATCCCTATCCCCATTCCTCTCCCCAAGAAATTTTTTTTGGGGGGCTGGGGGAGGGGGAAGAAGACTATAAGAGCCTACAGCGCACACCTGTAATCCCAGCAACACTCTGGGTCACTGTGAGTTCAAGACCAGCCTGGGGTACATAGTCTCTGTCAAAAGAGAGAGACAGACAGACTGGAACCACCCAGACCCACAAAGGAGGTTCAAAGCCCACAGAAACTCAAGAATGGGCAGAACCTGGGTGATTCCAGTGATCACAGTTAAGTTCAGTCCAAGGACGATGCCGTGGTGACGGGTGGAAGAGGGGCCGCACCTCAGACCCCTCCACACACATGCGCAGGGTGAGACAGCAGCCTTGGGGCTCGCCTTCAGGTGTCTCCCCGGGGAAGAAAAGGCTGAGCGCAGGAGAGGAAGCAGGAGACGAGGCCTCTGTCCCAGCACACCTGCAACAAGCTGAAGGGTTGCACACCCGACTTTACCACTTTGGGCGACATTTGCAAATCTTCAAAATTCAACAACTGCAGACCCCTTAGCAAAAGCAGCATAAATCTAGATAAGTAACCCCCAAAAAAGAAGGCAAGAAAGCAAGATGGAAAATTTTCACACTCTGTGGGCTTTATTATTACAGGGTGAATTTCCCTGGTCTCAGAACCTCCAAGATCTGAAACATCGTGAGCTCTAGCATGATGCCCCAAGTGGAAAATCCCACACTACGGAGCTGTGCTTCAAACTCAACATCATGTATTTAAAATACCGTCTAAAATTACCGTTAGGCCACGGAAGTTCATTTTGAGATCAGACTGGGGTTCCACCTCCAAAATATCATCTATCTACCTATCTAGGCAAATACTTCAGTTTTGTTTTATTTTTTTAAGTTCAAACTGTGAAACACTTTTGATCCCAAGCATTTTGGACAAGGAACACTCAGCCTTTAGTTTTTAAAGCAGGGTCACTTGCAGTGCCAGGCAATTCAGGTGCATTAGGTTCTAGTGTAACTTACGGAAGCCAGAGAAACAGCAAGCCATGAGCAAACCCTTGGGGACGTCAGGACATCAGGTATCCAGGGGCCAGGAGGAGGACGGCCGCCCGCAAGCCAGAGAACAGAAACAGTCAAAAGCCAGGGGCCTCCGCTGAAGAACTCAGTCCTTTTATAATTATTAAGGACTCATGTAATCAAGTCAGTTACCAGAATCATCTTTTGAAACCCACATGCCTTGATTTCTCTTTGTCTACTAAAAATGGAAGGGATCAGGCTAGGTGTTCCACATGGTCCCCTTTGTTCGGTAAGTGAGGAGCCTGTAAAATGCCAGAAGAAAGTTTGGTCTTAATTTTAAAGTTGTTTTGGGGTTTTTGTTTGTTTTTTGTTTTGTTGGTTTTGCCTTTTTTAAAAAACAGGGTTTCACTATGTTGCCCAGGCTGGGTTCAAACTCCTAGGCTCAAGTAATCCTCTTGCCACAGCCTCCTGTATGCATCATCATATCTGGGTCAAAAGATATTTGAAACATTGCTTTTGACCTCAAAGTATACTCGATCTAAAACTGGATTCACATTCACTGGCTTTTTGAATAACTATCACCATCTCCAGGAAGGAAAAACTCCTTCAGTGGGTGCCATTATGCACGCAAAGGTGAAGTTATCTGAGAGCATTAAGAGTCTGGTGAGAGTAACTCCAGCACAGGAATGGCAGCCCGCACCTCCGGCTGTGTGTCGGGGTCAAGCCATGTGGAAAATTCCAGCCAGTGTTGTCCTAAGGAGAGGTAGAGAGACCAGCGGGCCCAGGAGCTGGCTGAGCCTCCCATGGGGTCCCCACCCGGATGTTCTTTGAAGCACCCAGCAAGGGCCGTGCTTGGAAAAGTGACCTGCCTGGCACAGCCCCCACCAGCCACCCTGGCAAGAGATTCAGGAAGATGCTAATCTGATCTGTCCTGGAACATTTCCTCCTTTAATGAGACTCTCTGTCCAAAGACAAAGCCAACAGTGATGCCAGACACGAGGAGCCAGGACGCCGGGCAGGGTCAAGGGCACGGATAGGAGCACGTGCGTCAGAAGGGCGCCCTGCTCCTGCTCCGGGGCGGATAAGCAGGCAGCTGGGGGTGCCGGGGAAAAGTGCTCCTGGGAAGGCACTTTAGAAACGCAGGGCGAAATGAAGGACTGGGAGGAGGAAACGGGGGACAGGCCTGTTACAAACAGGATGGGGTTCAAGACAGCCAGGGCGCAGTAGGGAGGGAAAGGAGGAAGATCTCAGGTGTGTCCTGTACACACAGCGGCACTCGCAAGGTTGGGACACTGCATCCTCCGCATGATCCAAAACGATGACATCACCGATAAGGATGACAGTGGGGAAAGGGGTTCTAGAGACAAGGGGGAGGGGGGCATGAGAGGGAAATGAAACACTGCGAACACACACTGATAAAATTTGACACACCCCACAATCTGATTCGCAGAAATATCTCAGAGCTTCCTGCAGTGATCTCTGAAACTTCGAAAAGATTCCTTCATTTTCTAAACCTACCCTGTTTTTATAGCCACGGATGCCCCCGCAGTCTCTGTGAAGGGTGACAGCTTCCAGGACCCCGCAAGATAGCAGATCTGGGTGCTCCAGGCCCTGCTGTAGTGCTTACACACACCCTGCACACGACCTCCGGTGTGCTGTCAGTCATCTCTCGGGCCCCCAGAACTCCTAGTGTGGCGTACACAGTTTAAGGGAGTAGTTACTAGACTGCTCAGGGAATAACAACCAGGAAAAAAATCTGGGTTTTCCCAGGCAATTGTGTTTCTAAGTATTTTTAATGCACACTTAATTGAAACTGCAGATGTAGAACCCACAGATCCTGGGACCTGCCCCCCACCACACACACACCCTCCTGATATCTGACCTGTCCCACCCACCCAGTGAGCATTGACCTCCTCTGCAGGGACACAGGCTCTGATCCTCAAGGACGTCTCCTAATCCAGGCTGCAACAGCACCTCCTCCCCTTTCTCCTCCTCACTTTCACTCAAGCCGGCAGGTCAGCTGTTGCTAGGGTGAAAAACCCCATGCTCACACTGCTGTAAACAGAACCAAACCACCCAGGGGGTCAGAGTCCAGAAGCTTTTGCACAGAGGTCTTGAGTTTCTATAGAACTGCTGCCCACCACGCTGTCCCAGGTGGACACCCATTCTGGCTGCTCACAGAAAGCCCCTCTCCCAGGGACCAAAAAGACCCACCCAGGCCTGGAAATCCAGCAAAGAGCTTGAATAACTGCATGAACACCTGGATCCCAGGAACAACAGCGAGTCTCCTGGACCTGCAGGGCCCCAAAGAGCTGGCCACAGCCCGGGCACCAACTCCAAGGGGCCCGGCCTCCCATCTCTCAGTTCCTCTCCCCACCCCGACCCTACCAGCCTACTGGAGCCTGCCTTCCATGCGTTCATCAGTCTGATTCCAAAAGGAAAGCAAAATACAGTGTGTTGTGGTTAAATTTTTAAAATTTATTACAGTATAGTACACAGTACAATTTATCTTCAAAATACTGTCCTTGCTTTGAACACACGTAGCCCATTGTTCTTGGCTTTCTGAAACAGTACTGGAAGTCCTCTTTCATGTCTTTCAGAGCTGGGTCCGGGATTTAGCTCAGTGGAGTAAGCGCCTGCCTAGCAAGCGCAGTCATAATTTTGATTTCTGGTACCAAAGGGGGGGAAAATACGAAGAAGGGACAGGTAGGCTCATAAACACATACAGTGTCTTCACCTTATTCACCCAATCTGGCACCGTGCAACTTCCCCAAAGTCAAAATGACCTTCAAAGGACGATGTTTTAGATCAATTCTGGCCGTGGAGACAAGCAGGACAGTGTGAGTACAGATGGTCAGGAGGGGACGTCCAGAGCTGCTTCAGAGAGTGGCACGTGTGATGAGCTAAGTGTGCTCAAGGCAGGGAGGAGCTTGCAGGAGACTCACGGTCGAGGGTCCTTCCTGTAACCCCTTCCGACACACACACGCAGCACAGTCTTCAGTCCCACCTCATCCGAGGGGATACCAGCCAGCCTTAAAAGGGGAAGGGCACCTCCTGGGTGACTTGGACTAAGTGAAATAAACCAGTCACTGAGGGGACCGTGTCACAGAGAGCGGCAGGTGGGGAGAGGGCGAGGAGGAGCACTTTGCTGTTTTCATTTTTATGAGTCCAGATTTGCAGTACATAGCGACCACACTGCTTCACCGCCCTTTCCCCTCCCTCTACCTCCCGGTCCCCTTCCCGCTTGCAAAAGATCTATCTCCCTGCTTCCCGATATCAGTCCTATAGTTTGTTCTTCCTGTTTATTTATAATTGGATTTCTCATAGAAGAGTAGCCGTACAATAGGCGATGTTTAAGCTGTGTGTCTGATTTACTGCATTTACCATTATGGTCTCAAGGTGCAGGCATCCATTTTATTTATTCATTTATTTATTTTTGACACAGGGTCTCATTATGTAGTGCAGGCTGGCCTTGAACTCACTATGCAGCTCTGGCTGGTGCTGAACTCACAACAATCCCCTTGCCTCAGCCTCCTGAATGCTGGGGTTACAGGTATGCAACACCACACCCAACTAAGGTGTATCCATTTTCCTATAAATGACTCAAGGGCATCCTTTTTATGGCACAGTAGTACTCCACTGTGTGTAAATACCATATTTTCTTTACCCATTCATCTGCTGATGGACAGAGAGGCTGCTTCCAAGATTTGGGGAATAGCTGTTTAAGAGGCGCAGGGTTTCACTTGGGAAAATGAAGTTTTGGAGACCTGACGATAGTGCTGGCTGTATGATGCTGTGAAAGTATTTAATGTAACTAAACAGCTAACCATGGTTAATACATTAAGCTGTCATATTTTACAGAAATAAACATTTTTTTAAAGAAAAATAAACAGTTCAATTCCTGGTACCAAAAAAAAAAAAAAAATAGGAAAGAAAGAAAAGAAACAAACACAACCCCTTCCTGCAAGCCACCGTGCTCTGATAACAAGTAGGCCCAGGCCCTGTGCCCCGGATACTGCAGCCAGGCCCCTCAGCACCACCCAGGGGTCTCATGACCAACACTCCCAACTTCAGCATGGTGGTGGCATGGTCACACAGCCCTCGGCAAGGCGACGTCCCCGTCATGCTCTTTCCCCAAGGGCCCAAGCTCCCTGCTTTTCCTTTCATGCCAGGGCAGCGTCTCCTGGGCCCTGTCCAGTGGGTAGAAGGCTGAGTCCTGGACCCCAGCGGGTATATGCATCGCTGGCACCAAGCATGTCACATGGGCACAGCCTGGTCATGGACCAGAGTCCCAATGCTTGTTACCCAGAACCTATCAAGTATCTAATAAAGGACTGGATGAGTGAACTGTGCTCCAGACAGAAGCTTAAAACATGAGCTGGGCGTGGTGGCACATGCCTGTAATCCCAGCACTCAGGAGGCTGAGGCAGGAGGATCGTTGCAAATTCGAGACCAGCCTGAGCTACAAAGTGAGCTCAAGGCCAGCCTGAACTGCATAATGAGACCCTGTGTTGCATGGCTGTGCTTTCAAAGGGGCAGGCTAAGGGACAGCAGAGTCCAAGGCTGACTCCCCAGAAGCCAACCCAGTGTGAAGAGCACACCCAGATCCACACACTACAACTCTGCATCCAGAGCAAGACCGACTTTTCTGCCTGCAGTAGAGCAGAGCCCAGGAAAAGTGTAAGGAAAGAAGAGGACCTGGGCCCCATGACCCCCCCCTCCCCCCACTGTGCCATGTCTAGTCCAGCAGGAACCCAACCTTCTTTTCTCTGACCCCAAAAATACAAGGTAATAAAATCACACCATGGTGGTATCCACCAGTCATCACAGCACCCTGGGAGCCTGAGGCAGGAGAACTGCAAGTTCAAGCCAGTCCTGGCGTCTTAGCAACTTAGGGAGACCCTGCCTCAAAATAAAAAAAAGAAAGGTTTGAGGTTATAGCTCAATATAAAGATCTTGACTTTTACTCAAGATCTTGGCAGTTATAGACAGAATAAAGCACTGATGGAAAAGACATAAAGAAACAAGTAGAGGTTCACCATTATATTGCTTTGAAGTCTTATGTTTTCATTCATTGGTTGGAATGGTTTTATTCTGTTTTGCTTGATCTTAATATATGTGATGGTATGAATAGTTACTTTGAAGAAAAGACAATATGGCAGCCATTCTTGATTTGATATCATCTTGCTCTGAAGTCCTATCATGCTCTTGTTTTTCTATTACCATTGGTTCTATCACATTTTGTCTTACTGGATTTTAATATGGATAATAGTATAAACAAATTTTTTATGGAAAATGAGAATATAGTAGCCATTGTTCATCTTCAGTTATTTGGTTCAGAATGCCTTGCAATACTTTCATTCTCTTGAGTGGGTTTATTCCATTTTGTTATGTTTGACATTATTGTGTGTAAAGCTAAGCTCAACTATTTGAAAGAAAGAGACATTATGATAGCTACTGTTAATATCCAATTGTCTTGTTGTGAAGTGCTGTGTTGCTTACATTGTTCTGTTCTTATCTGCTTAGATCTGTCCTCTTTTGTTTTATTCTCTTTAAAATAAAAAAAATTAAAAAAAAAAAAGAAACAAGTAGAAGTGAAAGGCCACATATAGCAACCTGGCATAAAATGTCTTTAAAGTAGAGAATCCAATAAACAGAGCATAAAGTTAGTTTTAAAAATAATATATATGCAGCTGGGCATGGTGGTGCATACCTGTAATCCCAGCACTTGGGAGGCTGAGGCAGGAGGATCACCATGAGTTCGAGGCCAGCCTGGGATATATTTAAAGCCAGCCTGAACTACATAATGAGACCTAGCCTCAAAAATAAATAAACAAATGAATGAATGAAAGATTCCAGTCAGGAAAGCCCTACTGAGTACGACCACTAAATCAGCAGACATAAAGAACTGCTCCAAACAATAATGGAAAATACAGATGGGACAGAAAAGTGATTACAATGTAAAACCATTAACTCACTAAAATCAGAGACTAGGCAAGCAGAGGGGCACAGGAGTGCTGGTCCCTGCCCCCTAGGGCGTGCACACAGGAGACCTGCCAGCACTCAACACTGCATTTTTTCAAAAGCCATAATTCTGTCCTTGTAATGCTTTCCAATTTCTCCTCCTTCCACCTTAAGTGAACCTTGTAGAAAAATCATCTCTCTTGTGCTAAAGAAATAATGAAATTTAGTACATTTTTGCTTTCACTTTAGTTTCCTTTTTTTGAAATCAACTCAATACTTTCCTTAAAGTAACAGATGAGCTATAGTGTAACTAGAGGTTCCTACGGTGACAAGGAGTTAGTGTCCTCAGTATTTTCTCCTTTGTATCCTTCAATGTTGATTTCTTTACTTGACTATCATTTTTCTTATCATTTTAACAAACACGGAATAGTCCTGAGTAGAAATAAAAACAGTGGGAAAAGCAGCTGAGAGCTTCACAGCAGCTGGTGTCGGGTGGTGGACACGAATGAGAATTTTCTTCATTCTTTGCATTTTCCAGGAGCTCTGATATTGCTAGTAGACAGGAAGTGATAGTAAAAATTTATGGTACCTAATAACATATGGAGGGAAAAGCCAAACTTAAGAGATTCCTCAGAATACTAGGACTAGAGATCCCATTTGACCCAGCTAGTCCCCTTTTTGGTATCTTCTCAAAAAAATTAAAAGCAACAAAGCACAGCAATGCACACATACCCATGTTTACAGCAGCACAGTTTGTAACATCCAAACCTTGGAAACAACCCAAATGTAAAGACGTGGGGTTTTACATACAGTGGAGAACCACTCAGCCATAAGGAGGATAAGCCTGAGACATTTCTAGGTAAATGGGTGCACCCTGAGAACATACTCTTCAGTGAAATAAATGGGACACACAGGTGTAAATACCACATTGTTTCTCTGGTGTGAGAAACAGAAAGTGTAAAGAAGAACTGAAATGTGTAATAGATATTGTGAAATAGAAAAAAAATTGTTCAAATTGGAAAGGGAACTAGGAAGGGGGAAGGGGAAAGAGAAAGAAGGAAAAATAGAAACTAAGCCTCTGTGTGTAGGAAAGGGGAACGAGATAAAAAAGAATCTCAAGACACATCATGCACAGGTACAAAGTCCCTATGATAAATGTGACCATTACGTACATCTAAAAGGTACCAATAAACATTTTTTTTTTTTTTTGGTCTTTTTGAGACAGGTCTCACTATGCAGTTCACACTGGCCTTGAGCTCACTTTGTAACCCAGGCTGGTCTCAAACTTGCAATGATCCTCCTGCCTCAGCCTCCAGAGTACTGGGATTACAGGCCTGCGCCACCACACCCGGTTTAAATTTAATTAATTTTTTTAAAAGAGGGAAAGTCAAACTAAAAGACCTCTGTGCATTACACTGACACAGGTACATATCAAGTACAGTGTTACAGGTGGGTTTCCCTACTTCTGACTTCTAAAGGGCGCACTCGGACAGGTGTCCCTGGATGCAGCCTCCTCCGGGAGCATGGAGCTGGGGTGGCCCACGGGCGTTGGAGGGGACCCAGGGAAAGAGAGGACACTGGGTGTTGGAGGCAGCAGGGAGGAATGCATGCAGCGGCACCAGTTACCTGGCCCTAAGCACCCTCCCCAGCCTGGCCAGGCCCAGCCCAGCCTGTACCCTACTCACCACAGGCAATGGGGGAGTAGACCTGGGACCCCGGGACCTGCAGCAAAATCCGAAACGGGGCGACCCGCGCGTTGGAGTCCAGCACTGCATCCAGAGCGCCAACCAGGCGACCTTGGAGGAAGAGAAGAGATCACTGTGAGCCTAGGTGCCCCCTTCTGGATGTCCCCTGCCTGGATGTCCCCCACCCGGCTGAGGCCCTGCCCATCCTTTTTCCTTTGGTAATCAGCAAGTATTCTCTGGGAAAAATGTGTAAACTTCCCATTCCTTGAACATTCAGTTTCTTCATGCTTTTTTCTTTGGTACCAGGGATCGAACTCAGGGCCTCATGCTTGCCAGCTGAGCTGTATCCCCAGCCCTATTCCCTTACTTATAACCACTGTGGATTCACATTTCCTACTTCTACTCAGTGGGTTACAGTCTATTGTCATTATTGGGGTGCTCACACTGTCCCAGGAGTGCCAGGCTAAGAACAGGGAGGACAGCTGGGGTGGTGGCACAAGCCTGTAGTCCCAGCACCTGGGAAGTTGAGGACTGCCACAAGTGTGAGGCCAGAGTGAGACCCTGTCTCAAAAAAAAAAAAGAAAAAGAGCAAGCCGATCATACTTTTTCAGTGCTTCAGAGAACTAAGATCATGGATAAACCCATGCTCGAAAGTCTCAAGACACTTGGTTCAATCCAGAAAGTCAGGATCTGCTTCCTGAGAGCTGTAATCCCCAACTACAGGACACTGTTCAGGTAGTTCTCTGCCAGAGCTAAGCAGGAAGTAGCACAAGAGTAAGCCACTGTCCCCACGGAGCCCCAAACCTGCATAGATTGTGGCATGAGGGACTGAGCCAAGGGCCTCTGTGACATCCCCAGTGGTTTTTATTCTGAGGTCTATGTGGCCCAGGCTGGGCTCAAATTTATGCTCCTCCTGCCTCAGTCTTCCAGAATCTTAGAACTACAGGTGTGTACCCCAACACTCAGTTGGTATTAACACCAAGGGTTCCACCAGGCTGTCACTGTGAAGAGTCAAGGACAATTGCTGGTCCGGCTCTGTGCAGGAAGTGTGACTATTGTGTAATAATGATGCCAGCAAAATCAGAGTGACACAAGGCAAACTAGAGACCAGTATTTTCCCTCCAAAAACAAAATCAACCAAATACTGCCAAACAGAAATGCAACATTGTAGAAGACAAATTATACACAAGCCAACAAGTGGGGCTGACTGCAAGCATGCAAGGATGGCTCAATCTCAGAAAAATGTTAAAAAGCATCACATCAACAGGCCGAAGACAAGACATGGTTGTATCAACTCAGCTAGCAGGAAGCAAGAACTTTAACTTGGTAAAGAACATTCACATCCACTCGAAACAAACGAAAAAAGAACCTACCATTAATACTCTAAATAATGAGAAACTCAACTCCCCGCTAAGATCATAAACAAAGGAAGCACCATTCCTAGTTAATGTCAAACTGAAAGCCCAACCTAATACAGTATGACAAAAAGAGGAAACAAAAGCCACACAGATAGGGAAGGGAGAAATAAAATTGTTCCCAGATGACACACTTGTCCCTGTAGAAAAATATCCAAGGATCAGGAAACATTTAAGGAAATAGTAAGCCGAAGAGCAGAGCTGCAGGACACAAAGCTGCAGGTGTAAGACAGCGGCAGTCCCCTGTACCAGTAATGAGTGACTGGAACTGGGGAGGAGACAGTCATCACTGGCCACAGGGAACAGTAATTTTGCTGGGCATGAGCTTAGGGTCTATACACAGATGATGACAAAGCTGTTGAAAGAAATCACAGCTCTAAGTAAGAGAGAGTCCATGAGCTGGAAGATCCAGTCCTATAATGGTATCAGTTCCTTCCAGTTTCATCTATCCATTCAGTGTAGCCCTGATGAAACTCCCAGCATGCTCTTCTGTAAACACTGACCAATGAATTCTGAAGTTTAGATGAAGAAGAAGTAAAGACCAGGAGGAGACAACAGCTTCAGAACAGCTTTGCAGAGCTCACATGAAATTATTTAAAGTCTTACCACAAAGCTATGGTAGAAATCAAAATAGTGTGGCTGTGATGACAGAATAGCTACGCACCTCGGGCAAGGGAGCACACAGCCCCACACAAAGGCAGTGGCATCTGACTGCTGATACAGGAACAGCACCACGGAGAATGACTATCCTCAGTGAATGGTGTAGACCTGGACGATCATGTGCAAAAGAACCAACCTAAGACCACAGACCTTACACCTGTCACAAACATGAATAAATGAGCCAGGCGTGGTGGTGCACACCTATAATCCCAGCACTCCAGAGGCTGAGGCAGGCCAGCCTGGACTACATGGTGAGAGCCTGTCTCAAAAAAGCCAAAAAAAAAAAAAAAAAGACACCCAGGGACCTCAAATGCATAACACAATGGGAGATGCCTTCCTGAAATGCTATAAACCGAGTGATTCCAGTCCTTCTCATAAGGGAACAGCCCAGAGAGGGTGGCAGTCTCAGGGTGGACTGTATGAAGGCCAAGGAATTTTAGGGCAGTGAAACTATTCCATATGATGTGGTAGCTGTGGTTACTGGTCACTATGCATTTGCCAAAACCCCCAGAACTTTTAAGGCAGAGTTAACCTCTATGACTGTAAATGTCTTAAAATAGCTGAGGAAGCTCTGGGCCCCCAGATTTGATTCAGCGATCTAACCACACAGCAAACATGTGAATGCTGTACCACGGAGAGCTGGAGAGAGGTGCAGACCTAAGTGACGCTGGCCATGACTGCAGCCTGTGGGGAAAAGGGCAAAGAAATGCACAGGAGCCAGCCCCCCTCGGGGTGAAGGTGCAGAGGTCTGACTGACTACCCGGGACGCAAACCCTGAGAGAAAGGGGGAGCAGGCCCAAGAGCTGGGCTTCCCACTGCCAAGCGCTCGATGCAGATGGGCTTGTGCTGGGACCATGCAGCATAGTTTGCAGGCTCAGAGTGACAGCCACGAGGCACCAGAGGTATGCAGGGAGCACCCCGTCCCCAGGGCTGGCGATGCATCTCGACCCTCACACAACTACAGGAAGAAGCACTGCTACATGTGCATGGGTGCAAAGGTTAGGGCCTGCGCCTATGATGCCCTGGCTCTGTCCAAAAGGCACACAAGACCCCTGGATCTGATCTCAGCTGCCGACCGGCGCCCCTGGGAAAAAGGTCCCTCCTAGGGCCAGAGCAGGAAATACATAAAGTGAGCCTGGAGCATTTTGTATAGCCAGAAAGCAAAGATGCACCACACACGCACAGGCACACACACACACAAGTACGTGTACACACATGCACACACAAATACACATGTATACACACAAGCACATACACACACATACATGGAAAGCGAAACCTGCTGTGCACTGCCTCAGCCAGGGGTGGGAATGGGGCTCTGTCTCTTGGCTGGTGGAAAAACCAGTGAGCCCCAGTCCACCCTGAGGAAAGCAAGACAAATGCCAGCTGAGGGCATTTGCCACCCCATATAACCCACAGACCTCAAAACTGCCACAGGACTCAAACTAGGGACAGCCTGAGAAACTGTCACTGCCAGGATGTCTAAATGTCACACATTACCCTGAATGGGGTCCTGGCCCAGAAAAAGACTAAGGAAATCAAAAGGGCTGACAACTTCATAGTTCTGCAGGTCAGAAATGTGACGTGGGTCACTGGGCCCTCGGACCAAAGTGTCAGCTGGGCCCATCACCCCAGGCTCCCAGGCACAATCCCTTCGCTGCCACTGTACTGGGCTCCTACCGTCAGGGATCCACTCCTGGCAAACCCCTCACCGTGTACCCAGGGACAACTGAGGCCCCAGCTGCTAGATGCATGCCGGGGCCCCACCTGTCCCTGAGGCTGGCGCTGCAGTTAGCCCCTCCCTCCCGGCCCAAGCACACGCTCCTATTTTTAGGCTCTCAGAATAACAGCTCAGGCTGAGCAAGATGCTGAGTGACATGGTTTATAATTAGAGCCCAGAAGGGGCTGCCACGCTCTTAGCCTGGCAAGGTCTGATGCCCTCGGATGGTACCAGGCTGACGAAACAACAGGCATCGCCTGGGACACGTGGGGACACAGCCAGAGGGGCCTGCCTGTAACCCGGCGGTTTTCCTGACCTCAGGGTCGGGCTCCTACACAGCCACATGCTGGAGGACTCTGGAGTCCTCTGCGCTCCAGAAATAGCGCCACCGCATTAGGGTTTTTAAAAAATGACAGTGTTCACACCTCAGGCCGAAAGCATTTTAATGACAGCCTGAAAATCCAATGTCTGTTCTCCTCCTTGTGTTAGAGAAAGCAACTTCCATGCCAGCTCCTGGCTCAGACACAGTCTGGGGGCAGCCCAGCAGGGAGGAAGTTCCAGGACTCGAGAGCAGGCTCCTGGTAGAAAGTGCAGCCCCAGGGCACAGCTCCTGCCTGGCAGGAGCCACACCCAGCATGGGGACTGCAGAGTGGGCACCGCTGAATGTGGTGCTGTGGGGTTTGGCTGCTGCTGCTGTGCTTGAGGGCCAGGATGGTACATCTAGAAGCAGGGCTGGGGGCCGGGGGTTTAGCTCAGCGGCTCAGGTGCCTGCCTGGTAAGCTCGAGGTTGTGAGTTCAATCCCCACTACCAAAGAAAAGAAGAAGCAGGGTTGGGATGGGCAGCTTGGTGACAGAGCACCCGCCTGGCCTGTGAACAGCCTTGGGTCCCATTTTCAGCACACAGGCAAACACACGCACACTCACATACATCACACTTGCACACACAGAGCTGGAATAAAAGGCAAAAATCTATACACACGAGAAGTGGTAAATAACCACCAAAGTCCCCACTCAGTCCTTCTTGCCTACCTGAGGGAGATGCCAGGAAATCTGCCTTCCCTACCCGGGGCCACCACCTGTTCTAAGTAAAACTCATCTTCCAAAAAAAGCGGTTCCTGGGGCATTTCACACAAGTCCCCGTCCCTGTGGGCCCGCGTCCCTCTCGAGTTCCACGGATCTCTGCGCTTTTCTGGCATACAGCAGGCAAAGCTGCAGGGTGCGGACCAAATCACACAGGATGATGGTCCGGTCATGGCCACCTGAGGAGCTCGTCTCTTATTAACCAAGTGGACGATGTGGCTATCATGCGTCCCTCATAGGTGACAGAGGAGCCTGTCAAACCCCTATCACTGCCACCAGTGACTGCAAGCAGGCATCCAGAGAGCAGTGTGGCAAGGGCACAGCAAGGGCGGGCTCTGGCCTCAGTCCCAAAGAACGGGGCAGGGAGCTGGGCGTGGTGGCACTCACCTGTAATCCCAGCGCTCGAGAGGCTGAGGCAGGAAGATCACTGCAAGTTAGAGGCCAGTCTGTGCTACGCAGTGAGTTCAAGGCCAGCCTGAACTACAGAGCAAGACCCTGTCTCAAAACAACAAGGACAAAAAGGAACAGGACAGGGAGCTGACTCACGTCACACCCCAGATATCTGAGAAGGGTGACATCCACACAGTGGCCCTTTGACTGTCTTGCTGTCAAGCCTTGACCAGCCTTGGCCTGCAGTCACCTGCCTGTCCCATCCCTCTGCCATCAGAGGACACAGGTGCTTGGGGAGCTTCGCTGCAAACCACTGGGAACTGCGCTGCAGCCTTGCGGGAGGAAAAGAGATCGGCAGCAGTTACACAGACAGTGTGAGCCTGCATCGTGGGCTGCCGTGGAAAACAGTGTAAATGTGCTCATGAGTCTTTGTTTCTTTTAGACAAGGTCTTGCTCCTTGCGGTTCAGGCTGGCCTCAAACTTCCCTCCTTCCTCAGCCTCCCAAGTCCTGGGATTCCAGGCACATGTCCCCTCGCCTGGCTATCACAATCACCATTATGTGTAACTTACCAGGGTATTTTTCTTTTTCTTCTTCTTTTTTTTTTTTTTCCTTCGTCTTTTTGAGACATGGTCTCACTATGTAGTTCAGGCTGGCCTTGGGCTCACCTTATAGCCTAAACTGGCCTTGAACTTGCAGTGATCCTTCTGCCTCAGCCTCCGGAGTGCTGGGATTACAGGTATACGTGATAACCCCACAGCCCAGCCTGTGCTTTGCCTCAGGGCACATGCTATGGCCCCCACTGCTGCCTGGAGCCGCTCGGCAGGGCAGTGTACTCCAGATGCACAGCTACAAGCATCCTGCTCGGGAACACGCTGGGAACACAGGTCCCACACCGGGGGGTCGCTGGGTCTCAGTAACATGCCATCCTCTTGGCAAGCTGAGGGTCTGAAGGTAACTTCTGGCAGGCGCTCCTGCAGGGCTATTAAAGACCCTGTGATAAGGAGATTATTCCAACCAATAAAAATGCAAGGTCACAGACATACAGGTGGAAAGAAAAACCGAGGCTTCACCAAGGAGCTGGGCTTTAAACTGGGCATGATAGGGCAGGCCCCTAACCCCAAAACTGGAAGGCTAAAGCAGGAAGATCTCAGCAAGTTAGAGGCCAGCATGGGTTATATAGTTAAAGGCCAGCCTGGACTACAAAGCAAGACTGTCTCAAAAAAAAGAGAGAGAGAGAGAGAGAGAGAGAGAGAGAGAGAGAATTAGAGATGGAGGCTCTGAGATGACACAGCCTGCAGATGAAGCGTCAGCTGCCAGAGACACAAGACAGACAAGTGCCTGCCCTGCCTCTGCCGCCAACCAGGGCCACTCAGGATGGTGTGCAGCTTATTCGTTTATTTAGAGACAGGGTCTCCCCATGCAGTTCAGGCTGGCCTTGAACTTTGTAGCCCAGGTTGGTCTCCAATTTACAGCAATCCTCCTGCCTCAGCCTCCCCGAGTGCCAGGATTATAAACATGTACCACCACACCCGGCTGTGTGTAGCTCTTTCTGGGCTTCGAAAGGCCTTCACTATTCCAAAGGCATGAAGGAGGACCTGCTGCTCCAGGGACCAGCAGTTCAAGGTCCTGGTGCTGCCACCTCACCCCTCCTCATGCCATGATACCCTTTCATCCACTAGGGCTCCTTCCAAGGTGCCTCCTGCCTCCCCTCTTAATCCCTAACTGCCTCCCTTAGGGACCAGAACCCCCAGCTGCCTAACACAGCAACAACAAAAACTCCACCAGGACCCCACATTACAGTCCAACACAACAGCACAGACCGTGCTCCCTCACCCGTCTCTGTCCCTCGACAGCCAAGGTGGCTTGGTGACACATTCCTGCTTCCGATGCATGTTAGAGCAGCACCTGCTCAGACCAAGCACTGTGACAGCCCAGTGACCGGTGCAGCACGATCCTGCTTGAGGCTGAGGCACTGACCACTGTGACCTCTTTATTTTACTTTATTTATTTTGATGCAGTACTGGGGATTGAACCCAGGATTTACACCGGGCTACATCTCTAGCCTTTTCATATTTATTTTCATTTTGCAATGGAGTCATGGTAAATTGCCTGGCCTAAACTGTAATTTACAATCCTCCTGCCTCAGCCTTGCAGAGTGCTGGAATTATGGGAAGTTCGTCACCACACCTGGCTTCGACATCCAACTTTTAGAAACCCCAAGGGCCCAAAGGGTATTTATTTACACTTTACACAGAGCACCAGTTACAAAGAATCTTTTCCAAAATGCTTCCCTAAGAAAACATGGACTGAGTTTCAGTCTGCCCTCCTAAAAGTGATTTCTAGATTATAAATTCATTGAGTTGTAGAAAATTTGGAAAATATATAAAAGGAAAACTCAAACTATTAGGCTGCTCCACGCCCACACAGAACACCCCGAAGACTGGAAACTGAAACGTGCACAAGATAGAACACGAGACACAAAGAATCCTCATTTCCTGCCGGACCGCGCAGAAAGGCTGCAGAACTTGTTCAGCAAGGCTGGGGCGCACGGTGTGCAGATCCACAGATGGGGTGCAGCCCAGTGTAATCAGAGGCACAGCCGCCGCCCCCTCTCCTGCGGCCGCCCCACCCCGCCAGCTGGCTGGCTCAGGGCCCCACATATAATTAGAGGCAGGAAGCCGAGCTGGGAGGATTCGATGATCAGAAAAATAAATACGGCAACAGCCCGTCCTTCGTCCTTCGCCAGGTGGAAATCAATAGGAGCACTTTGGGGGTCACGGATAAAGACATCCCCACAGCTTGGCTGGAAGTGAAGGGCAGGGCTCAGGTAAAGGCTCCGGGCACCAGCAAACAGCTGAAAGAGCCGCTGACTGACCGCACCTGGTTCCATCAGGCCGAGCAGGCGACCTGCACTTCAGGACGGTGGCACCCGAGCAGTCTGTAAAATGCTCATCTTCTGGACCAGCACCTTGGGCCAGGTACAAGGAGGGGGCAGACCTGACCCCAAGCAGGCACCACAGGGCCAGTGCGACTGGCTACTTGGCCTGTGTTCCTTGTCACAAAGCCCACATTTTCTCCTGACTTTCACTTCAACATCAGTCTTTGAGCGTGTTTTCAGGAGGGGCTGGGAGGGTCTGCCTGTTCCCACACTGGGAGGACCTCGCTGCTGGGGTGCCCTAAGCAGATCTTTCATGATCCCTTTGAATGAGACCAATTCAAAGGGCAGGGAAGGACACGGTCTCCATATGCTAAGGAGCTGGAGGCCTGCGCCCGGATCCCATCTTGACACCTGACTGCCCGAAGCTCCCATCTGTCACTCTTTCAGGGGCCTGTGACACAGCAGCAGCTCACATCGTGGGGGTCAGGCTGGGCGGAAGCCACACGGTGTGGCCCGCACTGCCAAATGTCTCCCAAGGAGTAAAGTTGCTTTGTTTTGAGAAAACAAAAGCATTGAACACATAAGTCTCTGCAGACACCAGCTGTGCACGCTGAGATGAGGCGACTTTTGTGTAGTCGCATACATGGGCACTTACACGGGCATCAATTCTAGAAAGGAGAAAAGGGAAGAAGGAAGTCAGTAAGGAAGAAAGGCGGATCCCCTGGAGGGCGACGTTAGCACAGCCCGGTCTGCAAAGTGCACCGGCCGCAGCCACAAGCCACAGAAGCCGCCGTTCCCAGGTCAGGGAGCAGGGCTCAGCCCGTGCAGGCCATGACAAGGGCCAGGGCCAGGGCCAGGCACGGAGGACAAGCGAGCGCGCACCGTCTCTGCAGGCCCTGACCGCGGGGACAGTGCTCACATAACCTGTCTTTGGGAAATCTGCCCTCTGACCCCGGGATGAGCATCTGCAGGCTGAGAACACATGATGAAAAGGCAAACTGGAGCCAGTGATTAGGGGAAAAATCAAATCAAATTAAAATGTAATGAGGCGGAGCAGAGGTAGCTGACTTAGCAGGGCCGATTTCCTCCCGCAGGCTCGGGACAGCTCAGGATGGCCAGCTTTCTCCTGGGAATTAGGAGGGTGAGCGCTGATTGTTCACAGATTCCCATCTAGGGAAGCCTGCGGCAGCCTCCAAATCTCAGGGATGAGTGGGTCCCAGTTTGTTTGTGATGAGACCCAACATCAGAGCCGGGACCTTGACTGTCCCCCTCAGGGTGCTCAACCATGGAAAGGTACAAACCCCCGCCACTGCCCCAAGAAAACAGTGCTGCTAATGCCCTCACAGGATCCAGGGGACAGGCCATGCATGGGGGCGGCGCACACTGGAAAAGCCTCCCCTCAACCTCCCCATCTCGACAAACCCAGCTCGGTGTGTCCGGGTTTCTCTTGGCACTGGGTGGAATTCCTTCATGGGGAAAAGCAAGGAGGACCTCAGAGGGCACGCATGCACACTCACATGCACACACGCACGCGCGCGCACACGCCTGCCTGCAGGGGTGCCAAAGCGGGCACGCAAGGCCCGAGGGAGGGTTTCTGCATCATCGTCTCTGTGTGTGTCCTCCTGCGCAGCCCGTGAGAAAGTCAGGCTCAAAACACCACATGTGTGTGGTGACGGGAGAACCCTGAACTGCCCGAGAGCAAGGCTGGCGCCTCTGGCCAGGATCGCCCCTGCGGACAAAGAGGGCGTCAAGAGGAATCCCTTCAGGGCCACCTGTCACCGGGCAACACAAACCACAGGCAGCAGCCAGGTTGGTCCCAGGTCACTCACACGCATCCCTGCCCTAGAGGTGGCCACTAACAGATGCCGGACTTGGTGAGGCTGCACGACTGGCACCAGGTCACATAGCAAGGGAGCAGGTGACGG
This sequence comes from Hydrochoerus hydrochaeris, assembly GCA_004027455.1. Taxonomy (NCBI): domain Eukaryota; kingdom Metazoa; phylum Chordata; class Mammalia; order Rodentia; family Hydrochaeridae; genus Hydrochoerus; species Hydrochoerus hydrochaeris. Next base: position 238,177 of record PVLA01002258.1, on the reverse strand, counting down.
GTGCTACTCACATCCAAAGACATGTCCCCAAAGCAGCCTTCACTGCAGTGCTTGCACTGGCAGCCAGGACATCTCAGGGACTGACTTGTTTCCCCTGCAGGAAGCCCAAGCAGCAGCCCCGGGCTGGGCAGCTACTGTATCCAGGGGAAGGAAGTGTAACCATACCCACAGTTCCCGGGATGTCGCGCCGACATCAGACACAGAGAGGTGAACTGCCAGGGGCTCCGCTTTCTCTTGGGCTTCTCTGCTTTTCCACAGTTAGCATTTACTCATGACAGTCGGTGAGAAAGCAGCCCTGCATTCATTTCCTAATTTAAAGAACTAAATTCTGACTGAAAACATTCTTAAAATAAAACTGTATTAACAATTTTGTTACATTTCGCTGCCAGGGCAGCCCAGCCTGCTCCGTAAGCGAGTGCCATAAATACTGTGCCTGTACCCAAAATAAATGCTGGCCACTCAACATTTCAGTTGCTAAAGGCTGGAAATAAGTGGAGGGCCAGGCACAGCAGTGCACGCCTGTGCTCAGGAGATGAGGCAGCAGGCTCGGGGCCAGGGTCAGCCCGGGCCACTGGGAGAGACCCACCTTTGAAGTACTAAGATTGCATTTGGATAGATAAAAATACAAAAATAAAATCAATTTGAAAACACAGTCCCCAGGTTTGGAAACAGATGCTCATGCAGCACTCAAGGCTGGTCATGGTGTCCTCTGTCCCCCTGGCCACAGCAGGCCTGGCCACTTCCATGGTGACCCTTGAGGAATGAGGCAGAGGCCAAACTCGTGAAACACCCAGTTGTGCAAGCTGCTGCAGGCAGGAGGCACCATGTGAATAGGGCCAAGGCCGGCCAAGACCAAGGGGACTGCAGAGCCAGCCACCGAGCGCCTGGCACAGCACCCTGCGATGGGACTGGAACTGATGCCACCAGGTTCAGTGACAACCTGCAAGTCCAGCCCAGAGAAGGGGAGTCCCCACCACATGCCACAGATGTTCCGGTTCCAAAAGGTGCCACGGGCGAGAGAAAAGCCTCCTGAGGACACGTCTTTTCCACCTGGGACTCCAGTCGGGGTCACAGGCAGCCAGGGACAGCAGGAGGAGGGAGGCCCAGGATTCATGGTGATCCCAGCAACAGAAGCGACTTCAGTTTCCTCCTCCCTCACACACAGTGGGTGAAGGGTTTTCACCACCTGTAACGAGCACTGTGAGCTGAGAGGCACTCGATGGCTGAGAGGCACTCGATGGCCGCCAGGCTCCATGGGAAAGCCCTCAGGTTTCCCAAAAGTCATTCCTGGACTGCAGCAGACCACCTGAATGCAGAACAATTGCTTTGGCATTAAACCCAACCCAGTCTCGTGTACTGGTATGAACAGAGCGGGCAATGCTATTTCCTTCTCCCTTCAGTTGGCTCTAAGTAATGCAAGTGAGGCTGGCTAAGGTACTGATACATAATCCTTGAGGCCGGCCGACAGCTTCCTGTTTCCTTGCACTGTGTTCCCTATAAACGGTTGAGCACGGGACGGCACAGGACGGCAGAACCGTACACCTCCAGGAATGTCAGCTGGGTTCCAGCCACGAGATAAGAGGCTGTGACTTCCCAGGGCACAAACATTCACACATAAGAAACAACAGCTTCCTAAAACCATTCAAATGCTGCCCTGACGGAGTTATGTAGCCTGGTCTTTCTGCACACCCTCGCCCCTGCACACTGCAGAGGTGCCTGCTCTCCACCTGGCCAGCTCAGCTCACCTTGCCCACGTAATTCCTGCCATCCTCACTGTCACCATCCTCAAGCTACTCCCTTCTCCACGAGATAACAAATCTGGGGAGCCTTGGATCAGGGCCTTTGTTCCATGTATCCTCACCTGGGCGGGACTCAGGACCCCTGGGCTGCTCGTAACTTTATGCGTGTCTTAGTGTCTTTACCCTTGCTCTGCACGTCCCCTCTGCACGTCCCCTCGGCCTCTCTGCAGGCTGAGAGGCAAACAACCACATTTCTACTCCCCGAGTCTGAGGGGAAACCATGTTAATCCCTGCATAGCAGCTGACGGAGTGGAGAGAGATCTGGCCAGGGTCACAGTAAACCCTCGGCCAACAGAGGTGAGGGAACTGTTCCCAAGCGCATTACAGTGGCCCAAGTCTGACTTTGGGGATGAGACACCTCAGGACCTTTTCCCGCTCTGGTTTTGAGGCTCTAACCCCTACTGTGGTACCAGCTCCCAGGAGTTCTTGCTCACTGCTTGGGAAATTGTGGGGAAAAGACACTACAGCCAGAGAGTGGCAAAGGGGCCAAGTGGGCAGCACCTCTGTGGCAGCCTCAGGAGGCCAGCAGGACTCCCCACTCCTGGGGACAGGAAGCCAAGCCTCCCCCACGAGACCTGGACCCCACCTCCTCAAGGGCCCTAGCGCCTCAGTAGCCAAGTGTGTCTCCTGGTAAACAAACTAAGATCACCAAGGTCCCTAATGTGCCTGTGAAAATCAGTTTCCTCCAAGCAAGTGGTATTCTTATGCTTGTTTAGACAATGAGGTCTCTGAAGACAAATGCACCCATCCTCCCCACCCGTGGACAGCTTCTGGCCACTCCTCTGGCCAGCATCAGTCCCGGCCGACAAGCTTGGGCTGGGGGGACAGCAGCCCAGTCACCGGGGCCACAGCTGGGTTCTGAGCACCCGGCTCCTCATTTCTGGCCCTGCCCTTCTCAGGGGGCCGAGAGAAGAAACTGGAGAGGCCCTGGCACTTTGCAGGGCTTGTGCTCTGCTACCAATGCCGTTCTGACTACTGCAATGCCTGCAAAGCCAAGAACTTGAGAGAACGTGTAACGCGGAGATACGCATGCACACACGCACGCAGGCAGGCACAAGGCCTCCTTCCACAAGGTTTGTTTCTACAAAGCACAGTACAGCCTGAGTGATCGGCTAAAAATGTCCTTCCTTCTGTTCCAAAGAACATCCTGGGTCAGCCTCGGAGTCTTACTTCCAGGGATCCTTTTGCAAAAAAGCAACCCCAAAGCCACAAGCCCACAAGCTCAGAAATAACATATGTTAGGCAACATTTCCTGTCTTTATACCTAACAATAGCGTGAACCGGCTTGCACCGGGTGGAGGTGTGGAAGTCAATGCAGTGGTAATATGCCAGCCAGAGGCTTAGGAGAATTTCAATGCGTTATTTAATAAAGGTCACTACCCCCACTGCAGTCAGGTGAGTAGCCAGTATCCATTAAACACACATTTACACTAAACACATTCACTTGGAGGCACACACCCCTCAGCGCTTCCATCACCCACCGAGGGTTTAATGCTGGCACTGCCAGATCGTACCAAAGAGGAGCCGAGACGGCTGCCCGCTGCGCACGCCCACGCTTCAGGGTAAGCGCTGCTGACTGTCACCTACAGAGAGAGAAGGTTGGGGCTCTGTTCCCGGTGGCTTAGAAAACGGTGGCCTTGCAAGCTGCGGTCCCACAGTGGCCCAGGGAAATCAGGGATATAAAGGGGAAAGGGACGCGGTGTAAAGGTGTAAGGTGTGGCATCCCAGTGTGGTGCCAGCCAGCAGTGGGTGTTTTCCTGTTTTAAATAAGATTGGAAGAAAAAGGCTTTTTAGGCTGGCTGTTCCTCCTTGGAGGAAAAGAAGATTGACAGTGGAATAATAAAGACACACAAAGTGGGGTGTGGAGCACATTCCTGTGATCCCAGGACTCCAGAGGCTGAGGCAAGAGGAACACAGCCAGTTCAAGGCCAGTGTGAACTACATGGCGAGACCCTGTCTCAAAAAAAAAAAAAGATACACAAGGTCAGTGCAGACAGGGCCACCTCCTGAGCAGGTGAGTGAGACAAGACCGCCCCATCCTGGTCTTCAAAGACAGCTTCACTCTATATCCAAGTCACCAAAAGTCAGACACAGACTCTGCCTTCTGTCCCCTGCGGGAATCGAGGTTGGGAACAGGGCTCCAGAGGTGTCTGAATACCGCAGGCTCAGCCCAAGCTGGGAAAAGCTTGCTAGGTCAGGCAGCCCATTTCAGGGTTTTCTACCTCTGGGTGCACCCCCACGGGGTGACCAGCCACAAGCACCACTCACAGGGGCAGAATGGAGTCTGCAGGAAAGAATGTCAGGCAGCAGCAGCCTGGCCTGGAACCCAGCTTCCAGAGGAGTGGGGAGGACAGGAGAGCTGCCTCCTTCTGGCAGGGCAAAGCAGAGCAGGGCAGAGCCAGGCAGTAACTGCCAACGTGGGCACTGGGCACAGGCTCTGCCAGGCCCTTCCCAAACTGCTGCTTCTCCCTCCACAAGCTAAGCATATGCTGGGTGCAGTGGTTCACACTTGTGATCCCAGCACTTGGGAGGCTGAGGCAGGAGGATTCCCCCTAGAGATCAGCCTGAGCTACATAGCCAGACCCTGTCTCAAAAACAAGTAAAAAAAGGAAGCTGAGGGAGAAAGTGTCCACACGGCCTGTGGACAAAATCTAACACACACACAAACACACACACACAGCTTCAGCTACTCTGTAACAAACAGGGAACTGCAGAATAAGCACCACCAGGAACTTCAGATCAGTTCACTGATACCATTCTTATTAGTTACTTATTAGTAGCTCAGTTTCACTGAAGAGGAAGCCAAGGCCCGAGGTCCCTAGCAATAGGAACAGTCTGTCTCCTTTCCTGCCTCCTGGCAGCCCTATTCTTTTCCCAACACTGACATGCAGATGAAATTGAGAAAGTGTTCAAAAAAATCCCCCAAAGTCAGACTACCTTTTAGCATTCCACGCTTGTCCTAGTTACAAAAAACAAAACTACATGAAATCCAAGTTGAGTGTAGTGTGCTCGGGAGGCTGAGGCAGGAGGATTCCCCCTGGAGTCAAGGTCAGCCTGGCTACATAGCAAGACCCTGTCTCAAAAAATACAAACAAAACAAAGTACACAAAATCCAAAGAGAAAGCTCAACAGCAAGCTTGAAAGAATCCGAGTCAAAGTCTGATTATTCTTCTTTTCTTGGACGAACAGCACTGCCCTCTAAACAAGCCTGAGAATTTCAATTCTCCCTTCACCCCGAATGGGAAGAGAAATGAGGCTCTCAGAAGCCAGGGACCCTGGGCTGAGGGCTGCAGCCCGGATGTAGAGTTCAGTCCACAGCAGTCAGGAGGCGCGAGAACCAGCTACAGAGTCAGGGGCCTCTCAGAGCTGAACACAAAACGAGCACACAAGCCAGCAGCTGCACTTCCAGGCATGCTGCAAAGAATCGAGAGGCTCGGCCACCCTTGCACACCCACGTGCAAAGCAGCATTATTCACCAACTCAGGAGACTTGGTAGATAAGGCCGTGTGTGTCTACGATGGAATACTATTCAGCCTTCAAGAATATTCTTTGACAGTCTTATGCGTCCATGCGTGCGTGTGTGTGTGTGTGTGTGTGTGTGTGTGTTGTTTTGTTTTGTTTGAGACAGGGTCTCACTATGTAGTCCAGCCTGGCCTTGAACTCACTATGTAGCCCACCCTGTAGTAATCCTCCTGCCTCAGCCTCCTGAATGCTAAGATTCCAGGCATGCACCACTACACTGGGCTCCTTACAATCTTGAAAACTTTACACTAAGTGAAATAAGCCAGACATGAAAAGACAAATACTGAACAAGCCCCCTGCCAGGAAGGGCTTGGAAGTCAGAATCACAGAGACCGTAAGTGGCATGGTGGTGGCAGGGGCAGGGAGGTGTGGAGTTATTCAGTAGGCACAGAGCTTTGATTTAGGGTGAGAAAGTTCTAACTCAGGCATGGAGGTGGCGCACGCCTGTGATCCTGGCCCTTGGAGGCTGAGGCAGTAAGATCTCTGGGAGTTCTAAGCCAGCCGGGGCTGCATAGTGAGAGCCTGTCTCAGAAAACCACAAGCCAAAATGAGGAAAGATGAGAAAGCGCTGGAGGCGGAGGGGGCAGCAGCGGCTGCAAACAGAATGACTGGGGAGTGTAGCGGACGCACCCGGTCCAGCGGTGACAAGATGGAGCCTGCGATCCACACTGTCACTTCAACCTCTCAGCACACACGGCCCTCCAGGGCCAGAGCAGGCACCCTGGGAGAGGCGGGCCTGGAGATCCCTGCTCAGGAGGGGACAGGGTCCCCTTACCTTGCTAGCGAGGGTCACTGTCTCCCTGGGCCCCTCTGCTGTGTCTGAATGAAGTTGGCACCGGACTGGACCCTGGGTGCCCATCCTCCTGACCCGGGCCTTGAACCTGAGGCTGCTGGGTTATTTTTAAATGAGAACCAGTGCCCTTCGAGCCAGCTGGACTCTGGCAGGCTGCCAGGCCACCATACAACAGGAGCCAAGAGCAGAGGAGGCCTGGAAGCTGCAATGGAGAGGCTGTGCCCACACCCAGGGCCCAGGAGGCCCCCTGAGAGACAGACTGCCACACACTGACAACCCACTGCAGGGCCCCACGCGCACAGGACTGGGAGGGCTCATCCTGGCCAGGGGAAGGAAGGGAGAGACTCCAGGGCGAGAAGCCACTTACTCAACTAGCAGGGGCCCCACCCAGGAGTTTGCAGCCTCAAAGGCAGAGCTCAGAGGCACCAACCATGCTACACAGTGCCGTTTCCAGGGTGAGGACTGCAAAAGCTGACCTCTCAGAGGACGGTGGGGACACTGCAGAGTACCAGGGGAGCTGAAAACACACAGTGTCTAAATAAAGCACACAGGGCCAGGAATTCCCTCAGGATCCCCTGCCTGGCTGCACAGGCCGAGCCACAGCGCCGGCCACCGTCTGCGGCAGTTCTCCAGTCCCTTTCGTGTGTGTCTTCGGCTGGCATCGCAGCTGCCTCTGTGCCCTGACAGATTCAAAACATCAGCCTTTCCTGGTCACTCTGACATCGGGGAAGGGCCACGTGTATCACGGTGTCTGAGCCACTGAGGGAGGCAGAGGAGACGCAGGGTCGAGTTATCACCAGGCTGCCTTCCTGCCGCCGAGGCTGCGGCGCTCGGCAGCAGCGCCCCTCGTTCTGGATCACACCTCGTAAAGAGCCTCGCAGAGGAAGACGTGCAGAGCTGCTGCGGAAAGTGGCGAGAGCGCCGGGCTCGGTGCGCTTGGCGTGACGGGAGGCTGCTGAGGGAAATGGAGCCTTCGGTACTAAGGATTAACTTAAACACTGGATGTGTTTTAATTATCACTTCTTCTATCTTAAACCTATTTCTTTACAAAGACAGGACTTGTGGCACACACTTGAGGTCCCTGTCCCAGGCAACTAATCTTCAAGTTCCACGAGGGGAGGACTGTGTTTTGTTGTTGTTATTGTGGGGTTTTTTATTTTTATTTTTTATTTTTTTGCACCGGGGATCAAACTCACGATTGCGCACTTGCAAGGCAGGTGCTTATGCCACTGAGCTAAATCCCCGGCCCAATTTCTTTCTTTCTTTCTTTTTTTTTTTTTAAGGTACCAGAGATTGAACTCACGGACCTCATGCTTGCCAGGCAAGCACTTAGACTACTGAGCTTGTTATTGTTATTTAAAAAAAATAACTGCTAATTTCCTTCACGCGAGAGCAAGATGTCTTCTACTTTCCTACGCAGGGGCCTATGAAACAGCTGTACGCAGGGCTCTGCAGACTCAAACCCCCGCCCAGCCGCGCCCCGGGAGCCGTCAGGCCCCTCCGAAGCTCACACACACACACACACACACACCCCGCCCCGATGCCCTTACCCGACTCTGCCCGGGCCCCTCCTCAGGGGGCTCCCAGCACCCCGTGTGGTGACACAGGCACACGTGATGTCCCACCCTGAAGTCATTGTACCCTGAAGCGGATCCAAGGGGCTTCACGGGAGGACCAAGGGCTCATTCAGCCCCCTGGCAGGCAGGGTGGGTGCTGGGAAAGCCCTGCTCAGTCCCCTCCTGGGCGCCCCATAGGCTGGGCGCGCTCCCCGCAGATAGATACCCCACCAAGCAGGCGTCCTGGACGTAAGCTCCACACTGCTGCCGTTGACATCAGACTTCCTGCCTGGAAAACTCCTACACAACCGGAGGAAACATCTCTGCACCCTGCAGAGGTTCACCAGGGACTGCAGCCCCCGCTAGCATTGAAACAGTTCAGCAGGTGGCGGGACTGTGGCCAGCGGAGGTTTGGGGTCTTCCCCGAAGCGTGGGTTGGTGCCACAGACACGGGCCACAAAGCCCCCAGCAAGCTCAAAACTATCACCCCAGTATCGCCCCATGAAACAGGGCTGTGTCCCTTCAGAGCTCAGCGATGCCAAGGCGGGGAGGCTGTGATCGCCCGGAAAGGGGAGTCCCACGGGGGCACGGACCCCGCGTCCCTTCCCGGACGTTCTTCCCTGCAGCAGGCGGCACTGCGGGCTCCGGTGGAAGGCGGTCGGTCGCCCACACTGCAGGCCCAGCCTGGTCCTCAGACCTCGGGAGTCACTGCGATCAGGTTACATCAGGTTACGACTGACAGGACGCAGGACATCTGACTGTCAATGTAGCTGGAATGTGACAGAGACGCAGAACCGTCAGATACCTGTAACTTCCACACCTCTACTTTTCCCTTTGAGACCCGCTATGCAGCCCAGGCAACCCTCCTGTCTCAGCCTTCCCAGGACGGGGGTCACAGGTGCGCGCCGCCACGCCTGGCCCGGCTTTTCCTACACTGTGCGCACGTCTGTTTCTCCTACCTCAAGGGAACCAGCACGGTCTCCCCGTTACTGCGGCCCTGTGCCTTGGTGGAATGTGTCGCCCACAGATGGCCAGGCGGCTGTCAACTCCCACAGGGTGCGGGCTCCACCATCTCCTCATTCCATGGCTTTTTTCCCAGCGAGGGCGCATTCCACGCCGCCCGCAGGAGAGAACAGCTGTCCCGGATGGTCTCCGCTAGCCAATGTCAGCCTCACTCCAGAGCCCGCGAGGCCCGCCCAGCCGCACTGCTCCTGGGAAAAACCTCGGTGTCTGAAACGGCAGGAGCCGCACGCACGCCTGCGGCCCCAGCACCCAGGGCCTCACCCAGTTTCAGTCCCGGTCCTTTTAACTGTTTTTGTTTTAATAAGATCTTGCTAAGTTGCCCAAGTTAGGCTGCAACTTGCAGTCCTCCTGCCTCAGCCTCCAGAGTGCTGAGATTACAGCTGTGTGCCAGGGTTTGACCTCGAGTTGTTAAACCCGTGTGAGTGCCAACTGCGCTAGGGTAGCTTTGGGAGGGCTCAGGAAACACCGCCCCCAGACAGACGCTGGCTCTGGGTGTCCGGGTCCCAAGGTCCCAGGCCTGCAGCAAGGTGCGTGCTGAGCACCCCCTTCCTCAGGGACAGATCCTCCAGGAGGACTCGGTTACCGATCCGCAGCAGAGCCTCGGCCCGGGAGATTCCAGTGCAGCCAGACGGACCTCAAGGCAAACCACCCGCCCTCATGTGAGGGCCATCCGTCCCCTGCAGGACCGCGCGGCCTGAGGACATTCTCTTCACCCCGCCAGGCAGGCCCCTTGACCAGCCTGCCTCAGCACCACCAATGCCAATGCTGAGCAAATGCTCAGACCTAGCAGTTTGGGCAGTGAGCCGAGGCCCACAGTGAGAACCTCGGGTCCTCCTGAGGGTTCCCCACCTTCTCTCCAGTGGAAATGTTTCATTTGGAGACGTGAAGATTGACGAAAGGCTGGAGGAGACAACAGCACCCGCTCACACAGGCCCTTCCAGGGCCACGAGCAGTCGGCCCGGCTCCCGGTGAAAGTCACCACGCCTCGCCCGGCCGGAATCCCCCACGTGACACCGGAAGCGTCAGCAGCCTCTCCTCCTCCCGCCCAGACGGGGCCTCAGGTTCCCTTCCTCACCCTGCTGCCACAGCAGCCCTGCAGGGCTTGTTGAACCAGATTCTAGAGGGACTCGGTACCGCACATCTCTAATCTCAGCCCTCTGGAGGCTGAGGCAGGAGGATCACGGCAAGTTCAAGGCCAGAGTAAACTACACGCCAAGACCCTGTCTCAAACAAACAGCAGCAAACACCTCTTCAAACTCGTCAGTATGTGCGGCCAGAATGCCTATAGATAATAATACCCGCACACAGCTGGGGCCCCTCACCTCAGGGGCCCTTCATAACACAACCAAATTCCAAGAGCCAGGGCCGGCCGGCTTCTAGAGCTGTTTTCTCCTCGTACAGTTTTTGTTCTTTGTGGTGATTTAGCAACTGACTCCCCACACGAATAGGCAGCCCCAGGACCTTGGGACAGACCACATCCACTCCGATTATCTCAAAACTCTAACCCTCACTCTAAAGTACCTAAGGGAAGCCACAGGGAAAATCAAAACCCACAGTTGTGTATGTAGACACACACACACACGCACACGCACGCACACGTGCACACACACGCACAGCTTTGGGACGCTGCATTTGCAAGATCCAGCCCGACCCTTCACTTCAGCCGGTTTCCTGCTGTGACCTGATCTTTGACATGGGGTGAGTTCGGTTATTGGTTTCTTTTGAGACAAGGTCTTGCTTTGTAGTCCAGGCTGGCCTCGAACTCACCGGCATACTCCTGACTCAGCCTTCCCTGCGAGGGATGGCTATGTAGTCTTAGGGCCTGCGTTAGGACTTAGGTTTCTCTTTAATTATAGCAGCAAACCCTTCCGCATGTGTCCCTCCAGCAGGTGACACTGGTGCCCACAGCGTGGCTCTGCAGGGAGTTATGCGCTCACAGGTCCCTGAGTGCTTCTGCTGCTCACATGGCCCCGGGGAGGTGGTCGGGAGTCTTTCCCGTGCCCTCACTGGACACGCCCCGGCTCCTGAATGCCACTCTGCATCCACATGGACACTGCCCTGCATCCCAGCCGTGGGGTCCGTGTGATTTAAGGCCCTGTCAGACGGAGCCGGAACAGAGCGCAGCCGAGAGCATTCACAGAAGCGACCTTAATGCTGGTTCACTTCTGGGAAGGGATGATGCTGTATTGCCCTCACAAGAGACTAAGTCACATCTCTGCACTGAGGATCAGTGTCCCAGGACATCCCCAGGTGGTCCCCCTCGGGCACCTGGGACACCAACGGCCAATAGCTTCCCCAGGCAGGGGCTGGATGCCCCCTCGGACCTCTGCCTCCTGCAGCTCTGCAGAGGCCAGTGAGGGATCCTGGGAAGCCGCTGGACACCGCCTGCCGGGGGAGGGCACTGCCCCGCAGCACGGTCCACCCCCCCACAGCCGTGTTCTGTCCAGGGTCTGACAAGGGCACCAAGGAACAGATGGAAAGCACGGGCCATGGGCCACAGCGTCCCGAGCCCACACCCTGTCCCACTTCCCAGCGAGGTGGACCCAGTCAGCAGTGGGGAACCCTCTGACCGGCAGCCTGAGGACCTCAGGGTCCTGGATGCCGACCCATCAGTAACTCAACCCAAAGTCCCAGTCACCTTCCACCCAGGTGTCCCCCAGGAGCCTCATGGGCTTTTTAAAAAATCTTTTTGAGCCAGGATCTCACTTCGCAGGTCAGGCTGGCCTTGAGCTCACATTGGAGCCCAGGCTGGTCTCCAATTCACAACGATCCTCCTGCCTCAGCCTCCCAAGTGCTGGGATTACAGCCCACGCCCGTCTGCTCATGGGCTTTTGGAAGCTGACTGGGTTACTGGGGCTCAGAGTGGCCCTGCTGGTAGGAGGCGGGGTCTGGATACTGGAGGGGGGTCGCTGGGGGCGTGGCCTCCCTGGCCCCTCCCTTTGTCTCCACTTCCTGCCCACCAGTCCACTCTGTCCTGCTGCCCTACCCTGGAGCCAGCCAGCCATGGACTCAAAATAAACCTCTCCTAGCTTGGTATGGTGGTGCCCACCTGTAATCCCAGCACTCGGAGGGGCTGAGGCAGGACTGCTGCGAGTTCAAGCCTAGCCTAGGCTACTGAACTGCATAAGGGGACCCTGTCTCAAAAAGACAAAAAAATTTCAAAATAGTAAATATATAAACAAGCCTCTCCTCCACCCTTTGTGCATGTCAGGTATTGGGCCTCAGAGACAAAAAAGGGGCTGACAGTCCCTCGCCTCTGAGCCTGGCTGGTCTCTCTGGTGACCAGCGCCAGCCAGCAGCCCAGGGGGACGTGGTCATTGGAACAAAAGACGCTGCTAACATGGGAATACCCCAAGGAGCACTGGTCAGGGAGCAGGGCCAGAGGCCAGTGTTGCAGCAAGAGATGCCCCCGCGCCCTGTGCTCGGGAAGTCAGGGGATTTCAGAAGCTCCAAGCCAGGAATCAGGCACAGACTGCAAACAATACCCCTTCTCATGCCACAGGAAGACACCGCCAGGTTCTCTGCACCTCATCTAGAAGTAAACTTTGCTCCCCAGAAAAATCCCCAGGGCAATGGCGCCTGGAGTCTCAGGGACTCTGTCCCCACTGCAGGCCACCTCCCGTCCTGCCTCACCCCCAAGTGCCCAGCACCCAGAACTCCAGCCTGCCACAAAACCTCTGTCTGCTGACAGAGAATGTTTTTTGTGTGTGTGTGTGCTTTTGTTTTGTCTTTTTTGAGACAGGGTTTCACTATGTAGCCCAGGCTAGCTCACACTCGGGGTGACCCTCCTGCCTCAGCCTCCTAAGTGTCAAGATTACAGCTGTGCACCACCATTCCCAACAAAACACTGCCAAATCAGCTCCTCCTCAATCCCTGCCTCCCCTTTCCCCCTGGCCACAGGGAAGACACACTGGGATTTCCTCCTGCCTCTGGCCACCTCAGCCCCACTCCCATTTCCTGGTCTCCTCTGCAACTCCCAGATGTCTCACACTTATCCAGAGCAGATCTTTGGTGGCCTCAGGGCCTTTGCACAGGTTCTCTCCCCTCCGCAGGACTTTTTCCAGAAAGCCATTAGGCAATCACTGTCCTGTGAGCTGCGCCCCGAGCCAGCAAGGCTGTCTCCTGCACACACTGCAGGTCAGATCACAGCTAAGGTCCCAGGTCCTGGGTACACCTGGTGGCATCGGCATCCTGTGAGTGTCTCCTGCACCCCTTACCTGCCCTGGGCACAGGTCACACTGTCTGCGGTCTAACAGCAGCCTATGTCACCATCTCTGCCTCTCCGGGCTGTAAGCCTGAGGGATACAACGCTCTGTGGTTTTCCTCTTGGTTACAGTCAGGGAGGCTGCACAGTGACACAGCTGACACAGTGACACAGCTGGAAACACGGCCGCTGGAAGAGGGCAGCGCCCCAGACACACTGCTGTGGTTAGCAGGATGCTGGCAGTCACTTTGCAGGTTACGACATTGAGGCGAGCACGGTGGCCCTTCCCTGCATGCCCTGCACACGGGAGACTGAGGCAGGAGGATCAGTGCACATGAGACCAGCCTGGGCCACACAGAGAGTTCAAAGCCAGGTCAAGGTAACGAGACTCTGTCTCGAAGAAAGAAAATGACAATAACAAGGCAGAGCCCAGCAGGCCAGGGGGGTGATCTAAATCACATTTCCAAGGCTGAGGATGAAAGGAAGGGCAGGGACTGAATCTGTACCTCTAAACTGACTTCCTCTCTCGGCAGGAATAGAAGCACCCGAGTGGCTCAGACGTGTCTCTGAGAACAGCTTGAGACCCCAGGGAAACCACCGGCCCGCACATGCCAGACAGCCGCAGGCTCAGTGCGGGGCCAGCGTCGGGGACCCGCGCCTCCGGAGCCCTTTCCGGGGAGCCCTGTGCAGTCGGGAATGGCCACGTCCGTTGCAGGAGCCGCCCCCAACTCTTTTCCTGCCAGCCTCCGCTCCCACCCCCTTCCCTCCTGCAAAAGAGGCACCTCCCCGTTCCTACCATCCATCTTTTATTTTACTCTTTATTCTTACTTCCGGCTTTTCATGTAAGAAAAATCATTTACATTTAAGCTTGAGTATCTGGTTTTGAAGTTGCTTAAGATTATGGGCCTGAGCTGCACCCATTTACCTAAGAACAACTCAGGTTCATCCTTCTTCGGGTCAGAGTACTACTCCACCATGTGTAAATTTTCTTTCCCCGTTCGTCTCTTGATGGACATGCAGGCCAGGCCGTTTCCAGGTCCCAGCTGTTTTGAGTTGTGCTGCTGTACCCGCAGGTGTGCACGGATCCCTGTGCTGCAATGTCTTTAACTCTTTGGGGAAGACACCTGGGAGGGGAACAGCTGTGTCGAATGGAATTCTAGTTTCTGGTTTTCGCAGTTCTTAACGAATTCTCTAGCGGTCCCTTTCTCTGACCCCAGCCACACACTGTACTGCGGCTCCCCTGCCCTGCTGCGTGGGCACTCACTGTCAGCTTCGCTACTTTTCTTGACCCCCACTGCCACAGCCCCATCACTGCACCCGTTAACCTTTACGTGACTGCAGTTACGCAGACGCCGAGCTTTGTGCGAAGCTACCCACATTTCCCTACCCTATGCAGCTGTTTCTTTATTTCTCTGGAGTTAAAAGCTAACACAGAGCACGGAGCATGGTGGCAGAACACCTGTAACCCCCTGTCTTCAGGAGGCTGAGGCAGGAGGATCGCCCGGGCAACACAGTGAGTTCCAGTCCAGCTTGAACTACAAGTGAGACCCTGTCTCAAAAATCAAAATGGAAAAGGCTCAGAGCCATGGCATGGGTCACACGGCAGCAAAAGCAACAACGGCTGGCACCCAAGTACCCACGAGCAGGAGAATGAGTGGGTAAGAGCACATTCATTTGAGGGATTCCTGCGTGTCGATGCAAATGAGTAAGCCACGCTGCGCACACCCTAGTGGGCCTGCAGCCACACTGCGGGGGACACGAAAGCAGGGTCAGGCACGATGGCCCGGGAGAAGCAGCCTGACCAGCCACACTGAGCAGTGTCCTGGGCAGCACACCCGAGCGTGCTAGACCGCAGAGAGGCGAAGCCGCCATGATGTGGAACTCAGGGTAGTGGCTCCCACGTGGGGCCCCGGGGTGGCCAGGGAACCGCCCAAGGGATCCCCCAGGCTCTAGAAATGCTCTATTTCGTGGTGACAGGTGCTGGGCACAGCATGCTAGTCCTGTTACTTGTGCTTTACATGTACATTGTACACGCGTATACACAAGGACAATTTCACATCAAAAACCTAGCACACACCACGCACCAGTGGTGAAGCCTGGAATCCCAACTTCGGGAGGCTGAAGCAGGAGGATTTGGGCAAGTCAGAGGCCAGCCTGGGGTACACAGTGAGCTCAAGGACAGCCCAGAAGACATAGTGAGACCCTGTCTCAAAAAAAAAAAAAAAAGAAAGAAACCAACCAGCCCAGGCAGCTCGGCCACCAGCGGCCTTTAGCGCTCTCCCTGCAGCCCCAGTGCACACCTGGCCACTTAAGCCCACGTCCTGCACAATTCCCGTCCCCAGGGCGAGCCTGGGCCTTTCTCAAGTGTGCGGACTCCCGTCGAGGCTGTCTCGCTGGACACCCGAGTGTACAGCCAACATGTACCTGGTGACAAGGCGGAGCCAGGGCCTCGGCCTGGGGCCTCCCCCGGCCCCAAGCTCAGGCTCTGCGCAGTGTGACAAGCAGCCAGCCTTGGGGACAGGCAGGTGTGACAGCCACAGGAAGAGGTGCTCAGGCCACCGTGGAGGGGCAGCAGAGGGGGAGGGCACACGCGGCAGAGAGGCAGCTGGCGACAGTCCTGGCAGAGGAAAGCGCCCGGCACAGGGGAGGGTCTGGGCTCAGGACCAACAGTGCTGTGATCCCAGCGCTCTGGGTGGCTGAGGCGGGAGGGTCACACGTACAAGCCCAGCGGGGAAACTGACAGATTCGGTGAGACTTTGTCGCAAAACAAGAAATTCAAAAAGGGCTGAGACCAACACTGGAGGAGAAGCAGCCTGACATCGGGCAGGAGTGGCTTGGGCAGCTGAGACAGGACAGGCAGGCGTCTCCTGGCAACGTCTGGACAGAAGGGGAAGTGAACAGTGGGAGCAGGTGAGGAGTCTCTGCTGGAGTCTCACCAGGCTCACCACAGTCATATCCAGTGAACCCTCCTCAGCGATCCGTCAGTGTGTGTACACAGCGTCACAGCCGGGGAGTGAGCCCTTAAGCCACCTGCCACCCGTACCCCTGCAGGGACACGCACCTGACTCCTTCCGTGACCCAATTACAATCACGAGCGCCACTCCTAGGAAGCACAGAGGCTTTATTACTGATTTATCAGCTGTAAACACCTAGTGGTGATTTCACCCACCATGGTGATGGCACAAGCCTGTGACCCCAGCACATCTGTCATTGCAGCATTTGGGAGGCTGAGGCAGGGGGGTCGCCTCAAGTTTTAGGCCAGCCTGGACTACATAGTAAGTTCAAAGTCAGCCTGGACTACACATTGAGACCCTGTCTTAAAAAAAAAAAAACTTTAGACCCAGGCAGCTAAATTCCAACTACTTCCTTTATTTGTGGTTTCTTCCTGTGGAGCTCTGGGAAAAACAAGACGGAACCATGAAGGACTCCAGGGCCGACATCTGGGGCATCCTTTGCCGAAGATTCGCACGGCTGGTGGAGACAAAGCCCACCGAGAAATTCAGCAGACCCCAGAAGGCCTGGCTACGAAACACACCCCACTTGCAGACTTCGGCAGCTCTCAACCTCTGACACAAGCATTTTGAGCGGGCCAGGGACCCCAGGACATGGTCCAGCCTCTGGGTCTCTCTAGACACAGCAGGTCATGCACACTCAAACACCACCGGGAAGTTCTCCCTTGCACGGCCGAGGAACCCGGTCTCCCAATCGTGCAAAAACTTGCAAAACACCTTTCTATTCGCCATCAGGTAGTGTGAACCCCACTTGCTTTTAAATATTTTGTTTTTTCATTACACTTCTCTACCCTTGACTGTAATGCAAGCTTCTTTATACTGGCATTTGCAGAAGCCCCATGTTAGTTAAACTGGCTTTTTTTTTTTTTTTTTTTGAGAGACAGTCTTACTGTGTAGGCCAGGCTGGCCTTGAACTCACGGCGATCTTCCTGCCTCAGCCTGGAATTACAGCTGTGTGGAACCACAGGCGTGTGCCTGCACCATGCCCGACAAGTTAATGTTTGTAAATGTGGCTTTTCTTTTTTCAAGCCTAAGTACCAATTACACTGTGGAAGTCTGATCTTTAATCAGAACCCTGTGCGTAGCCGCTGGGAATCAACAGGGCAGCGCCTGCTGAGGAGCAGCAGTTTCTAATCCTCCAAAAGGGTTCATTACTGCCCTGACTGAACATAACCAAGGTTCCAAGAAGATAAAGTAGCCCCCGCCTCTCGGCCCAGGCTGACCCTAACTCCAAAGCTGTATCAGCCTCCCTTTCCCACTGCTCCGCTCTTCCACCCGGACCCTAACTGTCCCGGGACTGGTGAGCCCGTCCCACGGCAGGAAAGGAGACACCAGGTTCACTCTCTGTAGCGCAGGACACAGTGACTGCCTGGTCCAACTGAAACCACACAACGCCAGCCTCTTCGGGAAAAGAACTGCAGGACGACCTGGCGTGCACACGATCAAGCACTGAGCAAGAAGGTAAAATGCTTCCAAGGGGCACTTCGGGGCGACAACATCCGTCTCTACAGCCAAGGGCACTGGGGGCACCTAGGGTGACAGGGAGACAGTGCAGGACCCATTTCCACAAGCTCACTTCTGTCTCTCTTTCCATTCTCCCACGACCAAATGAACCTTTATAAGGGCTTTTCCAGGGGCTGGAGACTGAATCCAAGTGAACCCTGTGCAAATTTACTCCTCCGTCAGCCGAGCTTTGGGCACATCGGGTAACGCTGGAAATACCGGGCTCCGACTCGGCACTGCCCAGGGTCTCATTCTCCAGCCCGTCCCCTCCCCGCCCTCAAGAGAAAGGTCCCAGAAGACAAGAGCAGGGCCACATGTGTCTGCCGCTGTCAGCGCCACAGTCCCTGCCCCTGCACAAGTTATTTTAAAGAAAAGACAGGAGGAGGAGGCGTTTCCCACCTGCCCCTCAGCTTCCCACGGTGGTCACACTGCCAGGTAAACAGGAAGCTGACAAGGGGCAGGGGCCACCTCTTCCACAGGACCAGCTCACCCTCACTGGGAAAGCAGGGTCTCAAGGCAACTAGTCCTGAAGAAAAAAGTGGAATCCGTCAGGCAAGCGCGGATTCATCAGCGTCCCATCCTCCCTGTCTGCTGGGCATGTATTCTGTGCCAGGCAGCAGCACAGGGAAAACACCTACCCTCACAAACGAGCAGTGGAGCACGGGGAGCAGATGAAATAAACCCTCAGGAGAGTGCACCTTGGAAAGAGAGGAAGAGCTGGGCACAGCCGTGCGCGCCTGTCATCTCAGCACTCTGGGAGGCTGAGGCAGGAGGAGCCCGCACACTTTAGCCACTCAATGAGATCCTGTCTCAAAATAAAAAATTAGCAAAGGGCTGGGAATGTAGCTCAATGCTAATGTAACTCAGGTTCAATCCCCAGTCCTCCAGACACATGGCAACGGAAGAGAGTCACAGAGAAATAAAACTGGGGCTGTGTATAAGAAATGAGTGTGTGTGTGTGTGTGTGTGTGTGTGAGAGAGAGAGAGAGACAGAGAGAGACAGAGAGAGACAGAGAGACAGAGAGAGAGAAAGGGAGGGACAGAACATCATAATCCTCAAATGAAACAAGTTTGTATTTCTGAAGCTGTTAGGTTCAGATTACTTTAACCTCTAGACCTTATGTTTAAACTCCCACCACCTAACTATAAACTTATCGTTATAATAAAAGAAGAGGGTTTTTTGGGGGGGGGTCTTTTTGAGGCAGGTTCCACTGTGCAGTTCAGGCCAGCCTTACACTCACTTTGTAACCTAGGCTGGCCTTGAACGCGCAGCAATCCTCCTGCCTCAGCTTCCCAAATGCTGGGGTTACAAGAGATATTTCTTCAGTATTGCACCTCCAAATGTTATTTTGCATCCCTGTTAGCTGCCTCTACTTGTTTCCCTTCAAACAAAAGTCCAGAATCGGCCACCACGCTCATTACCCTGGCCCATTAGTTTCATAAACACAATCTAAGTTTAAACTCCACAAACAAGCCGCTTAAACTTTACCAGATTAGATTTCTACGTTTTTCTATACACCGCCAACATGGAGGTGCCCTGTGCCCATAGGTCTGGACTTTACAACACTCCTAAGTGGTCCCGGAAGTCCAAGGTGGGGGCAATATCCTAAATTACCAGTCACTGATGGGCACGTCCACGCCCACCTGCTTCCGGCTTAAGGCTCAAAGGTCAAGCCACTGCCGCAGAAATGTCAGTCTTGCACAATCAACAGGGTGTCCCGAAATACAGCCAGTCTCCTCGACATACTCCCAGCAAGTTGAAGTCAAAGGAAAAGGTAAGACTAAAGTCACAGGTATTGCAAGGTGAGAGCTGCTTTGTTGTGGAATGGAATGTGGAGAGGTCCCCAGGGCCCACAGTTCAGTGCAGAGACCCCTGGACATCAGAGCCAGGCACTCTCCGGAAGGACGCAGACCTGCCGCTGGACCAGCATGGGAGGGGCGGCTGCTCTGTGGGTCTGCGCCCTGCTGGAGGGGAACACGTGCGGGAGGGGGGTGCTTTCCAAAGTAGCACAGGGAGAGCCGTGTGGTGAACTGAGAGGATGGGGAAAGCATCCCTGCGGCGCCCCTGCGTTCTCCAGCTTGCAAGTGCCCAAGCCCGGTGCTCAGCCCCCACCGAAGGAGACATCCACAGGCCAGACACCTGCTCAGTGACCCCAGCTGAGATCCACACTCCCGACCATCGGAGCTCCAAGGTCTCTCCAGCCTCTCTGCAGCTTTGGCACCGACCCTCTGGGCCTCACCCCACTGTGTCCCTGACACCTGGCACCAAAGCGCTGTTCAGGCTTCCTCCAAGGACCCTGCAGGCTCCGGCACCCACACTGGCTCCTCCCCCAAAAGCTGCCTGCCACCCAGGCTGTCCCCGGAGTTCCAGGGTCCTCGGCTGCCCAGCCCCGCTCTGGCTACAGTCCAACCCGTCCTCCTCCTGGTGCCTCTGAGAAGCCCCCTCCTCTAACGAACCCAACCGCAACCCCACCAGGCCCCACCCCCGGAGGCCCTGGCCCAGACTGGCCCTGGAGCAGACAGAGTCACCACCAGCTAACCTGGGGACACAGACGGTCCTCCACCTTCTCCTGTCTCGCTCTCCTCCCCGACAGGACACTCCAAAGTCTCCCTTCTTCGCATTCCGAAATCAAATTTCCACCTTGATCCCTAGATCCAACCGGATTTCCCCTGGCTGGTCTGTTTAAACAGGTCTTCCAGCTAATCCTGCAAACTGACCTCAATTAGAATCCAAAAAGGTTTGGATTCTAACTTTTAGAAAAAAACGCCTTGTTTTTCATCAACTCCACAAGCCTGAGGGGCTTTTTTCATTTTTCCTTATTCTTAGAAGACACGGGAGAAGGGGGCCCGACGAGCTCAATTTTGCTACTAAGATCAGGAGGCTGAGGAGTGCGCTGCCTCCTTCTCCCCCTCGGGGCGCAGAGAGACAGACGGACTGGGCCCCGCGCTGTCTCCGCCGTGGGCGGCCGCGGGTCCCCACCCGGGCCCCACCTGAGCCACGGCGTCCAGAGGGCCGGGTCGGGCCTGGCCTGTGCACCCCACCGCAGCCCCGCCCGCCCCTGCCGCCCTTCGCTGTGGTGTGGGGGGGTCCCCGATCCCTCGGGTCGGTCCCACCCGAGTCCGCGTGGCCTCCAAGCGCCCCCGGCCAGGTGGCCGAGGCAGGTGCCAGCCGCAGTCCCCGGCGCCGCCTGGCCCGAGATCCGAGGCGCGGCGCCCCCGCCCCGCGTCCTCACCCGAGAGGCGGGCGCCCCCCTCGCCGTGCCCGCGCCGCCGCTGCAGGACGAAGTAGCAGCTGCTCTTCTGGGTCACCCAGAGCTTCAGCGCGTTCTTCAGCAGCACCTCCTCGGGCTTCAGCCACATCGCGGCGGCTGGCCGCGCCCGCGGGGCTCCGATCACATCGCCCCGGCCGCGCCGGACCGGGCCCGCTCGGGAGGAGGCGCGGCGGCTGTGGGGGCCGCGGCCGGCGGTGCGCAGCGCGCGGAGTCCGGAGCGCACAGGGGCAGCTCTGCCTGCGCCCCGCGCCGGACCCGCCTCCGCCCCGCCCCCGCCCGGCCCCCGAGACAGACCCCGCCCCGCGACCCACGCCGGCCCCGCCTCCTCCCCGCCCCCAGGAAGGCCCCGCCCCGCGCCGGCACCGCCTCCTCCACGCCCCCGGACAGGCCCCGCCCAGTGTCCAGCCCTGGTCTAAATCCCGCCCCAGACAGGCCCCACCCCGCTCTCAGGCCAGGCCTAATCTCCGCCCCCCCGACGCGCGCCCCACCCAAACCACGCCCCCGGCCGACAGGCCACGCCCCTCCTGCCGATTCCCTCGGCGGCGCCAGGGTTTCTGCGTCCCGCTGCGGAGCTCACAGTTCCGGAGCGCGGAGAGGAAGTTGGCCTCGCCGACCATCCCTCCGGGGGTGCGCCCCAGTTAGCTGAGAGCTGGGGACGGACCTAGCAGAGCCTTGGTGTTCTGTGAGCACCAGGTTGCCCCACTCAAGGATGTTGATCTTGAGGACGGGGGTGGGGTGCAGAATGCAGACCAGGGACGGCAAGCGATCTGGGGCTTAAAATAACAGAACATTTTAAAAAATAACGAAACAGCGTTATACTGGAAAGCTGACTCTCCGTGCGCTTTGGTTGACTCTCACTCATGCGTGCGTCTGGGGCGGCGCTGTGGCCGTGCGTGGGCGGGAGGACCCAGCCCGAGACCCGAGCGTCCGCCCTCCAGGAACGTCGCTTTGGCTCCGGTCTCGTTGCTCTGCCAAGGGGTCCCACGCGCCGGCACAGGCTGGAGTCCGGAACGGGGAGTGGGCGCGGGGGTGCTGTGCGGTCCCCACGGAGCAGATGCTGGCGACGAGAAAGGGGAGTCCTCCAGGCAGAACCGGACGGGGCCAGGCTGGAGGGGCCTGCGGGCTGGGAAAACAGGAAAACCCAGGAACAGCGAAGAACACCGCAGGGCCCAGGGGTCTGGGAACGGCCTTCGAGGCTGTGCCCTGGGGCACGGAGAAAACAAGGCCGTCCAGGGACCCCGGGGCCTGGACTGGCCAGACCCAGGCCAACATACCGTTCCTAAAACTGCGGAGGCCGCCAGCAGCGATTGGAGGAGTCAGGGTGCCCCAGAGAACACAGAGCAGCCAGGAATAGTAAGAAAACACCCCTTCCTGCTGCAGGGCCAGGCCCGGGAAGTGCAGAGGTGAATGGACACGAGAGAAGATGGACAGAGAAAAGCGGCGGCAGCTGAGGCACAGACCCCGAGATGGGTCCCTGGGGAAGAGCGTGAGGAGGCCTCGCAGGGCGCAGCTGTGCCTGGACCCAGGCTCCACAGAGTATGAGCTTGATCCGAGGTCCGTTTTGGAGGGCGAGGGTGGTGAGCGTCAGCACACACAGCCTATGGCTTAAGGCCGGGAGATCAGAACTCGAGATTGCAGCTAGCTCGCTGTGTGCCCTTGACAAGGGGTAGGAATCCCAGCGACCCTCATTTGGCCCAAGGACACAATAGGAACAATCGGGTCCTCTGTACAGAACTGTCCAGTAGGATCTATTTAAGCACTTGGAATACACAGCGCTGTGGTTTGGATGTGACCTCCGAAGTCCCTGGGTGGGAAATAATCTCAGAGTACCAAGTGTTGGAAAGAGAACCCTTCAGAGGGGATTAGTGGGGATTGATGTCACCCCTCCACCTTACTACAGGGGACAGCACGGCACGATGGGTTGTCCAGAGGCTGGTGCCCGCTCTTGATGTCCCAGCCTCCAGGACCATCAGCCAAATAAACTTCCGCTCTTTATAAAGGATGCAGTCTGGAGTACTCTGTTACAGCAGCATAAAGCAGATTAAGTCACAAGCATGCAAAGAACATCAGTGGTTATCACGAGTTGTCCAGAAACCTCCTGAGACCGTCAACACAGCCTCACCTGTGTTTCAGTCATTCTTAAACTCGCCTGCCAAATACTAGACATGAGAGAAGCCTGGGAAGAAAAGAGTCCGAAGGTAGTGTGGGTGGGGGGGAGGGTGCTACACAGTGCCATACCCTGAGTTAGCTTTATTCACACCCTACAGCCCTGCCCATGTCTCCCGTTATACAAACCAAAGGGAAGCCCTGGGAGCAAGGGAGGTCAAGCGTGCAACCTCCAGGGGAGAGGGGACCAGGGCTGAAGGGAATGGACAGCTCTGGGGCTAAGAGCGTCCTGCTGCCCGCTTGTTTAGGACACTCACTTCCTTTACAGTGTTATGAGTTGAATTCTGTCCCCCAAATATGTCAAACTTCATCACCCCAGAATATGATCTAGTTTAAAAAGAGCCACTGCAGTTGTGTTTGGTTAATCAGAGAATGTTCAGGTGGCTCTGCATCCAGCATGACTTATGACCTTATAGAAAGGGGAAGTTTGGATGAACAGTCTTTCAAGGAGAACAATCACACACAGGACACAGGATTTATAGTATTTATAATTGTCACCCAAGGAGTCACAAAGAAAGTGAAGGAAATCTGCCCACAACACTAAAGACCTAGAGAATCCAGCTGAAGGCCTGGAGCCCACGGCAATAACCTGCAGGAGTCTAGCTGAAGAGCCAGAGCCCACGACAGTGACCCATGAAGCTGTTTCTTGGATCTTCCCTGGGAAGGCCCAAAGGTCAGCAGTAGAAGCGAGAAAGTCTATGCCAGTGGGGTGAGAGATCTGTGCCAGTAGATTGAGGGATCTGCAGTGGAGCCACAAAGTGACACTCAAAATAAAGACCAGGGCTCCCCCAAAAAGTACCACAGCCATCCTCGGCAACAATGAGGTCCTGAGCTCTTCCAGCGATGAGAACAGCGGACTTCATATCAGGAAGCCAGCGTGACAAGCTTCTCCTGGAGACTGAACGCACATCCTCCCCTCTGGAGCCAGGAAATGATGCTCAAAGTAAGGACCAGAGCTCGCAGGGTGACTCACAGCCTGAGCTCCTCCAACGGTAACAGCCGAGTTCACATCAGGGAGGCCAGCAGGACAGACTCCTCCAGGAGAACCAACAGCTCCAACAGCAACGCTCACTTCGGACCCACACCCCTACTCTTGCTTTCCAGGTCTCCTTTTTATGCTGGCCACAGTCCGCAGGGGGGTCCTCCGTGCTCAGCACCGCAGTGATTCAGTTCAGCGGGTGTTAAATTGATCGCCAGTTACTCATCCATTATACCACGTGAAGACTCCATCATGCTGTCACAAACCAAGGAACAGCCAGACACCTGGAGAGAGGCCAAGGACAGGGCTTTCCTGGCACCCTCAGAAGGGGTCCTCCCCCCACCCCCCGACACATAGATCTGGGACTTCCAGCCACCGGAACTATAAGGCAGCAAATTCCTGCGTAGTCTGTGATTCACTGATGCCCATTTTAGCCTGAACTCACTTGTTTTCCCCGTCCTGAGGCAGAAGATTAGAGCAGAGCAAGTGGCCATGACCTGTCAATCACAGAGATCCTGGACATAGACCCTGCACCAGGACCAATCAGAAGATGCTATCTTTCATTCTTCTGGTGTGAAATTAAGCAGGCTTTTGATAGGATGGCCTCCATCTGACGTCAGCATGGGCCACATAAAGGACAGCAGCCCTTTGCCTCCTGACCACTGCGCTGTCTCCTGCCTGGTACAGTGCACTTCTTTTCCTGCTTTCATTGGCCTGCACTCCCTACGGAGGGAACACTTATTTTCCTGACTTTAATAAACTTTTGCTTCTTTGTTCAGGACAAGGGCAACCTGGAAAGAATCCCTAGAAGAAGGAGTCCGCAGCATTCTAGAACCCAGTGACATCCTGCCCGCCATCCTCTCCCACCTATTCTGAGATGGATTCTGTTCCCTGCCTGGTCTCAGGAATGACACCGTTAAACACGGCCTCAGGGCAGAATCCTGCCTGGGTTCCTACCTGGCTGTGTGCGCAGAGGGAGCGGAAGTGCTGTTAGGAGGCGGTGCAGCAGGCTGGCTCGAAGGTGCACGTGAGCCCAAGCTCTGGGGGTTCCCACTGCTGGTAAATGCGATTGCTATGGCAACTGTGATAATTACAAAGACTCTACAGCTGGCTGTTCCCAACTGCCCTGGGGAGTTTGCAAAAAATAGATAAGCATGAGGTATTAAATTCCTGACTCAAGGTACAGACACAGTGAAATTCTTATCTCTGTGGCTGCAGGACAGACAAGGTTTTTCTCCAGATCCCAAACACAGAGGTCCAGGTCGCAGTCTTGTGGCTACAGAGTTTCAGTCTGCAACCTCGGCAGCTTGCTAGGATGGAGACACTGGGTCAGAAGGAGTAGGATGGGACATTCATGAGGAAACAGTGTGACAGATACAGACCAGGCTGATTCCTGAATCCAAGCTCTCCCTGGAAGCAGTGGGGGTGGAATCAGAGGATAAACCAAGGAGGCCAGAATCCTCCTTTATGCACTGGGAAGAACCTGGGGACCATGCAGGAGGCTGATTTCTGCAGTCGGCCAGCAGCAAGCAATGCAGGGCCGCATGCAGCAGTGTTTATTTATAAATAAGCACACATGCACCTGGGCTGCCTGATGCAGGGTATGGTATGAGTGATGAAAACGTTTTGGAAAATGTAACGCTGCTTGTGAAGAATATATTGCGAATATACTGAGCTGGGAAGTAGCTCAGTGGCACAGCATCTGCCTGGCAAGCAAGAGGTCGTGAGTTTGATTCCTGGTACCAAAAAAAACCCAAAAAAACCACGGAAACCACTCAACACCTCAAAAGGTAGCTCATCAAAGCCATAGTAACGCCAGTCATTTTGTCCAAAAGATTGCATTTGACTCGAAGAGATGACACTGATATGATTAGAATATTAATAATCTTTAAATGGTTATAGTTTTTGTTTTTTGGGTTTTTTTTTGAGACAGTGTCTCACCATGTAGCTCAGACCAGCCCTGAATTTATGATGTAGCCCAGGCTGGCCTCAAACTCATAGTGACTCAGTTACAAGGAGCCAAGAAGGAAGCTGATGAGTGGTAAGGGATTAGCTAAGAAATACTCGATGGACAGGGAAGAAACTGCTCATAAAAAAGAATAACCATGATGGGAGAAAGGGGAAAGGGAAGAGGGGAAAAGGAAAAAAAAAAAAAAAAAAATATATATATATATATATATATATATATATATATATATATACATACAAGATGGTTAAGACAGTCAAGACAGTTAAACAGCTGGTCTCCTTTAGTTCACTGAAGAGAAAGATTCATGCCAACACGTTTTTGGACAACATTTCATGCCTTTATCTTATACTCAGAGCAACCACTCTGAATATAACAATACGCAACATATTAAAAATTGTTACTCTCCTTCTAGCCTGTCTTGAAGCTCTGTTTTATTGTCATTTTTGCTTTTTCCTGTTTAAAATTAAAAAAAAAAAAAGAAAGAAATATTCGTTGAGTGTGTCCAATAGGCAGGCAGGATCCAGAGTTCCTAGGATGGAGAAAGCACTGTCTCCAGTCTCCCCGTGTTCTGTCTGTCTGAGGAAGTCCCCCGCCAGGGAGGAGAGCAGTACCCTCCACGCGGGGCTCGGTGTATTATCAGCTCTCACTCTTTCTCACAATAGTTTTCAAGTCAGCTTGGTCCCGTTTGGCCCTCCACAAAGTTTAGTTACTGAGTCGGGTGTGGTGGGGCACGTCCATAATCCCAGCACTCGGGAGGCTGAGGCAGGATTGTTGTGAGCTCAAGACCAGCCTGGGCTACAAAATGAGCTCAAGGCCTGCCTGAACTGCAGTGAGACCCTGTCTCAAAAAGAAAAAACAAAACCAGTTCAGTTACTGGCCAAACCCCCAAACCAGGTGGGCAATAGAAGCAGGCTTTGCTTTGAGGATTTTCTTGGTCCTAAACCAACTCTTCTTCCACCAACTCACACTTGAAGTCGGTCTCAGTCTCCCTCACACAGGAAGAATGGCATCACTTTTCCCCCTTGTCATGACTTCCAGTAAAGCTGAGAGCTGCCGGGGGGCTTCAAAGAAGACAGAGCTAATTCCGAGTCCTGCCTTGCCACCGTGCCCCGTTGCACACCAGATCAAAGTCCTTAGCCACTTACAATTTCAGTTTCTTCACCCCTCGTGTGTGTGAGTCTCATGGAGACATGACCAGGCCTAAAGGAGGTGACCCAGCTCTCACCCCAGCTACCAAAGAGCCCTGGGCGCCCTTGTGAGGAGCCTTGCCACTGCCCGCTGTTCTGAAACTGCTTCAGAGCATGAGGGCCACAGGAGCTGCCCCAGCAACAGAAGAAGTGAGGATCCAGGGGTGGAGGATGACAAGTCCTTAACAGTGACCCACCCTCACCAAACCACTACTGCGAACAGGCCCAGGTCGATTTAACTACGCACAACTAGTTCGTCATTTCTGGTAAGTGTCCCAAGCTACTGCTGGTTTGAGAGAGGTGAGAACCTTAGGTCTCCCATCCTCCAAAAAAAAAAAAAACAATGTCCTCAAGCTGCTGACCTCGGGGCTCCTGGGAAAGCGAGGCTGGCACTGTGTCCCCACAGTGAGGACCACTGCACACATGCACAGCACATGGCCGCTGGTCAGGACTCCTCAAGGCTGAGCGGTCACAGGTGATCTGAGGACACTTGGAAAACGTCTTTACGGAGGACAGAGACCAAAACAAATAAACAGAGGACAATGGAAAATAAAAATGAAGACAACACAGGAAGCAGATACCAGCATTGAAAATGAAAGTCACTGGAGAACCATGAATAAAACATTGTACCAGAGCACTGGAGTGGGAGCCTATTTTTAAAAGGGGGAACCAAGAAAAAGGAAGACACATAGGACATTTTAAAATATAATTGCAAAAATGAAAAGTTCAGCAGAAGGGCTGAGGGCTGAGGGGTGAGGTTAAGGGTCATTTCCCAGGGTAGAAAATAAACATATTAAAAAAAAAAAAGAACAAAGACACAGAAAGACATAAGAGATCGGACAACTGAACAAGTGGGTGTGTAACAGTCAGAGTTTGTGAATATAGAACAGACAAAAGGGAAGGAAGAAAATTATGTAAAATGCAAAACAATCCAGAACCATGAGATCATTTCCCAGAGATACAGAGGATGACTCTCCTCACTGCATGAGCCCAGTGGCAATAAAAATAAGCTTTAAGTTTGAAAGATGTAACTTGATGGACAAAAAGAGTCATGCCAAGGTGCATCTTCATGCCATTCAGAGCACCCAGGATCAAAGAGACATCCTACACCCTTCTGGAGAGAGGAAAGAAAACCATAAACATGCTAAGCATGGTGGCACATGCCTACAATCTCAGCACTTGGGAGGCTGAGGCAGGAGGGTCACTGTGAGTTCAAGGTCAGGCTGGGCTACAAAGTGAATTCAAAACCAGCCTGAACTGCATAGCAAAAACCCTCTCTCAAAAAAACAACAACAACAAAAAATTAGGAATCAGACCAACAATTCATGTCTCAAGAAAGTACCAAAGCCAGCAGAGAGTGTAACAAAACCTTCAAAGTCTAAAGGAGAATGATTTTAAATGAGGAATTCTATACCCAACTAAACTATCACAAAAGAATGAGGGTCAAATGACAACATGTTTCAAAAACTTGGAAAGACACATTCTCGGGAGGTATTGAATAATGTGAAATGAGGGAGTAAATCAATAAAAAGGGAAGAAAATGGGAGCTGGGAAGCAGGGGACTAAATGAGGAATGAGTTCACATGGTCAGGGACTAACCTAGCACAATGGCCACTCAGAAGCCCCAGAAAGTCCTCAATCAGGGTAGAGCAGGAAGCCAAGGTACCAGAGCAGGTCTCAGGCTGAGAGGGATCTGACTGAGAGGAACAGGGTTCAGAGAAACTTGATAGCTCTGGCAGAGATTCATGAGTGAGCTGATACAGAACTCATAGATAATTAAGCAATTTAATTCTGTCTGGTGTGTGTGGTAGCGGGAATTGAACCCAGGGCCTTTGCACTGAGCAACCTCCCCAGTCCCTTTTACTTTGAGACAGAGAGATTCACGCTCAATTGCTAGGTTGTCCAGGCTAGGCTTAAACTTAAAATCTTCTTGTCTAGGCCTCCCAAAGGGCTGGTCTTACAGGCATTGCACCACCATATACAAATTTTCTCCTCAAAGCAATGTCTTTCACTGCTGCAATTTTGAGGCTGCAAAGGGTGGAGACACACTGTTTCCCGTGATGCCCCCAGGCCATTTTTTCTATTCTTCTGTTCCTTCTCAGCAGTTGAGATCTCAGCTCTATCTTTATAGTTCACAGCTTTAGTGGAGCTCTCATTCTAGCCAAACTCAAACATTTTAAATCATTCTGCTGAGACTTTTGCTCTTGATTCACAACACAAATCTAGCTAAGGCCCCCAATAACAACCATGCCATCAGCTCAACATTAGATTGTCTTGAAATTTCTTCTGCCAGATTAGTTAGTTCACTACCCTTAATCTCAGTCTCAAGCAAAGTCTTTGGACACAAGCAAAATTCAGACAAACTTTCTGCCAAGCCATAACACACATCATCTGGACTCCCAACAGCCTATGCAGTCCTTCCCAGCAGAAACCTCTCCAGCCTGCAGGATTACCTGCAGGATTTCCATCACCCTCCTGGTCTTCTGAGCTCTGACCAGAGTCTTCCATACAGAACAGCCTAAGTCATTGCAGTACCACTCTTTCAGGTGACATCTCAGAGCCTTTCCAAACACTTCCCACAAGCCATTCCCAAAGGCTCTTGAACCATATGGTCATGTACAGTTACAGCAACAACCCCACTCCTGGTACCAAATTCTGTCTTGGTTACCTTTCTCTCATTCTAGAAGACCCACCCTAGGGCAGCTCACCTCCTGGGTGGGATAAAAGGGAAGGAGGAAGGACAGAGGAGGCTCTGTTCTTCAGAGGAGCTCTGGTCTTTGCCTTCAGCTTTGATGTCAGCTCCTGATTTCCAGTGCAGACTCTTCAGCTTCTGCCTTGGATCCTTCAGATTTCTGGTGTAGGCTCTTCAGTCTTCCAGTGCAGACCCATCAGCCTGCTGGTGTGGACTTGCATGGAACACTGCAGTGAACTCCAGACCTTGGATTGAATGCTTCAGCCTCTGGCATGCAGACACATCTGCATATTTCCTCATTCAACTCTGTGGCTGACCATAGTAAGCCAATATTGTAATTTCTCATACATTTGTATATCTCATGTTATATCTGTTTCTCTAGTAAAACACTAATACACTTGTCTTTAGTTCTCACAAAAATAACTTTTCTATAAAATGTGTATATCTCTACTATTGTATTTTTAATTTCTACCATTGTATTTTTAATTTAACAGCTGTTTTTAGCAACTATGGGAGATTTCCTGTCTTATTTTTGAAATCCAATATTGTTTTGTTTTGCTCTCTTTTACTGTTTTGTTTTATTCAATGCTCTGTTTTGATTGGTTTTATTCTATTCTGTTTTGTTTTATTTTATTATGTCTGATGGTATGGGCAGCAATTTTGAAGATAACAGGAGGCATTGTGGAAGCAATGGTTGATTTCCTAGTATCCTGTTTTGAAGCCCTGTATCACTTTTACTGTTTTGTTTTGGTTGGCTTTATTCTGTCTTATTTTATTCTCTTTAAAATAAATTTTTAAAAATGGAAAAATAGACTGGACATGGCTTTAGGCCTTAGGAGTGGGCTAAAGAGGTCATTCTATGCCAAGGTCTGAAAGTTCGTGTACTTCCAAAACCCTGGGGGTGACACCACCTTACTGAGGAGATGGCATTAGTGGGTGGCTGGGTCAAGAAGGTGGGGCCCTCACAAATGAGACTAGTTCCCTCGGGGGAGAAAGCCAGCCCTCACACCCTGAGAGGAACCATCAGGAAGATGCTGCCCATGGAGTGGACACAGGGCCTTTGGTTGTGGACTTCGACCGTGGACTTCCCAGTCTCTGAACTGTGCAAAATGCATTTCTTCTGATCATAAACCCCATCAGGGGTTTCTCATAGTGGTTTAAATAAACAGCAGGTGTTTGTTTATTGCTCTACACTGGGCTTGATAATTCATCACGAGGGCTGTTTTGCAACCCTGTAGGGACAGAGGTCAACTTGGAGATGTTTATCTGTGGAAATGCCAATTAGTTCCTATCCAGTTGAACCAACAACCACAAAGGTTATGAGTCACGGCCCTGTTGGATAAAACAAGCTGCCTTCCTAATCCAGCAGTGGATAAAAGTCCCTGTGTGTATCCAGCCTCTCAGGTGCCAGTGGCGCCCCATGTGCCGCTCACCCTGTTTCATCACTAATTAAGGAGTTAACGGAATCTCTCGCATATATATCATGATGTTGCCTTTCTGAAAATTAACAAACATTAAGACTAAATCTATATACAAAAAAATAAAATCTATATACACATTTTTAAAACATCTCTTCTTGGAAGTAGTCTTTTAAACTCACAGTTACAGAAATTAAGATATTTCCTTTATAATCAAACCAACTAAGTAGAAGAAATTGATTGGGTTTTATCTTCCTTTCTGATCTGGTTGGAGGAGTTAGACTTGGTTTATCCAGAAAGTGTTTCTAGGAACAGCTGTCTAGGCTTGGATAGAGCCAGTCTGGTTTTTCATGCGTTTTTGTTGTTGTTTTGGTTTGATTCAGTTTTTTGAGACAGAGTCTTGCTATGTAGCCCAGGCTGGCCTGGAACTCATGATGATCCTCCTGCCTCAGCTTCCTTGAGTGCTGGGGTCACAGACAAGCACCACCACACCTGCAAGAATGCTTAAATTCTTTGGGGGAAAGGAAGGCTAAGCCTCTGCCCTCCGGACTCTGACTCCTTCTAAACCCAATCTTTGGCTGCCTTTCCGCTCCTCCCGACCTTGAATGATTTTGGGGTTACCCAAGCCCCTCACTGCTCCTCCAGGTTGATTTCCAAGGTCAGGCTATGGGCGGGTGTGGGATCAACTTCCTGCTGTTCTGTGCCCAGCGCTTTCTTCCATTTCAGAGGAAAAGCACACTCTGGCATCTCTGCTCGCCCTCCACATGCACAGCTGGGCCGCAGAGGGACAGCTGGACTTGGCCCCAGCCATTCACCCTGAGACGCTTGCACCTCGGCCCAGCCGCTCAGGTTCCTGTGCTGTCTCTGATCGCATCTCCTGGCCGCCAGCCCCGACTGACTCTGCAGAGGCTGTTTGGGTGGACAGAGGCCCTGGACCCTGCTAGAGGCCGGCTGGGAAAGGCTCTGATGCCAGAAAGGGATTTTACTGCCCCCACCCTGTCCCGAATGGCAAAACCAAACCAGATTAATGTTGATTTCTAATAACAAACTATGAAATATATATATATATATATATATATATATATATATATATATATATATATTTTGTTTGTTTTGGTCTTTTTGAGACAAGGCCTCCCTATGGAGTCCAAGCTGGCCCTGAACTCCCTATGTAACCCAGGCTGGTCTCAAACTCATGGCAATCCTCCTGCCTCAGCTTCCCAAGTGCTGGGATTACAGACATGTGCCATCATGCCCGGCCTCCTTTGCTTTTTGAAACTGCAAAACGCATTTGGTGTGGGCTGTCAAACACTTGAGGTGGTGATGAAGTGACAGAAAACTACCTGCTGGGTCTGATCGTGGGCTCCACAGCCCACCTCTAAGTCTACGAAATTCCCCCGTTTTGCTTAATCCACCTCAAATTAGTTTTGTTACTTATGAACAAAACTCCTGTTATTTTTTTTATTTTGAGACAGGGGCTCACTATGGCCTTGAATGCATGGTGATCACTCTGTCTCAGCCTCCTGAGAGCTGAGCTGCATTTTAAGGTCCTGAGCCCCATGTTTTGGCACAGGTAAAATCAAAAGGACTCCAGGAAACCCTCATGTGGGAGCTGCTGAGTGGCCCAGGGCACTAGGAGGGACTGGAACTGCGGCTCTGGGAATGTCAGGAAATTCGGTGGGTGTCCCCACACTGCAGGCCACTGTGGGTGGGCGTGGGCTCCAGTCCCTGCTGACAAGGCTGACCTGCGGCAGCAGGACTGTGTCATCTCAGAATATTGTCCAGGGTATGTGTGGTTTATGTGAAGCCACCCAGCAGCTTGCAGCGCGCTCGTGGCATGCAATGGAGTTAGAAATAAAGTGCATCAGTGACACGAAGCGTGTGACAACCTGAGTGGGACCAGCTCCGTGCACCCTCCCCACCCCGAACTTCCAGAGACCAGGGCTAGGCCAGAGCCTTGGCATTGGAAGGCCTCAGGAAAAGGCAGGAAGGAGGCCCACACATCCAAATAAGGACTGTGATTTTAAAATTGAGATTAGGAGCCACGGTGTAACCTCAGCACTGGGAAGGCTGCAACAGGAGGATGGCCGAGAGTTCAAGGCCAGTCTAGGCCCTGTCTCAACAAACCAACCAACCAACCAACCAACCAACCAACCAGCAGGCAGTGGAATGGCGGTGCACACACAGAGGTTTTTCCTCAAAGCAGAACAGAACCATACAGAGCCCAGAGCAGGCAACGCAGGGTGAGTTTCCCTCCAGCACTCCAGCCCTGCTCGGAGCTGGGGGTGCCCCAGCTGGGGGGCAGCTGGGCAGCTCTCCAAACTGGCATTCCTCAGACGTTTCTTCAGATGTCCCCGAGTGGGGGCACAGAGAGCAGACTGTTCACTAGTAAAAGCGGCGCGCCTCTTTCTTTGCCTTCAGAAAGACTTTGTCCTAAGCCCCCAAAGCCAGGATGCCCTGGCAGGAAGGGAGGCCTCCAGGTAAAGGAGGGGCGGGGCCTCTACCGGCAGGTAGACCCGCCAGCCAATCAGGAGGCCGCGCATCAGGGGATGATGGACAGATCTTTTTGACGGGGGGGGGGGGGGGGGGGGGG
>PVLA01002258.1:102840-204390 GCA_004027455.1 Hydrochoerus hydrochaeris | reverse complement strand
TGTCTAATAATTTCTTCCAGGAACTTGAACCACAGTTTTTCAACTCCAAAAATTAAAATTTCCTAGTATAATTATTATACATTTCAGTGGTTTAAAAAATTAACTCTAGAGAAGCCAGCACTTCCCAAGAATCGGCCATGCTGGGACTGGGGAGCCCACCGAGAAGCCAGCCAGCCAGCCCTGCTGGGAAGTGGCCCAAGCCACTCGAGGACCAGGAGGAGAGAAGCCAGCTGGGGCCTCCGGAGATCCCACCCCAAGCGGGCTGAGAATCACCACCCCCCTCCTCCTGTGGGCAACCGCCAGCAACAGGCTGGTTGGGAGGACAGGCAGAGTTGACAGCAACTGAGGTACAGAAAACAACTAAATGTTGTATTGTTTGACTGACTTTGCAGCCTGGGGACGGCGGTCTAAGCTCTCTTGGGAGGATGACAGCATGCAATACAGCAATTATGGAGGATTCCCTTCTATCTCGCCTTTGAAGGCCAATATTGTTCTCACTGTTTTGTTTTGTTCCCACTGTTTTGCTTTATGCGATATTCTGTTCATTGGTTTTGTTCTATTTTGTTTTGATTTTGCTATATCTGATGGAATGTGTTAGGTCCGCCCACCTGAGAGACAGCACAATCATCACGGCAGTGGTTCAAACCTGTGCCATGATAATGCACCCCTCCTTCTTCCCAGAAGCCCCTATGGCCAAAGCTCAGGAATGTAAAGGTTCACCCCATCCCCTGCACTCTCACAAAATAAACTAGCTCATATCACTCCCCAGAGCCCTACCCCCATCAGAGGCTGTGTCAGGCAGAACCTGCCCTTTGTCTGCAGGGAGAGTTGCCACAGCCTTCTGTGTGGTGACTCCCTCCATGCCCTCCCCCCTTATTAAACTCTTTTCTTATCTACTTGCCTCCTCTCTTTAATATTCTGCGATGCTCTAGATTGAGTACAAATCATTCAGTTGGTGCCGTTGACTCCAGCAGTTGGAGGCTGTGTGGCTCTTGGGGAGTCTGTCCCCCGGTCTGAGCCCCCCTCCGGCCTACAGACCTTTCCTCCCTGCTCCTCCTTTTCTCTCTATCT
The DNA here is from genome assembly GCA_004027455.1 of Hydrochoerus hydrochaeris. Taxonomy (NCBI): domain Eukaryota; kingdom Metazoa; phylum Chordata; class Mammalia; order Rodentia; family Hydrochaeridae; genus Hydrochoerus; species Hydrochoerus hydrochaeris. The sequence goes on along the minus strand of PVLA01002258.1, from coordinate 203,319 downwards.
ATCTATCTATCTATCTATCTATCTATCTATCTATCTATCTCTATCTCTATCTCTTCTGGGACTAGGGACTCCTCAGCCATGCCGTTTCTTTTCTTTTGGTACCGGGGATCGAACTCATGACCTCACGCTTGCCAGGCAGGCGCTTGTGCCATTGAGCTAAATCCCCAGCCCCAGCCTTGCTGTTTCTAGCCAACATCCAACACCACCCTTCATCTCTTCAGGTCCGAGGTGAGCCTCCCCTCTACTCTACTTGGGGTGCCTGTCCGAAATCGTGGCCATGTCAGGATGACTCCCTACTACTCTACGTCCCTCTGGGGACCTCTGCGTCCTTCGGGACCCCACATGCCTCTCGGGTGATGACCAGACAGGTCATTGTGGGGACTGCGCTACTCCTGGCGGTGCCTCACTGGAGGTGACGATTCTCAGCCCTCCCAGCCCCGCTCCCCTTCCTAATTGGAACACATGGGTAATAATCAATCATTACCCGGCAAAACCACCTCTCTGGGCTGCACTTAGATACACTGGGGCTAAAACAAACTCTCAGGCCAAACAGGCGAACATTAAGAGATTTTTACCACTGAAACGGCAAGCGGGGCTAGATACCTTATGTCCAGCTGGGCATGCCCTGACCTATTCCAAACCTGCAAGGCCTCCCAAGTTCCTCTGACTCACTTCACAGGTCCTCCTCCTTTATCAGCTCGCCACAGGCCACTCTCTTCTTTCTTGCTTGTCCGACCTGACAAATGAAATACCTCCACCCCCTAGAGCCATAACTCAGGCAGAGGCCCTCTTCTCCCTCTCTCTCCCTCTCTCTCTCTCTCTCTCTCTCCTCTCTCCCCCCCCCCCATTCTTCTTCCTCCTCATCTCACAGTCACTCTCAGAGGACTACAGCCCTGGGATCTCCTCCTCTGTGTACTCAACTCCGCCTCCTCCTCTCTCTCCCCTGCCCATCATACCTGACCCTGCGGCCCTCCTGAACTCTCATTTCATTTCTCAAGCAGCACCAAACATTCAGACTCAATTCAAAACGTCAGACCTTGGTCCTCAATCCCTCCATTGAGACCTCTTACATATGGCTTTCCATGTCTTTCACAATAGACAATGGCCTTAAAAAGGTTCCATTCGAGGATGGCCGTAAAAAGGCTGCATTCCAGGCTGAAACTCTAAGGCCAATCTATGGCCACAGCAGCTAGAACTGCAGTGAGTGGCACCCAGGGCTTGAGTTAAAACACAGACTGGAGAAAAAAATCTAAAAACCCGAGCGCGCGCCCCCCCCCCCGCCATCATACTTCAATTGTGACAAAAAAAATGACACTGGACCCAGGCCTGCCCTGACCTGTGGCCAGGACTGGGAGCTGGTCCCATCTGCAACCAAGAGGCCACTGGAGGTGCGGCTGCCCTGTCCCCAGAGAGCGGTAAGTCATCGCCTTCCCGCCCTCACAGGATGGGACACTGCCACCTGGACTCATCAGAGTTGACCTGCTCGGCATCGCCGCCGAGGAGGACTGATGGGCTCGGGGCCACGGTCTCACCAGGTATCTCTCAGAGCCCTGAGTCTCGCTGGATGTCTCAGGTAAAACCTTCTCTCTCCTTGTTGACATGTAGCCGCCCGTGATGTCCTTCCTGAGTTTTCAGGCCGATGTTCCAGGTCTGCAGTCTCCGCTGCGGGAATTGACAGCCAACGTACATGACCTCCGCAGACAAAGCCTGCTCCCTGCAGACTCCAAACCCTTTCCTTACACACAGCCTGTCCTGTACCTCTTTTTGATAAAAATTCTACTCCAAAAACTTAATCTCTCTTATACTCTCTCTCTCTCCCCACGGCTCTGATGCTCCAATCATCCACCATCACAGCCACTGACTCAGTCCCTCCCTTCCCTCCTGTCTCAGCGACCCTACAGTCTGAGACACCCCCAATCCCACTCATGCCACCCACATCACTCCACTGCTAATTCACCTCAAACCCCCTCAGTCTTCCCTTCTGTTCCCCAATACCCAATAGCCCCTAAACATCAACAGGGATTTAAACCTATTATCTGCCACCTGTGAACTAATGGGTTTCTAAAAGTCACTCAGTTGCCTGATGACACCCACATTCTCCCTGTCCTCAAATCCAACAGCTCCTATCACCTAATCCAAGATCCAAGAGCGATCATCAGTACAGTAACTCAATTCACCCAGTGGTGCCAAACCCTTAGGCTGCGCTGTCTCATAGTCCTCCACGGACCTCTCACTTTCCTGTGTTAGACTTAAAAATACAGTTTTCAGTATTCCCTCACATCCTCAATGCCAAGAGCTTTTCGCATTTACATGGATGGATTCAGATACTTTTCAGTCCACTCAACTAATATAGACAGTGCTACCCCGGAATTCAGAGACAGCCCTCACTTCTTTAGCCAAGCCTCAGCCAGTGATCTTATCAACTACAACCTAGTGCACTCATTCAGTACAGAGATGACTTCCACTCTGCTCCCCTCCTGTGCCACAACACACAGCTGCCTCACTCAACTTTCTCTGCAGTAGAGGATACAAGGTCTCTTGCTGCAAAGCTCAAATCACCTCGTAAGGGTCAGATTCTTAGGCCTCGTGCTTACACGCACCACACGGTCCATAACCTCTGACCACAGACTCCTCTGTGACTTACAGACACCGATCACAAAGCAAGGAATATTATCCTTCTCAGACCTATCAAATTTTTTCACCTCTGGATCCCCAACTTTGCTTCCTTAGCTCAGTCAGTATACCAAGCCTCTAAAGGGCCTCTTTCAGAACCCCCGGACTCCACTATGCCAATGGACACTCCCTTCACAAAGCTTAAGGAGGCCTCCTTAGAGCCCCTGCACTTGCACTTCCTAATCCTACTGTACCCTTTATTCTATACACTCAACAGATAAAGATAATGCAATGGGTGTATTGGGACACAGTAAAAGACCTTCATTCCAGGCCGTAGCCTGCCTCCCAAAACAGCTACAACTAAAGGACGGCCTTCCTGCCTTCAGGTGACAGCAGCCACAGCCATCCTGATACACGGAGCTAAAAAGTTCACTTTAGGACAGACAGTCACAGTCTACTCACCACACACCGTCTAGTCAATCTAATTTCTCACAAGACACTCCCAGCTCTAATGACCCCATCACAGCTACAACAAGTACATCTAACTCTAATGCAAGACCCCACTGTCACAGTCTCAACCAGCAACACCCTCAATGCAGCCACCCCATTGCACACGCCTACAGCAGACACAGAGATAAGTCTTCTGCATGACTGCACAGATGTTCTCCAATCACCTCACACTTCCTTCCCACATACATATGATTCTCCTCCCTCTACTCCTACCTCTAGCCCCTATAAAACTCCGAGCTCTCCCCAGGTCACCTACTCAGTTAAGCCCCTTTCAGCTATGTGCAGTAGACTGTTTGTCTTACAAAACTTGTCTTCACCTTCTAATCTTCCTCTGTTAGCTGACTACATTCTGGTTCTCTAGTTCCTCCAACACTTTCTTCAACAATATGTAGATCTTTGCCTCCCTCAACCCTCGGAGGGACACACACCAGATCCTCCTTTATCTCCAGGAGACTTAATCTATATTAAATTCCTAAGCCCACAGGTTCAACTTCAACTCTTCAACCTAAGTAAAATGGACCTCACCTGGTACACCTTGGGACTCCAACTGCAGTAAAGGTAGAGATTCCCATGCTGGTTACACATCACCCAGGTGAAGAGATACCATCTGCTGCCCAGTAATCTCAATTCCAAACACACTAAAGGGACTTTATGGACCTCACATCCAATAGCCCCCACCCACCTCCGATTAACACAACACAAATGCTAACACTTTGCTGCCCTACCTGGTTCTGGCCTATATACGGCTCTACATGTCTCCTCTTCCTCACAGGTGCTCTAACACTCTTCTCCAAAAGATACACCATTCTCCAAAGGCTTACAGTTATCACACTTTTCATATTAATAATCTTACTGTTTACATTCCTCAATTGCCTTAGTCAACATGATAGGCTTCCGCCTCTGCCTCAATCTATTCCTTCACCTAACCCTGCACAAAAAGGCCAACCTACCTGTCCCTCAAGAATAATTTTTGTCTGTGGGCATAGGGCCAGTACATGTCTTCCCTCCCTATAGCAGGGATCATATACAGTGGCTATAATAATACCATGGGTCACTTTACACACTCATTCACAGATTCTACACCAACATCTACAGGGCCTAGCTCATCACACTGTCACACGCAGAGTGGCCACAGCACCTATTGTGACTGGGATAAGTATATTTTCTGTCATCAGTCTAGGAGCAAGGAGATTAAAAAACCAGGCTCACATACTACTATCAGGTATCACATAACTTAAAAACAGTGATAAACTCAGGCTCCCAAAATGTTAATTCACTCCAACATCAAATAGACCCACTGGCCACAGTAGTTCTCCAACAAGGAAGGACACTCAAGTCTTCTCACAGCAGAAAAAGGGGGATGCTATGCCATGTTGGGAGAAGAATGCTGCGACTTTGTCAACCAATCAGGTATAGTAAAAGAGTAGGTACAAAAACTCAAAAATTAGCAGCTGATATATGAGGGAGACAATATTTTCCAGGAGCCACCGCTTGGTCTTCATGGTGGGATTCCCTGGGGTCCTGGGCTCCCATTCCAATGCCCATTATAGGTCCCATAATCACCACAGTAATTTTTTTGCTCATTGCTCCCTGTGCCTTTAGGCTCCTCTCACCATTTATCCAAGCCAGAATACAGGCGTTCACTACCAGAGAAATCCTACTACTGAGCGACATCACTACCTCATAAGCTCAGACAAAACGGATCCCTCAATCCCTTTGTCTTCTACCCTAGCCCCAACGATGCCCCCTCTCAACAGGAAGCAGCCAGAGAGACTCCATAGCGCCCACTAACACCAACGAGATGGGAATGTTAGGTCTGCCCACCTGAGAGACAGCACAATCATCACGGCAGTGGTTCAAACCTGTGCCATGATAATGCACCCCTCCTTCTTCCCAGAAGCCCCTATGGCTTCTCCCTCCCAAAAGTCTGCCAAAGCTCAGGAATGTAAAGGTTCACCCCATCCCCTGCACCCTCACAAAATAAACTAGCTCATATCACTCCCCAGAGCCCTACCCCCATCAGAGGCTGTGTCAGGCAGAACCTGCCCTTTGTCTGCAGGGAGAGTTGCCACAGCCTTCTCTGTGGTGACTCCCTCCGTGCCCTCCCCCCTTATTAAACTCTTTTCTTATCTACTTGCCTCCTCTCTTTAATATTCTGCGATGCTCTAGATTGAGTACAAATCACTCAACCAGAATGGACAATTATTGTGGAGATAACAAGCTATACGATGGTAGCCACTGTTTTGCTATTATCCTGCTTTGAAGTTCTGTATCAATTTCACTGTTTTGTTTTGGTTGACTTTATTCTGCTTTGCTTTGTTGGGTTTTATTATCTTTAAAATTAAAAAATTAAAAATTAAATTCATTTTTTAATCAGAAAGTATCAGTTTAAAGCTGGGTGTGCTGGCATGTGTTAAAGCCCAGCATTTAGGAAGCTGAAGGAGGAGGATTTCCGTGAGTTCAAGGCCAGCCTGGACTACCTAGCAAGATCTTGTCTCAAAAAGAAAAGTATCAACCTAAAAATCTCCCTCGATTTACATTTTTAACTTTCCCTACAAATCTACATTGTTCGAAGGCACAACAGAAAGCAGGCTCAGCGGCTCACACCTGTAATCCTCGCATTTGGGAGGCTGAGGTAAGGGGACCATTGAGAGTTCAAACCCAGCCTGAGCTACATAGTGAGTTCAAGGCCAGTCTGAACCACATAGGGAGACCCTGTCTCTCCAAACCAAACCAAACCAAACCAAAGAAACACAGGACAGAAACTGGGTGGAGACCAGGCACACCTATAATCCCAGCACTCTGAGAGACTGAGGCAGGAAAACCACATGTTCAAACCCAGCCTAGGTAATTTAAGGAGACCCAACATAAAAATGGATTTGAATGAATGAATGAATGAATGAGGATGGAAAGAGGGAGAGACAGACAGAAAGCAAGCAAGCAGGCAGGCAGGTTGGGGATGTAGCTCAGAGCAAAGGCCCTGAGTTCAGTCCCTAGCATTACAAAAAAAATTCTAAATTTTCTGGCATGAGGCAGATGTGTGTGTGCGTGCCTGAGCTGTGACCACAGTGTGACCCTGGGCTTTGCGTACCTGGCAGGAGCTTCACCTCTCGGCTGCGTCCCTGCCCTAATATTTGCATTTTTGTAGACTTCTCTTTCTCATCACCACTTCCCTCTGCCTGAGCCACTCAGGCTCCCAAAGCTCAAAAGAAACCAACCCGCACGGGTCTGCCTGTGACAGACACTTCCCTGCTTTCCTGACTTCTTGTTTCTCAGTTTCTTTAGCTAGTCTCTGACTTTGGCAATTTCCTGGCAGTAATATTACAGTTCACAATTTGGATAACAGGCGTCTTTGTCTCCGACTGTGAGCGTAGGCAGGTGGTGTGGTGTGACATCGCCCTTCATGGCTGTCAGCTAGTAGGTGTCTGGCTGGGCTCGGACCCTGGCAGCTCAGGACTGTTGGCTGCATGGTAGATCGGAGCATGCTGGTGCTACAAGGATAGGGTTTTGCTTGGTTTATAGTTTTAATTTTCCACTTTGAAGACTTTTTGATAGTTGTATGAAGTCTCATGTAGAAGCTGATGTTAACAAGCACCCGAGTTTCTACTTATTCTAAAGATTTTTTTTTTTTTTTGGTCTTTTGGAGACAGGATCTCACCATGCAGTTCATGCTGGACTTCAGCTCACTTTGTAGCCCAGGCTGGCCTCAAACTCATAGCAATCCTCCTGCCTCAGCCTCCCAAGGGCTAGGATTACAGGCCTGCACCACTATCCCCAGCTTATAATGATATTTTAAAGAGTTATCATATAAATAGGATTCATGTACCATAGAGAGTGCACTTATTGAAGTGTACTTGAGGTCAAACTGGGCATGGTGATGCATACCAGTAATCCCAGCACTCAGGAAGCTGAGGCAGAAGAATCACTGAATTTGAGGCCAGCATGGGCTACAAAGTGAGTTCAAGGCCAGACTGAACTACATGGCAAGCCACTGTCTCAGAAAAAGAAAGAAAGAGTTAAGAGGTCAGTGAATTTTTTTTTAGGTCCTGGAGCTCAAATCCAGACCCACTGGACTAAGCTTCATTCTTAATTTTTTATTTTTTATTTGGAGACACAGCTTTGCTAAATTGCCCAGGTCTGGCTCATAATTTGCAATCTTCCTGCTTCAGCCTACCAGAGTGCTAGGATTACCATGCCCGGCACCACACCCAGCAAGATAATTTTTGGTTTATTTACAAAGCCGTAGGACCACTACCACCATCTAATTCCAGAAGATTTTCTCCATCTCCAAAAGATGCTCAATATTCCCGATCTGTCACTCTCCTTTACTCCTCTCCTAGGATCCTGTCAACCATTCATCCCCTCACCATTCCTGAGGACAGCACACAAATGGAGCCACACAATGCGGGGCTTCCTTTGATGTGTATGCGGCTTTTCACTTGGCACAACGATTCCATGGTTCATCCACTTTGGATCGTGTATCACCGCTTTGTTCCTTTTCATGGTCACATAATATTCCACTGTGTGGCTGCTCGTGCTTGTTTATCCACCAGTGGATGGATATACGGGATGCTTCTCCCTTGGGGCTACTACCGATTGTCCTCCTATGAACACGTCCGTTGACGTGTTTGTGCCGACATCTATTCATTTCTATGGCACCTAGGGGTGTGGTGGGCGGGTCCTTGGTTGGCTCCATATTTAGATTTTTGAGCACTGACAGATTATTGGCCGAGGCAGGTGCCCCTCTTGACAGTCCCCATGGGGATGCGCAGTATCAACCTAACGCAGGTCTGGGCCACCGCTTCTCAGGGTGGAGAACCTGGGGGGGTGTGCAGGGCTCCTCACCGTGGGTTCGAGGCGCTTTTTCCTGGTGGCTGACGGCTTGCGGGCCCTTTCCTGTTCTCCGCGGCCACGCGTGTGTCCGCTCCTGGGAAGGCCACTTTCTCCCTCAGCCGGGTCATTTCTCTCGGTTCTTCTGAGTTGCTAGAATGTTCTGCACATGTGACTATCAGGCCCGTCCCAGAGACAGGAAGCATAAACCACATTTAATGCCCATGAAATCTCTTATTTTTTTTTTCCCGCTTGTGCTTCTAACATGTTGAAATCTCTTATTTTTTTTCCCCCGCTTGTGCTTCTTGTAAGCCCTATAGAGCTTACGGCCGCATGTACCAGCTGCCATAGCCTCACTGGATCTCCTGCTACCTGGGGCCTGAACACTCTAGAAAATACTAATACGCCATGTGTTAAGAGAAAAACTTTAAATCCAGCACTCGGGAAGCTGAGGCAGGAGGACTGCCTGAATTCCAGGCCAGCCTGGGCTACAAGCTGAGTCGAAGAGATTGAACAGAGCTTATTTGAGCAGAGAATGACAGATGCGGAAGGGATCCTTTGGAGCATGCGCACTTCAGAGAAGCCGTCCACCAGGCAGCGAATTTATAGGCTGAGCGCAAGCAGGGTGAAATAGCCTGATTGGCTAAGGCTGGGCATTTGCCTTATTTGGGCATGGCGGATCCCTCGGCTGCTGTGATTGGCGGGAGGCAGCCTGTTGTGATTGGCTGAAACCTGGCTCTTCTTCTGGGTAGCGGAACTGGTCCTGGATTGTACCACTGCGTGGGTGCTCGGTATGGAGGCGGCCCCAGGTTCAGGGCTCCTGCTTGATCAGGTTAGCACATGCGCACTGATGCCTTTGCGCTCTTTCTCCTTGCAGGTGGTACTAACAGCAGTTTCCTTGAGTACCAATCTCCAAAACCTCCAGAGCTGGGCTGGGGAGCAAAAATCTCCAGAGCCGGGCTGAGGAGCAGGAAGGTGACACCGCTTCCCTCCTGGACTTCCCCAGGAGTTCCTCCATCTTCCCAGCCCGTAAGTTATCGCTTCCCCTAGGTGGATCCCTCTGGGGCCAAGACCAGCCTGCCCAGCCTGACCAGAAGATTCGTGAACGCGAGCTAGGATCGTCAAGGCTCTGAAAAGTTCTGCAGTACATGCACAAGTTTAAACCAAAGCTTCACAAATATTGCAAGAAATAAAAAAGTCTACCGCAGACAAGACACTTTTTGAGCTGGTGTGCACCCGGCCGGTCAGAGAGGATGAGCTGCACTGGCCAGGGAGGCCCGAGCAGCCCTGACGCGGTGACAGCTGACCTGCCTTGGTCCTGGAAGTCCAGTGTGAGTCCCAGGCCTCCCCGCTGGGCCAGACCTCCTTAGGACGCTGGGACCTAGGGACTCGGAGGGCCTCAGGCAGGAGCTGCAGGGACAGGACCTGGACACGAGACCCACACCCTTCTGCCCACCCTCTGGGCCTGAGCTGCGGAAGGTCCCCGGTTTACAGTGGTTTACCTTCTTCTCTTGTTATTGTTTTGTTTTGTTGAGACAGGGTTTCACCGTGTAGCCCAGGCTGGCCATGAACTCATGATGACCCTCCTGCCTCAGCCTCCCGAGTGCTGGGATTACGCACGTGCACCACCGTGCCCTGTTTCAATTTCTAGCTTTTCCACTGTACAGGAGTGTGAAAGTAGGATTTGTGTTTAACAGGAGCTGTGCCTCTAATCTGGAATTTGGACCCTTTCCTGGGAGTGCAATATGCAGCTTGCTCCTCTATTGCTTTGCCAGGCAGTGGAAGTGAGCCCAGCCCCCACTCATCCCCAATCACAAAGGGAAGCAAGGGAGACCCCCCCGGGCTGGGCTGCTGAGAAGCCTGGGAGACTCAGTACCTTTTTTTATTTCCTTTTTCTTTTTTCTTTGGCAGTGCTAGGGATTGAACCTAGGGCCTTGGCATTGAGCTACAAACCCAGCCCATTTTATGTTACTTTTTTAAAATTTTGAGACAGGGTCTCACGAAGTCACTACATTGCCTAGGCTGGATTTGAGTTTGGGATCTTCCTGTCTCAGCTTCCCAGAGAGCTGGGATTGCAGGTGCTGGGATTGCAGCATCATGCCCAGCTCAGTGTCCTTTCACTGACGGTGAGCCCTAATGGGACATAACTCCAGGTCCTCAGAGGTGCAGAGGTGTGTCTGTGGCGTCTCTCAGGTGCAGTGTGGCTCTGGGGGTGGGGTCCGAGGTCTGTGGCACTGTGTGGTGTGGGCTGCAGCTTCCTGTCCTCACCTTAGTGTCCCAGCCACCTGAGTTCCAGTGCCGAGCCTGAAGGCACTCACTCCGCGAATCCTGTGCAATTTCATGTCTGATGGAATGAAAATGTAAAAATCGTTTGACATGCAATCTTTTTGTTTGTTTATTTGTGTTTTGTTTCTAGAGACAGGGTTGGTCTCAAACTCACTATGTGGTCCAGATCGGCCTCTAATTCACAGTGATCCTCCAGTCTCAGCCTCCCAAGTTCTTGGTGCATGATCTTGTCTTATTTCTTTATTTTTTTATAGAAACACAGAAAGGAAGGGTAAGGTCAGCATCCCATAGTGCTCTGCAATATCAGGAGATGCTCCAGCATGTGAACCCCATAGCCAAGTGTGGTGGCACATGCCTGTAATCCTAGCATTCAGGAGGCTGAGGCAGGAGGATTGTTGCAAGTTTGAGACCAGCCTGGGCTAGAGTGAGCTCAAGGCCAGCCTGAACTGCATAGTGAGATCCTGTCTCAAAGAGACCAAAAAAAAGTAATGTTTATATTTTAAGCTTTAAAAAATTTTAAGGGCAAGGGATTAAAATAAACTTAAAATTCTTTCAAAAGAACCTCACACACTGTAAATTGCTATTTGTTTCATCCACTTTTCCCTAAGGAGTGTGAAATCGGGGCTGTGCTCACTTTGGAAGCGGTTGCATTCTACAGCTGATACGTTTTTAGTTTAATGGTGAAATAAAAGAGCGGGAAATAACAGGGACTTCGTTAGCTAAGGGCTGGGCTTTGAGGCTTGGGCTGGCGACACGAGACCAGCTCCTGGTGCCACCTAGTGGCGCTGACGTGAACCTACCATCTTTAGGGGCAGCCTCTGCTCAGAGGCTTCTGACGCGAAACCGGGAAGGAACCACCAGCCAGGCTCAGGGACAGCGCCTTGACTCCCAGCGTGCTGTGCACACACAGGCCTCCTGCTGCCCGCTCTCTGCGCAGTCGCTGAGCGCCTGTCACACCCAGTGCGGTCCAGGTGCTCCAGGCATGCAGGCCTCTGTTTTCATGAAACCTGTGTTAAGAGAGGAAAAAAAGCAAAGCAGCAAATCAAGTCAGAGGCTGTCAGGTAGTGATGAGCACTGCATGGAGAACTCGAGGAAGATGGCCTTGTGGAGCTTGCCAGGGCGAGAGAAGCTGAGAACAAAAGGCCAGGACAGCCTCCTCCGCTGTCCAGAGAGGAAATGGCAAGTGCAAAGGCCCAGGGGCTGGAGTGTTTGACCAGGGGCAGACCAGGAGAAAGCTGAGGCAGGAACGCAGAGGATGAGGGAAAGGGAGAGAACACCAAGGTAGGGTCGGACAGGGTTGGAGACTTTGCAGTTTGTAAACCAGAGAAAGGAGCTGAGATTCATTCCAACTGTAGCAGGAGCCACTGAATTTTTAAACAGTGTGGGGAATGAGGAAAATGTGGAGTTACATACAATGGAGCACTACTCTGCCACAAAGAAGGGCACATTTGAGTCATTCAGAGGTAAACAGATGCACCTCGAGACCGTAACTGTTTTGTTTTTTGTCTTTTTTTTTTTTTTTTAAAGACAGGGTCTCTTTATGCAGTTCAGGCTGGCCTTGAGCTTACTTTGTAGCCCAGGCTGGTCTTGAACTTGTAACAATCCTCCTGCCTCAGCCTCCCAAGTGCTGGGATCACAGGTGTGCGTCACCACATCCAGCTGAAACCATAATTGTTAAGTGAAATAATCAGACCCCAAGTTTAAATATCACATGATTCTTCATGTATGAGACACCCAATGTGTAAATAAAGAGCAAAACAAAAGCTAGGTGATAGGAAACTGAAGGTCTTACTTCCTTTTGCAGTAAGAAATAGGACCAAGAAGAGGTGGAGGGGAGGGGGGTGGGGTGGGGAAAGAATGAAGATGTGTAATGCACACATGCTAGCTCCCCACAAAGAATATATTCATTATGCACTACAAATCTTTACTTAGTAAAAAAATTTCCAGTGGCCAGTCATGGTGGTCCATGCCTGTGATCCCAGCACTCAGGAGCCTGAGGCAGGAGGATCGTTGCAAATTTGAGACCAGTTTGGACTACAAAGTGAGTTCAAGCCCAGGCTGAAATGCATAGAGAAACCCTGTCTCAAAAAGACAAAAACAAAAAAATTTTGTTTCCTACAGTCAAGCACTGTTTTTATTACAGGCATTTAATGAATCATGGTACTCTCATTTGCAATGTATAGATATGATTTTTTTGGACAATTTCAAATAGGGAATATAGAACCTCGGTGGGAAGATGCGGAAGGGAAGTGAAGAGACAGGGACTGTAAAGGTCAGTAGGTCACACCTAGAAACAAAACCCCCAAAAGGACAGTATTGTTACTGGGTCCTGGAGTGCTGGTGATTTGTAGGTTCTTTCTGCTCTGAACAATGGATTGTCAAGACAAGTGCAAAAGGTAGAAAGGTTTTACATAGAAGGAGGAAAGAAAGGAAGGGAACAGAAAAAATAGGAATAAATGGAAACAAAGCTTTTGTAAATGAGGGGAAAAGGGGTTGAAGGGAGGGTAGGTACATGGAGGAAAAAAAGGTTTATTATGTACACGTACAAATTTCCTATGATGAATGTGATCATTATGTATACTAAAATGTACCACTAAACTTAATTTTAAAAAAGAAAAAGAAATATGCTTTGCAGAGCGAGTGTGGGCCAATTAAAATTAGGAAAAGAAGTTCACTCTGCAGGGCGAGAGCGACCCCCGTGGAAGACAGCACAGTTGACAAGAGCCCAGGAGCCGCCATCTTCCCTCCCCCCCCACCTTCTGAGGCTGACGTCAGGCCGAGCCGCCCTATCAAACACCTGCTTGGACTCTCGCGAGAAGAACTGAAACTGGCGCTCTCTGATTGGCTCCAGGTGTGTAGAATTCAAGTTTCAGCAATTTGGTAATAAAAATCAGCAGCTCCACGGAAGAAATGCGTGGGGCAAAGATCTGGGAAGGAGTGCAGAGTATCTAGGCCTTGGCGGGGCAGCTGCCCTCCAGGTGCTTCCGGTTCAGCTCTGCATTAGTTCCTAAGCTTGTTATTTAGATAAATAAGAGGTTACTGGACAGCAGACAGGTACAGAGGCTGCAAGGGGTGAGCTCTGGGAAGAAGGGCAACCTGGGGGATGTGGGGACACCAGGACGCGGTGGTGAGAACCGATTGGTCTCTTGCGCAAGAATCTGTTTAGTAAAATTGTCTTAATAGAAAGAGCACGATGAAAATAAAAACTTATTCATGTTTTCAAAAGCTACAAAATCTAGCAAAAATAATCAAAACTTTTTAAAAGATGAAAGGTATTCAGAAAACATTCTAGGTTGTTAATGATGACACAAGCAGATACTATGTACTTGGTGTGCTAAAAAACACAGTGAATTGCCCGGGGGTTTAGCTCAGCGGCATAAGTGCCTGCTTGGCAAATGCAAGGTCGTGAGTTCGATCCCAGGCGCGCACACACACACACAAATAAATACAGTGAATGTTGAAAGTAATTAGAGGAAAAGACACGTTAATCCGTTGCAAAATCCTCCCTCTCGCTTCAAACACACTTGTCTCGTCCCTCCTGCCACTTTTGCAGCACTTCTGGAAGCCTCTTTCCAGAGTCCTTGGTGGTGCTCTTGTGGCTGCCTCCGTGTCCTCACCTGATTCAAAATGTTTACTTTTCAAGGTCATTTTGACCTTGGGAAAGAGCCAAAAGTCACACAGTGCCAGAGCCAATGAATAAGGTGGATGAGGACACAGGTGTTTTTATTTGACAGAAATTATTAAACAGAGGCCTTGTAGAACTGCTTCCATAAGTGGTAAGAACCCATGGGATGGGTGTGTTTGAAGGAAGGGAAGCATCTGAAGGCGGGTTAACAGCAATGTGTTCTACTGTAATAAATTTTAAAAATGTAAACACCATGTTATTTAATCACACTACAAAGTCATGTACTACAAAATGTCTTAAATTATTCTATTTTGGGTGCTGTTTTAAAATTTACTCTATGAGTCAGGCATGGCGGCACACCTCTATAATCCCAGTACTCAGGAGGCTGAGGCAGAAGGTCTGCTACAAGTTCAAGGCCAAACTGGGCTACATAGTGAATTCAAGGCCAGCTTGAACTACACAGAGAGACCCTGTCTCAAAAAAATTACTTCTTAGGCTCGAACAAATACTTACAAGGGGTTTCCTAGATTCACCTGCAGCACCAGTTGGTTTTGCAAAAAGATGGTAGGGTTCCCAGTCATGCTCTCAGATCAATGAATTCTGGGGTGTCTCCCAGCCACCTGGAGGACATCCAGAGTGGGACTCTGGGTGCCTCATTGGTACAGGCAATTGAGTTAGATAGGAATATAGGCAATCAGACAGGGCTGGGCCCTCAAAGGAGCCAGTGCAGAAGGCCAGAACTGTGTGTGTGGGGGGCAGACACCTGCACTATGGGCCAGACATCATAACAAAAGATAAATCTAATGCACCCACATACTTCCTAAGGATAAACATCAGGAATTGATATTCTAGATTTCCATTGTCCTGAGGAAGCCAGGAATCACCATCCCAACGCCCTACAGGAAGAGTCGCTTCATTGTTCTTTATTCATGCCACCTTGCTACATGACTCACTTCCTCATTTGTTCCTGATTTAATCAATTTTACCTAAGCAGTTAATCTTATTGGTTGGCCATAGTTCTGTCCCACCTCATGCCCACCTTGCAAGTTCCCAGGTTTTCCCCACCTTGGACCTACCTCACCTCATGGTTTTAATCTATAAAAGTCTCTAGACAAGAATCTTTGGCAACCTACTTGGGACCCCTTCTGTCTCTCTTGGATAGAAAGCAGCTTTCCTTCTTTCAATAAATATATTCTGCTCTTGACCTCCGTTGTTTCTCTGATTTTAGAGATACACGAACTCATGCCAGATATCTAATAGATTGGGAGTTTTGTCCCCCTATATCATTTGGAGGGTTCCATTGTGATCACTGGGTGGAGGTGAGAGTTTGCTTTTGTTTCAGAGGCTCTGCACTGGGACTTGTTTAGGTAACAAAGTTTTATGCTTTGAATTTTGTTATTCCTTTGCGCATTGCTTATAATTGCTTATGCTTTGTCTGTTATAGTTTTGTTAAAATGATGATTCATCTAAGTTAAAACATTGGAAGGTTACAAGGTTTTGTTCTTGTGCATGTTGCATTTAAACTAGTTACTAAATTTACTAGAACTCCTTGCTTGACCCTGTTTAGACAATAGCACTAGAGAGAGTAACATTAGAATGCCCCTGGTAGACTGTAAAATGGGTATTATTTATAAAATCTAGCTCAGACTTAGAAAATATACATGCCTGTGAAACCCGGGACTCCTTCCACTGTTTAAACAGCACTAGACTGGTGGCTGGTCTTCAAACTTGGAGGACAGACATCACTGGGACAGACAGGCTCTGATCCTCCTCTGCACTCTAGAGGAAATGCCAAGTCTGTTCTGCTCCGGTTTCCTTTCTTTGGCTTTACTTCTAATCTTTTCCCCCACTTTGTACTTTCCTTTTTAGAGGCATGTAAAATTAGAAAGAACTCTAGACAGTTCCAAACTTTTCCTCCTCCTAAGTTAAATCCATAGAGGGCGCTGGGAAACCAAGCAACAAGCCGCCCACCTGGTAAGCAGCTGTGAGCCTACTGGTGTGTGGCCTGAGAATCAAACATCCCCTCCCCACCCGTTAGCAAATGGGAGCCAGAGGTCTGAGCATCTCTTGGGAGGCTGACCATATGCAATACAGCAAATAGGGAGGATTTCCTTCTACCATCTCTTTGAAGGCAAATACTGTTATCGCTGTTTTGCTTTGTTCTGATTAATGGTATTGCTCTATTCAATATTCTGTTTTGACAAGTTCTATAATGTTCTGTATTTGGTTTGATTTTGCTATACCTGATTGAAAGAACAATTATTGTGAAGATAACAAAATATACTATGGCATCTGTTACTGTTATCCCAGTAACCTGCTGTGACGTTCTATACCAATTTCACTGCACTGTCTCAATTGCCTTTGCTCTGTCTTATTCTCTTGTATTTCATTATCTTCAAAATAATAAAAATTTTTAAAAAATAAAATAAAATACATAAAGAATTATTAAACTCAATAAAGAAAAATAACAAAAGTTTTAAAAAATAAACTAAGTTAAGTCCATAGAAAATGAGTGTTTGCTAAAACCCAAGACAGGGAAGTTAGATGAGGGATACACACCCCATCTCTGGGTTGGATGAGACACTGGAATTGTGTCCATCCAGGAGAACACACAAAAGCCATGTCCCGGCTTAGCATTCTGGGCAACAGTCTCCCTGGGGAGACTGAACCTGAGACACAGTGGAAAGAACCCACTTCAGGTGAAACCAGAAGGAGCTATTTCCAAAAGCAGCACATTTACGGGTGCAAAGCACATTTAGACTAAGGAGGCTCTCCAATCTTTCATCTCTACATATAAGAAAATACTTCAGTAATAACTTGGGGACTTTAAAACCATTAATGTAAACTTACAAAGTGCTAGGCAATGATCTTGCTCAGGCTTTTACCCATTCCTTATAGAACGCTGGCAGGCAGCGGTTACTCTGCCAGCTCATTAACTGCTCCTACAGCAGCTGCCACTCTTAAAGCAGAGCACAGGTTTCCTCACTGAAGCCAGTGGTCAGTGAAATGTTGACCAGATGGACAGCTGGATTCTTCTCTGGAGACTGAGCTCTGGTTATCTGGGCCAACAGAAGCTGAGAACAACTGAGGGTTCATGGCCAGGATGACTTTCTGGTGGACACCCAGAGTCCTCAGTGGAAATGGACGCACGACTACAGAAAATATTCACTCACCCATCTACTTATATCTCTCCACTAGTAAACTAAAGATGTTCCCCAAACCTTCAGGCAATTAGGCCACCTCTCCTCTCAGAAATTAGGTGGAGGCAGCTCCCAACCACTGTTCACACTTCAAAGAAACCAATAAGGAAGGATTCGCCTCTGGGCGTCACAGCGCTTCGATCCATTGTCCTCATGGATCCAGGACACAGCGCTGTGAAAGGATCTGGTTTTCTCGGGACCACACACACAGCCTTTCTGCCCTCTGTCTGCCTGCACTGGGGCTCAGTCAATTCCAGCCAAGCCTGGAGCCTCAGCTGGTCTCTGCTTGCGCCATTCCTTACAGCTGTGACGGAGGACAAAACTACAGTGACCCAAGGAGATCACAACACATACAGTGGGCAGTGTTGATGAAATGGGGATCAAGTGGGGAAACAACAAGTCACGTAACAAGTGCGCATGGAAGGAACAGGGATTTCCGGGAAGGACCCGGCCCTCGGCCAGGGGGTGGATGCCTGTTGGAAATAGCAACCCCTGCTGCTCATCCTTAGGGAAAGTACAGGGGTACAGTTGTTCCTCTCTTTCTTGAAGCCTGGCTCTTAGTGACCGTACCTCCAGCCCAGCCCCATCTAACTGCCTGCAGTGTTTAGAGCTAACCAGCTGTGCACAGTACCCAGGCCACCATGGCCACCTGCAGGGGCTCGGCAGGGTCCTCACTCAGACAGCGTGAGGCCCAGCCTCTCCTCCCCGCCCAGCTCGCTGCTCTGCCACAGGGCTGGGCCTGGATGGAGAGCTAAAGCAATTCCAAGGGGCTCCTGACGCAGGTGGGCGGTGGAAGGTGGGGGAGGCTGAGCAGGAAAGAGCTTTCACATGCCACCCTCTCCCAGGGGTCGCTGTTCACCTGCTGGGCAAGAAACCAGGGTTCTGTGGAAGCTGCCTTGTTCCTGCCTCTCCTGGTTTTTCTAAAAGAAGCATTTGACAGGGATACGAAAGAGTTCAACTTCAAGAGCCCTGTGAACCCTGGGGCGACTGCTGTGTCCTGGGGTCCCATGAGGAAAATGGATCAAAGCCACTGTGATGCCCTGAGGGTGTGGATTGGAACTGAGGGGACAGAGGGGAGGAGCAGCTCATGTTTCTTCCTGTTTGGGAAATGGGGGAGACCAGGAAAATCCCAGAGGCAACCTCCGTGTAAAAAAAGAACAAATTCCAATCATACTCGTAGGCTCACAGTGGATATTTCCCCTTTTTCAGAATTGTTTTCCCACCCAAAATATGACACATTGATTTGGAAGTCAAATGAATGTTTAAAAAAAAAGGGAGCCACGAAAAAAGGCAGTCACTACTTTCAGCCCCTGGGCGTGCATGTGTGAATGTGTGCGTGTGTGCACATAATGGGTGCCGAAGAGTTCTTTAGGGCTAATTAGGAAGCTCGAAATCAAGACTTGGACACACGTGCTCACTTTGCTTGTTTTGGTTCCTTGCTTGTTTGAAACATTTTTTGGATTCCCATTTTCAGGAGTCTGTGTCTTCAACGCAGTGGGCAGCTGGAGCACGACGCACAGGACTCAGCTCAGTGCCTGCCACCCCTTTCCCTCCCTGCCCTCCTCTGGGCCGGCCTGGGCTTCCATCTCCGTTTCCTATCATCTGCCCTTTACCTCGCTCTTGAATTTATTTACATGTCAGTTTTCTCGGATCAAAGGAACCGTGTTGCTGCAGACTGCTGAGCTAGGCGGGGTCCTCCCAGGCAGCCAGGCTCTGGAGTCTGGCAGGAGGTGAGTCTGGCAGGAGGTGAGGCTCTGGAGTCGGGGCAGGAGGTGAGAATCCACAGGATGGCGGGGCAGGCGCACGCCTTAAAGGCCAGAGCTTGGGAGACAGGACAGAACGCCCACACCCACCTGTGTCCTCTGGCATGGACAGCAGCTACTGACTTATAAACAGGCGACCCTCACCTTGGATGGCAAGGAGAGCCCCGTTCTGTTCCATGGACACCTGCTATGTAACTTGCTTTCCCACTGAGCCCCATTTCACCAATGTTACCTGAGGTATTATCCTCGTAATCTTACTGGTTCACCATAGTTTTGTCTCACCTCACACCCATCTTGTGATTTCCCATTAAATCAATGTTACCTAAGTAAATATACTTGTAATCGCATTAGTTTTTTTTTTTTCCTCCTTTTTTTGAGACACAGTCTTGCGGTGCAGTTCAGTTTGTCCTTGAGCTCACCTTGTAGCCCAGGCTGGTCTCAAACTTGCAAAGATATCCTCCTGCCTCAGCCTCCCAAGTGCTGGGATTACAGACGTGCATCCCCACACCTGGCAAGTTTATCCTTTTTACAGTAATTCGCTGTGATCACTGCCTCAGAGCTCACGAAGCCAAGTGTGGACCCCTGCTTGCTGCGGACACCACCTCTGCTGTGGACACCATAGCCGCAGCTGGTTTTCAGGGGTGGGGACATGCTTTTGTCTACCTCAGTCTGGCCCAAATCACTCGCCTCTCACTTGGGCCCCTGTAGGTGCTCACCAGGCGGCCTTCTGATGCCACAGGGCAGAGATCTTCCCCTCCTGAGTGTGCAAAAGCTGTCGCCGGGACTGGGTCCCGTGAAGAGCCATCAAGTTGACCTTGTGTGTGGAGACCATTGATGGCCTCCCTCTCCCGTCGCCAGCTACCAGACTGCAACCCACCGCTTCACTGCCCCCAAAATACCTTCACACAGTGCCAGGCAAGACGGTGCCATCTGTGATCCCAGAACTTTTGGGAGGGTGAGGCAGGAGGATTGCTGCTAGTTCAAAGTCAGCTTGGGATACAAAGTGAGCCCAAGGCCAGCCTGAACTGCAGAGTGAGATCCTGTCTCAAAAAGATAAAAATAAATCAATACCTTCATCCCCTGTCCTCAGGGCGGCAGACCTGAGATTGGGGGCTCCCACCTCTTCACATTTGGGTGCTTGGCACACCGTGCAAAGCCAGCCCCATTCAGGAAGATCTCAGGGTCCAGCAGCACTGAGGACGGGCCCCAGGTTCACAAAAGGGTGGCGAAAATGTCACCACTTGGGAATTATGACCCAGGGCTGGCAAAAGGTAAGCTGTGTGTATGGAAGGCCTGGGTGCAGCCTCAGTCTCTGGGTAGTTTGGAGGAGGAATTCAGGACACAAAAGGTCATCAGACAGCACAAAGCTTTAGGAAACTGGTTTGGCCCGGTTCAAAGGTTCAGCTGCAACAGGACTGAGACACGGAGCGATGTTTTCCTAGCTATGGATCAAGGGCCCCAAACAGACGCTACTCTGCCTTGATTTTTACCTTTGACAATACACACACCCTTCTGTACACACAGGCACATCATAGGGATGTCTTACCTTTTTGCATTTAACATGCCATAGGAATCTAGCACGGGACCTTTTGAATGTTTGATTTTGAAACAGGCACAGGTTCATGGGAAGCTGTAAAAACAAACACAAAGTGATGTCCACGCATCCTTTACCTGTTTTCCTCAGTAGTGATGTCCTGCAGGACACGGTCACAAGCAGGTATCCACACAGCTCTCAAAATGTCATCATAGGTGCAAATACATCCTCGAAGCCACTGTCACGACTGCCATGCCTGCAGGGTCATATCTACCTAGCCCTGGCAATCACTGATCTAGTCTCTGTTCCCAAGCTTTATTTCTTATTTTTGTCTTTCTGAGACAGGGTTTCACTATGCAGTTCAGGCTGACCTTGAGTTCACTTTGTAGCCCAGGCTGGTCTCAAACTTACATTGATCCTTCTGCCTCAGCCTCCCAAGTGCTGGGATTACACATGTGCACTGCCATGCCCAGCCCCCATCCCCAAGCTTTAAAGACATGTAATCTGAAGCATGGCACAAGGGAGGGTTTCAGGATAACAGAAAAGAGGTAGGTGCCTGACTCTCATCTCCTCCACTGCAAATACCAGAGTAACAGGTGTGTGCAGCTGAATAGTAGCCTTCTGAGATGAGCGACCCAGAGAAAGCTGGAAATCAGCAAGCCAGAGGCTGGAACCGTGTGAGACCCGAAGATTGGGGCATTGGCTTAGGGTCCCAGCACCTGCCTCCCTGGCTCAGGCTGCGGACGATGTGTGCCGTGAGGAATCCAGGGTCCAGCACTCTGCCGGTGTGGCTGCTGGCAATCTTAGTGACAGCACTACCAGCATCTGAGTCCGGAGTGATTCTTTTCAGGTTCTTGGTGCCTTGAATAAAGAACTGGACAAGCCACACAGAGGAGGTGGCAGGAGCTTATGTGTACTGAAGGTAAATAAGGAGCATGCGCTGCAGGGTGAAGCTGCTTTGGACAGACTCGCAACGGCCACCAGCACAGTGGTGGGGTCTGTGTGTCTCCCCTTCTGGGACTGCTCCTCCCCCAGGCAAACAGGGGACGCGGGACAGGTGTCCTGGTGGAAACCCACGTAGCCTGGATGGTACGGAACAGCTAATCTCAGGTGCGATCCCGAATGCACCTGACCAGGCGGAGAACAGAGAAAAATGACACTCCATCTCATGGCATCCGCTGCAAATGTGTGGCACAGATGCCCTGTGTCTGAGACACCCTGTCACAGGTCCTATCAGTGGCCCCAGCTCAGGACACCACAGTGAGCTCCAACCTGCCAGTTCTAGTACCTGGACCCACCCAGAAAAACTCACCAGCCTCAGGAGCAACTGTGGTCAAATGCCAGCCCCAAGGGAGCCGGGAAGCTCAAGTCAGAGTCTTTGACTGATGGAGTAGACAGGACCCAGCAAACTGTCTGCCATCCCCCCAGTTCACATGCCAGAAACTGAACCCCCAAACCACACACCAGTGGTAGCTCGAGGTGGGGCCTTAGGACGAGAGGATGGCATGGGTGGCTTCACAGGAAGAGGAAGTGAGACCTCAGCTAACACACCTGCTGTCTGCCCACCGTATGACACAGCAGCAAGGCCCTCAGCAGAGACCATGCTTTTGGCTTTCCCAACCTCCAGAACCACGGGGCAAATAAATCTCTATTTTTTTTCCTAGTTTTTATGTTTTTTTTTTTTTTGTACCAAGAATCAAACTCAGGACCTTATACTTGCCATACAGGTACATATGTCACTAAGCCAAATCCCCAGCCACCTTTTTTTCTGGTTTTTAGACAAGGTCTTGCTATGTAGCCCAGGTGGCCTCAAACTCCAGGAAATCCTCCTGCCTCAGCCTACTCAGTGCCAGAATTACAGGCATGTGCCACCATGCCCTGCTAAACCTCTATTCTTTATAAACTCTTCCATGTGAAGTATTCAGTTTTAGCAACAGAAAATGGATAAGACACCATCACTGCTTGAAGAAAGCAATGATTTTCAACAGTTGTGTCTCTCGCCCAGGACGAGGTGATGCAGGAGAGGACCTGGGAAGGGGTAGTTGCAGAGAGAGTCAGAGTTTGTGGTTCGGGGGCCACTGTCACTGGAAAAGAGTGTAACAACTGGTCAGTGTGCGGCGGCACAGATTCTTTTCTTTTTTTTTCTTTTCTTTTCATACCGGGGATCAAGCTCACGACTTTGCACTTACCAGGCAAGCACTTGAGCCACTGAGCTAAATCCCCAGACCCCTACAGATTTTTTTTTCCTGTCTTTTTGAGACAGGGTCTCGCTATGCAGTTCAGGCAGGCCTTGAGTTCACTTTGTAGTCCAGGCTGGTCTCAAATTTGCAACAATCCTCCTGCCTGGGCCTCTCCAGTGCGTGTGGGAGGCACAGATTTATCAGTCTATTGCACAGCAAGGGAGAACAGAAGGCTGCAGTCTGAGTCGCTGGAGGGAACGCCTCTGATGCAGGCGTTCAGACCAGCACATCCACAAAAACATCAGGCCAGCTTTTTAGGTTCAGTGGAGAAGTGCAAAGGTCCGCAGAGTCTTTAGCCCAGATCTGGTTTCCATAGCTCTGCAGGGGCCCCGGCGGCTTGAGGGGCAACAGGGTCCTCAGGAAAGGATCCTGCTTCTCTGGCAGGGCCCGCCCTGGGTCCTCTGTGGGGTGCTCAGTGGCCCTGAGGGCTATGCTCCCCTCATGGGGTGGTCTGCAAGGCTCCTGGAACCATAGGTCTAGAAAGGGGGTGAAACAGCCCCCACCCCCGGTGGATCTCGGCCTGGACTGCAGCTCAGTCAACCCGGCAGGTGCTTTTTATTAACACCTGAATCAAAACTGGGCCAGGAACTAGTATTTATCCAAGTTCCTGGGTTCTGATGCCCATCCAGGGCCCGGGATAAGCGCCCTAGGGCAGGCTAAGTCAAAAGCAGCACTGTCATTTTCTAACTAAATATTTCTTGGCAAAATTTTCTCAAGTATCGTTACAATAAGCATGCATGAAAGCTCATGCACTTTATGACTGCATTTCTGCAAAAACACAAAAAGTATAAAGGCAGAAATTAAATTTGGTCAAACGCGAAATGTGTGGTTCCTTGAACTTGTTTTTGCCATTGAGAGGCGTGGATGCTATATTAGGAAAGCTCGCAAAAACGTTAATTTTTTTCTTTTTCTTTTTTTTTTGAGACCGGGTCTCGCTGTGTTCGGCCTGGCCTTGAACTATTGTAACGCAAGGTGGCCTAGGTCCCATGGGGATCCTCTTGCCGCAGCCTCCCGAGTGCTGGGATTATGAGAGTGCGCTACCACGCCCGGCAAAAACATTTCTCAAACAGCAAACAAGCCAACATTTGCCTGGACCGCTGAGCGCCAGCAACTTCCCGGGGGACTCCAGCACAACCAGCTCGCACTCGCCACCGTGCGCCTGCGCGACCTGGGCGGTGTCTAGATCAGAGCCCGCCCCCGCCTCCCACAGGCCCCGCCTCCCTCCGTCCACGCCCCACTTCCGGCAGCGTCTCCCCGCCCACCTCGCGTTTCCGGATCCTCCGCTTGGCCTGGCTCCACCAACCTCGCTTTCGCCCGGCGCAGTCCCTCGCCTTCGCTGCCCGGCTAGCGCGGCGTGTGTTGTTTGCGACGCTGTCGTGCCACAGCGCGCTTTACGGCCGCGAGGACGGGGCGCTCGGGCGCCAGGGCCGCTCGGGCCGGGAAGCAGGGCGGGCGGCCGAGGTTGATGCCCGGCGGCGGCGGCGGGGCGAGCGCGGCGGCGTCTGGCCGGCTCCTCACCGCCGCGGAGCAGAAGGGGCCTCGGGAGGCGGCGGCCAGAAGCGTCCCGGCGGGGCCCGGCGGCAGGGGCGGAGCGGGCGGCCCCGGGCCGGGCGGCGCGGCCGCCAGGATGAGCCTGAGCCCGAAGGAGCTGTCGAGCCTGCTGAGCATCATCTCGGAGGAGGCGGGCGGCGGCAGCACCTTCGAGGGCCTGTCCACCGCCTTCCACCACTACTTCAGCAAGGCCGACCACTTCCGCCTGGGCTCGGTGCTCGTCATGCTGCTGCAGCAGCCCGACCTGCTGCCCAGCGCGGCGCAGCGGCTCACGGCGCTCTACCTGCTGTGGGAGATGTACCGCACCGAGCCGCTGGCCGCCAACCCCTTCGCCGCCAGCTTCGCGCACCTGCTCAACCCCGCGCCGCCGGCGCCCGCGCCCGCGCCCGCGCGCGGCGCCCACGAGCCCGACCGCCCACCGCTCTCAGGTACCCGGGGCTGGGGGCGTGCGGGAGGCGGGGCGGGGCGCGCCCCGAGCTCCAGGGTGCGGGATCGGCCCCCGAGGCTCCCTGCCTCCGCCCCAAGTTTCCGAAAGTGTTCGCGAGTGCATGCCTGCTGTGCGTACCTGGCGACTGCTTTTTTCCCCCTGGGGCGCTGGTGCTGGCCCGGGACTCTTCTGAGCCCCCGGGCCCCCGTTTTGGAGCGTCAAGCGCAGCGATACAGATGACCGTTAGGAAGCCCGAGGAGCTTTGGGGAGGAGGAGCACGGGAGGGCTTTGCAGCCGCTTTCCTCCTCGTCTCCCTGTGTGTGTGCGGGGCTGGACCCGAGTCCAAGGCTCAGCCGTCGCGCGTCTCCTGGGCGTTGCGCGGCGCTATGCTCGCACGCCATCGCTGAGGCCGGACGTGTGCAGGATGTGAGGGTGCTCTGGTGTTCTGCGTGCTGGGGATCAGACCCGGGTTCTGCCGCGGAGGCCCCGGAGGTGCACCCCCAGCGCGAGGCTGTCTTTTCAGCCAAAGCAGCATTGGGGCGGGCGCAGATGCAGTGATAGGAGATAGGATCATAGGAGGGCCCGAGGACTCTTGAGCGCCAGTGTGGGGTCGGGCCGCAGGGAGGTGGACAGGTGGGAAAGGGCTTGAACTTCCATCCTTAGCCAGGGGGAGAAAGGGTGGACCAGTGCGGTTGAGGCAGCAGAGTTACAGGTGGGAGTAGTGCACAGGGAGGCCTCTGCATTAGAAGTTGGCAAGTGTTCTTGCCGCCCTTCTAGACCAGAGCAGTCTCAGAAGGGGAGCCTTTGTGCTGGACGGAGATGGAGGGCACATATCATTCACCTGGCTTTGGGCGGGGGCTTGTGACCACCTGGCAAGATGGATGCATCTGATAGCTCTGTGGTCAAAAGCTGCCCCTGAGGCCAGGCTTGCTGGGGTAGTCGTGTAATCGCAGCTCAGGAGGCTGAGGCAGGAGGATAGCTCTGAGTTCAAGGCCAGCCCTGGCTACACAGCAAGACTGTCTCAGAAAACAAAAAACAACAGAAAAGATTTGCCCTTGAGGATGGAGGCTTAAATTGGGGAGGGGGAACAGTGAGGGGTTTAGGTTAGAAGCCGGGAGTTGTGATAGGGCATATTAGAGTAATTCTGTTTTAAGGTCCTTCTCAGATGCTGTGAGAGTAAACCTCCATCTGTACAAGGCCTTGTCAAATTTGGAGGGAAGGGAGGTAACTGCTGGAGAAGGAATCCGCAGATTTGTTATTAATGCTCTGTGTTCCTCAGTTTTTCACCTGTAAAACACAGACACCAGGACACCTCCCCCCCAGCTGGCAGTTGTCATGTTAATTATTCCCTATTATTATTGTTACTAAAGTATGTAAGAATGGTGCTTCAATAGACATGAGAAGGAAACAGCAATATCAGAGTCCCACTCTTAGAGCTTCCATTCCTGTGTGTTTAGGGCGGGCATCTAATGGGTGTGCATGTTTGTGTGTTATACTTGTGTTTTGTGCAGTAGTGGGGACTCAAACCTAGAGCCTCCAGCATGCTAGACAAGCCCTTTACCCCTGAGCTACCCCTCCAGCCGTGACAGGTGTACTTTTAGAAAGTTTATCAGATGATTCAGAGCAGCCTTAGGATTGAGGATGTATTCGGAAGTAAGAAAAAAGTCTCCCTGAACACGCTTGCTGTGGTCTCACTGGGGAAACAGCATGGCAGAGGCTGAGTGAGATGTGACAAGCAGGATGCTGCCCGCAGAGCGACAGCCCACGGAGTTCAGGGAGCTCAGAGGTGACATTTTCACCGGGTCCTGACCGTGGCTGGGATGGGCGAGGAAGATGTGGCTGTGGCGGGGATTATTAAAGAACTAGGTGTGTCCTCACAAGCCGAGGGGTTTGTCCACTCAGAGCACAGAGAACACTCGTGGGAGGGGAAGTCAGGAGGTGAGATGACAGTGTGAGTGGTTTTGTAAAGGTTTGGGTTTAATTTTGTATAAGTAAGTCAAGTGCCATGATCACATTGTATTTTGGAAATACTGCTTAATGGTTAGGGGCAGCAGGAATAGGATGGTGACCTGGCAGGGCTTAGAGCTGGAATGGTACAGCCTTGACCACAGCCCAGAAAAAAAAGAGAATTAAGATAATGAAAACCAGCTGGGTGTGGTGGCACACACCCGCAATCCAAGCGCGCGTGGGAGGCTGAGGCAGGAGGATCATTGGGAGTTCCAGACCAGCCTGGGCTACAAAGTGAGCTCAAGGCCAGCCTGAACTGCACAGTGACACCCTGTCTCAAAAAGACAGAAAAGGAACTGGGGCCATCAGGAAGTCTGAGCTGTAGCCCAAGTGAGCACAAGGCCAGGGGTTGGGGCTGAGGGACGTGGCCAATGGATCTGAGTCAGCAGGGGACACAACTGGAGGAGCCTGGAAGAGCTGCTGGGCAGTTGAATGGGGACAGCAGGGAGGCGTCCCCCCCCCCACCCGTGTCCTGTCCCATCGCGGCTGACTGCTTTTTCCCCTGGTGCACGGTCAGAGGTGCAGAAACAACGGTGCTGTCCTGACGGCTTTTTCTTCACTTGTAAGCTTTGGTCTTTGCTGGAATTGAGCTACTTTAGAAAACAAAGTTCTTCATAGCTGCCAAAGCCTTGAGTGTCACTGATAGTGCCACAGATTGCAGGACTGCAGGTGACACTGAATTACAGGGTTCATGCATATACACATGTGTTTTAAAATACTTCAGTTGACATGGCAGGTAGCAGAGGCTGGTGTTACCAGTCAAGTTCATTTTTCAAAGCAGGCGCTGGAGAAACGGTTCTATGTTTTTGTTTGCAGGGTTTTTACCGCCTATAACTCCACCGGAAAAGTTCTTTCTCTCCCAGCTGATGCTGGCACCCCCAAGGGAGCTGTTCAAAAAGACCCCACGCCAGATCGCGCTGATGGACGTGGGGAACATGGGCCAGTCGGTGGACATCAGCGGACTCCAGCTGGCCCTGGCAGGTGAGGCGCAGTCCTGGGGGCTTTTCTCTGTGTGCAGTGTGTGTGCTACTTTGGCACCTTCATCTTGCTGAGGGTAAGGTCTTTTATTAAAGGCTGGGGTTTCCAAGGATTTAGCTCAGTGGCCTAAGCACCTGCCTGGCAAGCGCAAGGTTGTGAGTTTGATCCCTGGTACCAAAAAAAAGGGCTGGGGATGTAGCTCAGCAGGACACTGCCTGCCTGGCAAGCTCAAGGCCCTGAGTTCTATTTCCGGTACCAAACAAAAAAAAAAAAAACTGAATGGCAGTATCGTTTGTAATAAAATGAATTTTGGGGCGGGAAGATCTTTCATTATAAAGGAAAGTTTCTGGATCCTAAATGAAAAGCTCTGCATTTTTTAATGTTGCTATGACATATAAAACTCCTGATCCCAGCACCCTGGGAGGCTGAGGCAGGATGGTCAGGGTCTGTCTAGCCTGGGTCACTTGGGGACTTTGTGAGACCTTGCCTCCGAGACTTAAACAAAAGGCTCGGGAGGAAGCTAGTGTGAGAGCCCTGGGTTTAAGCACCAGTGCTGTAAGCAAATACATAAAATTTCTGACCAACATATTAATTTTACCACACAGTTTGCCAATTTAAAATTTTTTCCAACATCCTGGTTTAGAGTACATTGTCTTAACTTTTGTCTTCCAGAATCGGAGGTGGGACATGGCATTGGGGTAGTGTTAACCTTTTTCTCACTAAATGAACACAGCTCACATCATGCTGAATGTCTAAGGCATCCAGCTTTTCCTGTTCAGGCCTTTGTTCCTTTGGGTTGATAGTCTTGTGCCTGGAATTTAGCCCTTTTTGTTTTTTAAAACGAGAAGTTCTGAAGTAGTTCTTCAGACGTTCCTTTTGCATTTTAAGGAATTGTAATAAACTCAACCTGGGGAGTTGCCCTCCAGGCCAGGAAGTGAAATATGCCAGGCCTGGTTGTGTGCTTCTGTAGGCCCCACCACCTGGGAGGCTGAGGCAGGAGGATGGTCTCGAACTCCTTGAGCCCAGGAGTTCAAGACCAGCCATGGGCAGCACAGCCAGACCCTGTCTGAGAGAAGACAAAAACTGACCATTTCTAGGGCCTGGAGACACCCTGCATTTCTCTCCCCCATTCCTGACCTAGCATTTGTGGTGTTCTTTCTGTTATGCATGCCCCCTGAACCTCTCCCGTGTGAGGTCGCACTGTGTTTATGCTCCTGCTTCTTCGGGTGTCATCTGAGAGAGGACTGTGTTGGCAGCATGTCCCTGCAGTGGCCCCCTGTCATTGCTGTTGTACATGCAGTGTCCACGTGGACAGACAGTGCTGGGAACATTTCTGTACGTTGTTCTGTAGTACAGGAGGAAATGATTATAGGCAGAAAGACACCCTTAAAACTTGACTAAGTATAGCTGGTTTTCCAAATTTTCTGTCAAATTGTTTTTTCAGTGCTGGGCCTGGTGGTGCAGCACTTGGGAGGCTGAGGCAGGAGGATCCTTGTGAGTTTGAGACTTTGGGCTACAAAGCGAGCGCAAAGCCAGCCTGAACTGCATAGTGAGACCCTGTCTCAAAAAAAAAAACAAAAAATTTTTTTTCCCAAATCAACAAAATTTGAAAACACATCATTGGTACATAGGTTGTACATTGTCACCTCAAAATCATTTGTCCAGAGCCTAAAACATCTACATTCAGCTGTGTCAAACTGTTGTAAAAAGTTGCGTTTCATTCCCAGCAGCAGGGAGTTACTTGTAGCCTTCCTTGTTTTGTAATGCCAGGCTTGTCATTTTTGCCAGTCAGGTGTGGGCCATCTGGTGGGACTGATCTTTCCTAGTTCCTGACATCTTTTCCAGCTGTTCATTGGCCATTTGAACTTTCTTTTGTAAATGCCTGTTAAAGTGTGAGCCTGTCTTTGCAATGGGACTTTGGTTTCTAAAAATTAGAAAGCGTCTTCTGTGTGTGTGTACAGCGGCTGGGTCTGGTTGGTGTGTTAGAGACGCCCACCCCAGCTAGGAGTTGTCCCTCCCTCTCTCCCTCTCCCGCCCTGACATGTGCTCAGTTCTAAAGTACCTCCCATCTTAACTTGGGCCCAGAGCGCCAGTCGGAGCTGCCAACGCAGAGCAAGGCCGGCTTTCCCAGCATCCTCAGTGACCCGGACCCAGATTCTTCTAATTCGGGATTTGACAGCTCGGTGGCCTCTCGGATCACAGAGTCTTTGGTCAGCGGACCCAAACCACCGATTGAAAGTAGGTGCATCTGTGCGTTTATTTTCTACTCATTTGTTTTATTAGTATCCCCTAACGCTTTTCTGTTTTTTAGAACTACTGTATTATCAGCTAAACTTGAATTTAATGTGAAACTTCCTAAGATAGTGTATATGATAGAGATGTCGGTGCAAAATCATTTTCCTTTTTAAACAAGTTACACAGATTTATTTATCATAAACATACCTGCAGGTGTACACTAATTGTACTGAAATGAATCGTGTGCGTGCGTGTGTGTGTGTGTGTGTGTGTGTGTGTGTGTGTGTCTGTCTGTGTGTGTGTGTGTCTGTTTGTCTGTCTCACTATGTAGGCCAGGCTGACCTTGAACTTGTCTGTGTAGCCCAGGCTGGTCTCAAGCCAATCGTCCTGCCTCAGTCTCCCAAGTGCTAGGATTACAGCTGAAATGACTATGTTTTTGAGGCTCATTATGTAACAAGGGGGCAGTGTTTTATACCTCTTTAACAAGCATATCACTGTCAGTACCGTTTCCCACTTGAAAATTTTCCTGATTTTAGAGCCTTTAATTACCATAATTCAGAAAAACATGTCCTGAGCTTGGGTGCTATAGCTGCATTTGTTTCTGTAGCCCTCTGCGTGGAGCACAGGTGAACACCACTGCTTGGGGGAACCTGCTCCCTGGACCCCAGGTAGCACTGGGCCTGTGACTCCTCACACCACTTAGTTTACACTAGGGCTGTGGCACACGTGGCCGGCTGCAGCTTTAAATACGCCACGTATTTCTGCAGGTCTGCTGCGTGTGCGAGTGTCTACCTGGGAATGTGGTGGCAGACACATGCAGAGTGCGCCACCAGCAGGCACCTGGCCACCCTGCAGGCCCCCAGGTAGCGCAGGTTGAAGCCCTGCTGTCTCTGCACGGGGTCCGAGGGCACCGCTGCTGTCATAGAGGGGGTGTGTAAGGGTTCTCAGCCAGAAGACGAGCGACGGCAGTGAGCAGTGATCTCTAGTGTGGCAGGGAGATGCCACCTCTGCCTGCTGGGAGAGCGGAGCCCCTAGCCGGAGCCCTGTCATTGGTGTCACTTACGGGCCGGCTTGGCTTTGTGAAGTAGCTTCCTGCTCCTTCACTCTCCCGGTGAGCTTTGGGTGGAGTTGGATACGGCATTGGAGTTCCAGCATTCCAGTTATTCCGTACTCCCTGGAAAATGTCGGAAATGTCAGCTTTCTTCTGTCATTTCATCATGTAATTTGTTACTTCAGTGCTATAAAGTACAAAGATAAAACTAGTACAAAGCTCAGTGGTTTCTGAGCAGAGTATTGTGGCAGCTTAGAACAAGTAGAGAATAGCACTTTGCCTGCCATCGTGGCTTCTTTTCCTTCTCGCCCAAAAGGACCAGGCCTGTTAGGCTCTGGTGAGGTCACCTAGCATCCTTGTATTGTGGTTCATGTTCCTGTACCTCTTTCTCCTCCTCCTTCTCCTCCTCTTCTGCTCCTCCTTCTGCTCCTCCTCTTCCCCCTCTTCCTCCTCCTCTTCTTCCTCCACCTCCTCCTCCTCCTCCTGCTCCTCCTCGTTTTTTGAGTGTGAGTGTTGCACCTCGTGAAGTGTGAAATGCACGCAGACAGTAGCTCACAGCCAGTCACTCACTGCCCCTCTCGTCACAGGCCACTTCCGGCCAGAGTTTATCCGGCCACCCCCTCCGCTGCACATCTGTGAAGACGAGCTGGCCTGGCTCAACCCCACGGAGCCTGACCATGTTGTTCAGTGGGATAAATCCATGTGCGTAAAGAATAGCACCGGGGTAGAGATCAAGCGGATCATGGCCAAGGCCTTCAAAAGCCCCTTGTCTTCTCCGCAGCAAACACAGGTATGGACAAAAACAGAAGCCTTCACGAGTTTGCTTTTGTTTTGCTGCAGCAGGAAGGCTCCAGGATGTCTGGGCCTCCCTCCCCATGTTGGTGTTTGGCTCTGCTGGGGTAAGAGGTCCAAAGATTCAAAGTACTTCAGCTTGTGTGGGTGATCGGTGGGGTCTGGGGGAGAGGTCTCACCTGTGGGATCCCCCCAGCCCCACCCGTGTGCCCGTGTACACTGCATACTGAGAGTGGGACGGTAACTTGGACAGTGAGACAGCTCCAGGCCTGTCTTGGGGGTGCCCTCCTCCCTCGCCGAGGCAGGGCACGCTCCTGAGCAGTTTCTGCTTGGTCAGCTGCATGCAGTCCGCACATTCTCCAGTCAGACCTAGTAGGGAGATAGCAGCTCCATCCAGTTTATCCTCAGAATATTCTCAGAGTCAAGTATGTGGCAGCTGCACGTGTGGTCTGCTCTGTGATGCCCTCCAGCACCCAGGTTCACTGTGGGCAGGGAAGAGAGCGTGGACGGACGGTGTGAAAGGAGGTACTCCCCCGGCCACAGCGAGCTTCAGGAGCTCTGCTGGGAGCAGAGTGGGCGTGAGTGGCATAAACTGTCGCACCTCACAGGTCTTTGTGGCCTCTACTTGGGCAGGGCAGGCAGCTGTTGCTGCTGCCTCCTGACCCTGTGGCTGGGGAGAACCTGCTGGTCCCTGGACTACTTTCGGTTACAGTGGTGGCAGGAGAAAGCCTTCCACAGAGAGCTAGGGGTGAGACAGCTGCTGTCGGACTGTTTGTCTCCAGCCCGCCAGCGTGCAATCTGTCTCGTGCCCAGGAGGCGTCACTGGCAGATGTGCACACTGCCAGGCTCCAAGTCTGAATTTAAAAATGTCAAGACATGATGATCATGGGTTTGAAGGAAGAGACTTAAAAATCGGTTCAGTGAAAATGTTTTTAGGTAAAATACTTATGTTGCCTGGAGGAAAAATAGTTTCTATTTTGATTCAGACTTTTTCTTTAAAAATCTGGTTTCTTTAGCTGCTTGGCGAGTTGGAGAAGGACCCCAAACTTGTGTACCACATTGGCCTCACTCCAGCCAAGCTCCCAGACCTGGTGGAAAACAACCCTCTGGTTGCCATAGAGATGCTGCTGAAATTGATGCAGTCCAGCCAGATCACCGAGTACTTCTCCGTGCTGGTCAACATGGACATGTCCTTGCACTCGATGGAAGTTGTGAACCGGTGAGTGTCTGGCTCCTCCCCGGGCGTGTGGACATAGCTGTCCTGATTCCTTCTTGGGCTGAGGTGACCCGTGGAGCTGGACCCCCAGGTTCTTGGCATTCAAGTGCACACGCCCGTTCAGAGGACTCTGAGGCCATTGTCTGGCATGCTTAATGTTGGGCAGAATAAGTGGGAACTGTTGTGTTCATTCCTAGGAGGACATGAAAACTGACCACTGAAACTCCTGGCCCTGTGTAATTAAATCCCTGCTCTTAGATGGATTTTTTTCAGAGATAAGCAGCTGTAGCTAGGAAAGCACAGGCTCCCTTTGCCTCCGTACTTCTCCATTGTCACTGACCAGCAGGAGGGGTGCACTTGTGTCTGCATAGTCTGGGCACTGTTTGTGTATCTTACACTCTGTTTACACACACACACTTCCAGCAGTAGCATGGCCTGGAGGAGCTGGTGTGGCAGCCTGGAGTATCAGGCAAGCACGGTCAGAGGTTTTGAACACCTTGTTGTAGACTGGGTCTATGTGTGTGCATGTTTGTGTGCATGCGTGTGTGTAGTGCTGGGGACTGAAGCCAGCGCTTTGTGCCTGCTACACAAGGCTGGACCCAAGCCGTGTCCTCAGCCCTTGTTTCATACCTGGGGAGAAATACTCCAATAATTGGCCGCTGTGTTCCTGCTGGCTGGAACCACAGTGGCACGTGCATGACTGTCCACTCTGGTGCATACCACAGGTCTTTTTCTAATAAAATGAATAGCTGCGGGATGGGCAGTCTCACAGGCTCCACTAGTGGTTCAAGCTCCCTAGCATTGGGATAGATGGAATCACAGCCCTGTCATGGTCATGTTAGTAACTGCTGTGTGGACTTAAAAACAGAAAGGTCACTGATGACGATGTGTGGCTCTGGGGTTTATTTCCCA
This sequence comes from Hydrochoerus hydrochaeris, assembly GCA_004027455.1. NCBI lineage: Eukaryota > Metazoa > Chordata > Mammalia > Rodentia > Hydrochaeridae > Hydrochoerus > Hydrochoerus hydrochaeris. Next base: position 169,549 of record PVLA01002258.1, on the reverse strand, counting down.
AGGTAAGTGCAACTAGAAACTTAGGGTCCCATAGCAGATGCTGTCACCAGACACCACTGGTGCTTTTACCCTGTGCTAGCAGATAACAGGCATGTTTTCCTTTTGTGCAACAGACTGACGACGGCTGTTGATCTACCTCCTGAGTTTATTCACCTTTACATATCAAATTGCATCTCTACTTGTGAACAAATTAAGGATAAGTATATGCAGGTAGTGACAGTTTCTGTAGATTTCCTGAGTACCCACTAGGAAAGAAAATGAGTAAACTAAAACTCTTTTTTCCTTTTCAGAACCGTTTGGTGCGTCTTGTGTGTGTCTTTCTCCAGTCCTTGATCCGTAACAAGATCATTAACGTGCAGGACTTGTTTATCGAAGTGCAGGCCTTCTGCATAGAGTTCAGCAGGATACGAGAGGCTGCAGGCCTGTTCCGCTTGCTGAAGACGCTGGATACGGGGGAAACGCCTTCAGAGACCAAAATGTCCAAATAGCACCTGCTCGAAGCCCCTACTCACTGGCAGCTGTGTGGTGATCAGTTTTTAAAACAGCATTTTTGATTCAAGAGTGGACTGCTTGCTCTAATGCATAGGAATAACACTTTATCTACTTTAAGCAAAGTTTTACTTTCTGCGATGATTTTTTCCTATAGATGAACTTCTGGTAAGGACCTAGGAAAATGTCTTGCCAATGACTCCTGACAGACGGACCCGTCAGCCCCAAAAGGCTGCAGAAAGGAAGGAGCCGATTCCTTTTTAATAACACTAAAGAGCAAACCACCTGTTTTTGGTTAAAAGGCACGTTACAGGCTTCTGAGTCAGAAACCCAGTTTTTCAAAGGTTCCAACGTTAAAAGCACACTTTAGAACTTGTGGCAGTGACAGCAGCCAGAGTGCAGCCCCTGCTGTCTCCGAGGAGCCGGAACCAAGGCTGTGCTAGTAACGACCCAGCTTTGCGCCATGACTTTGCAGTAATAGACCAGAGTAAAGGCCTCTGCTTTTCTAGCACTGTTTTCTATGTGATTCCCCCACTTGTGATGGTCCTGGTATCAGCCTGAGGTTACTTTTAGAGAAAAATGAGAAATGCCTTGGGAGGTAGAGTCGCTCCAGGGAGCTGCCACAGGCGGTGGAGTAGCCATGTGGTGGGGGGTGAATCCTGGACATAGCAGGGGTGGCGCCTCGCTGTCACCCCTGTGGCTGGGTAACAGTGCCTTCCATTAAAGTTCTTTTCTTAATCAACTCTCAGATGACATGTTTTACTTGAAGCAGTCGGGAGATTCATTTACAGAGGCACTTCCAAAGCGTGTCTGCAGGAAATGCCCTGTGAAAAAGCCCTGCGCAAGTGCAGTACTTGGGATTTAGAAGACCAGCGTCTCACCCTGGGGAAAGTGTGGGTTCTGTGTGGGGGACACGCAGCAGTGACCTAAGCCCATGCACAGGAAGGTCTGCGAGACACCAAGAGAGCTAAGAAGCTTAATGCCTGGAGCTGTGCACCACTGATGTGCAGGCAACAGTGGAAGGAACAGTTCACTTAGTGATAAACAGTGCTGCTGGAGAACGGGAATTTCGCTGGCAGCCATTGCTGGAAACAGCCAGTGTTCGGTTCCGTGCCTGGTGGATTCCGGAGCAAAATACAACTGGGAACTGCAGCTCCTGCCTGTCTGGGTCACACGCAGCCTGGCTGTGCCGCATGATGCCCAGGGGCCACTTTCACAGTTAAGTGTCGACAAGGACAGGACACCACTGTGCGAGAGCCCTGTCCCTGTGTTCAAACTCAGGCCTGTCTTCATCCTAGTCACTGCCAGAAACTACCGACCAAGTGCAGAGCACCTCGAGTTTTTCACTGCTGCCCGAATCTGCAATAGGGCTGCCTGTGAGGCTTGGGGATCAGAAATTTGGGTGAATTCTCAAACTGCAAACTTAGTAAGGAGGAAATATGGTGTTCAGCTGTAAAGACTGCTTCAAAGGACAGTAAATAGAGGAACACTCCAGCACATTTTATAAAAAAAAGACACCACCAACAAGAGAGGTTTTTATTTTAGGGTGCAGTGTTGGTGACTAAATCCAGGGACCCACATATGCCAGACAAACAGCATCACTGAGCTTTGGTCCCAGGGCCTTTTAATTTTTAGGCAGGGTCTCATTAGTTGTCCAGGCTGGACCTGAACTTGTGTCCTCCTGCCTCAGCCTCCTGAGTAGATGAGTCTAGCACAGAAAGTCTCTTGCTTAGACACATTTAAAAGTAAAAGACAAGCTGATCATGACTGGCCTCCATCTGTGGAGACTCTTGAATTCTGAGGTTGGAAATCAGGCTCAGCAACATAAGGAATCTCAGAAAAAGACATTCACCTAAAGTAAAACTAACCCTGACATTCAAGTCACTTAAATGTAAATGAGCCTGACTTAACTCATTAAACAGAACACCTTGAATTCTTGGCATTTTTTAGTTCCAACTTCCAACTTTTATCTTCAAGTCACCTGTTGAAGAAAGAGGACAGCAATAAATAACAGCACAGAAAGAGAAGTTATTTCTAAAGAAAACAGTCTGGGAATCTTTAACAGAACCACTCCAGGAGTTCTCATTATTCATGTTTATTTACAGCTCTACAAAAATCGCAGCACCCAAATGCTCATTAGCACACATGTACAGCTGGCTCTCAGTAGTGCACTGTTACATGTTTAATTTTTTATTTCTTTGTCTTTTGGAAACAGGGTCTCACCATGCAGTTCAGGCTGGCTTTGAGCTCACTTTGTAGCCCAGACTGGTCTCAGACTTGCAAAGATATCTTCCTGCCTCAGCCTCCCGAGTGCTGGGATTACAGGGGTGTGCCACCATGCCCGGCTGCTGTTACATATTTTAAATGCTCGGGTTTCATGGAGAGTGACACTCCTTTAAGAACATGGGGCATCTGGAAAATTAATGAAAAGTAACTTTTTACATACTCGAATTCTAGTAACCTCTACTTTCTAAAACGCTGCTTTTGTGTTATAGCTGGTCTGCTGCTGCTACATGACCATCACTGTTCATACCAGCAATGTGGCCAGGGTGGTCAGAAACTCCCATGCAACCCTGGGATCGGGCACCCAGTCAGCCACCGGGAAGTACTGCCAATCCCTGCCTCCTCACCAGCCTCCTCACCAAAAAGGAGACTTTATTCTCACATTTTAAATGGACACAGCACAAATAGGGTTTTTTTTTCCCTTCCTGGTTTTTTGAGACAGGGTCTTGGTATGTGGTTTAGGCAGGCCTCAAACTCAGTGATCCTCCTGCCTCTGCCTCACAGGAATGTGTCCCCGTGCCTGATAGGATTTTCAATTCACAGCTATTTTTATACTGTGCTATATGAGGGGAGGGGGTGTACCTGACTGCACAGCTGATCATGGGATGGCAGACATTTCACTTTCACAACAAGTAGTGCAGGGACCACTACTCTGAAAACACAATGCTGAGAAGTGTTTTTAAGACCTTAACTAGTGGCTGGGAAAGGTGTGGGTGGCTTTTGTACTTAGCATTGTGTCAGAGTGCCACAAGTTAGACCACAACACTAACTCTGCTTTAAGCCAACACCGTGTCTCTCGAAATGGCCAAGGAGCCTGCAGAAACTACTTTGGACTGAATTATTTCAGGATCTACTTAGCAATATGCACAGCCTGATTGAACCTCATCCCTCATGAACAGTTACACTTCCATGTGCTCAGCAGTCACCACTGGCAGCTCACGCGGGCTCGCCAGGCAGTTCAGACTTGGTGTTTCACCCACATGCGTGCATGGCTCCCAGAGGCTCTAATAGTCCTTGGCCAGGCGCTCACTAGCCGGCCGGGCACAAGGCTTCCACTTTCCACCTGGCACTGCTGAGGTCAGAGCGGTGTTTCGCTTCAGGAGGTTTTGTCACCGTGTACCCACAGAGAGCAAACTGTAGACAGGGACACTGCAATTCGGCCTTTTGTGTCATCACTCCTCAGCAGGCACAGGGAGCGAGCTTGCAGGAGCCGGTGAGTGAGAGACGATTACCTGCGGTGCTGCCCTGAGCTCGCGCCCGTGGCCGTGTGTCTCTGCGGGGAGACGGGCGCCATGTGGGCAGGTGGGGGCCACGCAAGCTTCGGTGTCACTCACACGCTGCCTCCTTCACACCATCACCTGCGGGTTTCAGGGTAAAACATCACTGCTCCACGTGATAGTGAATGAGCTGGAAAGTGGTTACTGCCACGAACACCTAAACCAAAGCTCGGGTTTATCACGTTTCACCTGCATCCCTCACATTCCCGGCATGTTATCATCTTCAAAGTTTCAGCAAACAATCTGGCATCAGTTAGGTACGGGAAGCTGTTTCCACAGCTGCTGACACAGAAATCACACTGCAGAAACGATCACAAACAAGTTGCTGGGTTCTCCCCAGCATCCAGCAGGCTGAAGGGTCTTACAGCAGATTTCCCTAGCTGTCTCCGCATGGACCAAGAGCACCCCTCCACAGGAGCGCGCACGTGTGCACCACCTGCACTGACCACAAAAGGCAAACCTTAAATGTCACAGCTGCTATGGCTGTTGGCTAACTGTGAGGCTGTTGGCTAAAATAGATGCCCAAACCTAGGCAAACTTCCTACTTCAGTAGCTCCTCATATTGAATCTGGTTTTTCAGCTTACTTCAGCAAAGCGACTCGAGTATCGTACTCTGACAGGAGGAGCTGGAATCAAAATGGTATACACACTGACCCAGGGAGCTGGACGGACAGACCTCCTAAGGTCTGCTCTAAGGTAACACTCTCTGTAGGTTTTGAATTATACTTTCCTCAGTGAACATTTATGTTTCCAATAAAGACCCAGCAACTAGTAGAATTGAAGGACAATTCTACATCGTAAAAAACAGAACTCGGCAAGTACGGAGGCTCTGCCTGTCCTAAGGGTGAGCAAAAGTGAAAGTGAGCAAGAGAGGACAGGGGCCAAGCAACGCCGCACACAGTGGGGCCTCAGTGCACAAAGGCGCTCGTTGCAAACAAGCATCTGCAGAATTCTGTTTCTGCATTGAGTGACAACAGATGCCGCCTTTTCTAGAATTGTGGAATGAATTTAGCTCGTAAACCAAGGTCCCACTACACCGAGTTTGCTTAAAGACTAACCAAAATTGGTTATTTTTTCTCTAACATAAATCAAACTTCATCCATCCTACCTTTGACTTGTGAAGACTGTTACAAGTGGAACAAATACATAACATGTGACTAGAATACAGAGAAAGCTTGAAATCTGTTACAGTGAGAGATACATTTCTACTGGCCCCCTTCAAATACTCTCCCTGATTTCAAACACACCGATCCCGCGTTTCTTGCCATGTACTACAGCAGTTCTGGAAGCGCTCTTTCCTGAGTGTCTTTAGTTGCCTGTTTTAACTGCCCGATGTCCTGAAGCCATGCACACTTACCCGGCTCGGTCACTCTGATTTTGGCGGAGTCAGAAGTCGGACAGTGTTAGATGCAGTGATGGCTACATGCTGTGAGCCTGCCTTTCAGTCGGACAGTATTAGGCAGCAAAATGTCACTATTTTTGGTCACATATTGTACAGACACTCAGGAAAGTGGCCTGCAGTCTGCTGTGGTGTGCACTAGCTGCCTCAGCAACCTTATTTGTGCCCACTACCTCAGACTCCATGATCTTAGCTCTAAGAGGGCATCTCAGAGACCACAGCAACCTGCAAGGCAGTGCAGGTAACAAGGGAACGATGGGACAGGGAGGAACTGAAGAGGCTGCTTCTGAAGTTTCTCAGAAGTCACAGCTGAGTCTCTCTTTTTTTGTGTATGTCTTTGTAAGACATGGTTTTGCTCTGTAGTTCAGTGGCCTTGAACTGACTTGATAGCCCAGGCTGGCCTTGGACTTGCAGCACCTCTCCTGCCTCAGCCTCCCGAGTGCAGGGATTAGAGGTGTGCAGCAAAAATTTTTGTGCAGCAAAAATTAAGTTTCTATCTGGAAAACGTAACAGAAGTGAAAGGACAAAGAAGCTGGGGGATGATGAGAAAGCCCGGCACTCAGCATGAGCAGAGCCTGTGCGTAAATCCTTGGCACCAAGGGAGAGAAAACGAGGGCAGGGATGGACTCAATATGCTGGGCTTAGGTTGCTAATGTATGAAAAGCTTTAAGAATTAATGTGAAAAAACCCACATTGCTACAGAAAAACTAAGGGGAAAAAAAGTAGCAGCTGTGGATAAAACAATTTATATGAGACTCTAAAAAATGAAAAAAGTGACATCAGTGACCAAAAACAAGAATTCACTGCAATCTAACAAAAAGACAACAATTAAGTAATAATGTACAATGTGGTTTCAAAGAACTACTGCTAATAAGCATTTTATTAATAGTTCACTTTTTTTTTTTTTTTTTTCGAGACAGGGTCTTGTTGTGCACCTCAGGCTGGCCTTGAACTTACTTGTGTAGCTTATGCTGGCCTCAAATTTGGAGCTATCTTCCTGCCTCAGCCTCCTTAGTGCTGGGATTACAGGTATGTGTCCACCACACCAGGATTTGGGAGGCTGAAGCAGGAAAATTACCAATTCAAGTGAGTTCAAGGCCTGCCAGGACTACATAGCAAGAGCCTATCTGAAAATCCCAAACCAAAGCAAACCAACAACAAAAAGCCAAGATCTAAAATGTATGGTGGTATTTCCATTCATGAACTTGCTTTTCATGATTCTAGCCTCAAACTGAACCAAATTTAACAGTCAGGTTTAATGTTGACCTTATGGAGGACTCAGTTCTTGTCCAGCTGGGTTTGAGACCAGAACTATAGAAAAAATTAAATTCCTGAACCAAGGTACACTGTAATTCTAGGCAGCTGTGACACCTCATCTTTTCACTTACAGTGTCACACAGAAAGTAAAAAAAGCAGGCTACACAACAGCTCTTAAGTCATACGCACCCATCTTTAAACAGGGAAGAAGATCTATGAAGTTATTTATCAGAAGTCTGCAGTGCTACCTCTAGGTGTTAGACTGGGGCTTTCATTTTTGTTTATGGCCTTTTGCATTTAGGAGCTTCTTAAAGACACCATGCTTAGACAGCCCCGCCAGCCTCTTACCTAGCAACTGCGCATCTTCCCCTGCATCCTCGACACACCTGGCAGAGCACTGAGGCCCAGGTTCACTAGGGGATGCTGATAAGGACAACGAAGGTGACAGCAGGTGGCTGCTGATGCTTGTGTCTTCCTCCAGGAACAGCCCCCTCAGAGTCTCGGCAGAAATACTTGCGGGGCCAGATTCTGCAGTGGGCAGCTCCTGCCCGCCCTCAGGTTCTTCCTGCGGATTTGAAACAAAGAAACTGCTTTTGCTAAGAGACAGGGTTGCAGTCTGCCTAGCAGATGGCCCGCACCCCTTCTTAGCAAGCAGCAGCTAACCTCTATGTCTTCTCTTTATGAAAGCCAGCACCCTCCCGTGATACCAGCAACATCACCTTTAAGTTACTTCCTGACAGAAAAGGCAGCTTTCCTACTTTCCTGCCTCCTTGGGGAGGGGACAGGAATGGTCTGGCCTCAGAAATGCCACCACCTGCCATACCCAGGGTCTGGGCAAGGCTGTATCCCCAGCAGAGTGGCACCACCCATGCACCCTGACGGTGAAAGGGCCTCCCATGTGTGATGCTTGCCATGCCTGGTCTTCCCCACCAGACCAGGAAGTGAAATCCTGGGCACAGGGGCTGTGGCTGGTCTGGTTCAGGTCTCATGCACCCAAGGCAGTGCTTTCATCAGCACTCCACATAAACACACACAGGGAGCAACACACAGAGCTGGTCAGGGGTGTGGAGAAAAGGGTCACCAGAGCGCGTGAGAGGGCTGGTGCTGTCATGGGGGTGTGAGGAGAGGGGAGCTGGCCTGTTATGGCCATGGAGTATGTTCACTCCAGGAGTGACCTACAGGCCTAAGATGGAGAAATCACAGGAGAGAGGAGCAAATTCCTTAGCCTCAAGGTTATTACTGACTTCTAATTTTTTTGATCTTTTTGAGACAGGGTCTCGCTATGCAATTCAGGCTGGCCTTGAGCTCACTTTGTAGCCCAGGCTGGTCTCTAACTTGCAAGGATCCTCCTGCTTCACTCTCCTGAGTGCTGGGATTACAGGTCTGCTCCATCAGGCCCGATTTGACTTCCATTCTTTAAAAAACACACTGAGCATTTTGGGAACACATGCTCTAGCATTCTGAACTTAATGTTTTAAGAAACCAACTTAACCTCATAAAGTGAAGACTGGATTTTCAATACATGAAGCATACATGGAGCTGCAACTCCTAAAAGGAAATTCAGGATGAAATCCATGAGCTAAGATGGGTGAAATTCCCTTACACAAATGTTGAGAAATGAAGGAGGTCAGAAATCACTGACTAAGGAAGAAAGCGGCTTGGTGGGAGCTTTAGTGAGTGCCTGGTGAAGGAGAGCCCTCTAAGGCTTCGCCAGGAAAAGGACCATCAAGCTCTCCGCATCCCATCACTGAAAGGCTGAGCTGTGCTGACCCATCCCTAGAGCAGGGAGCCCCAGCTGCCAGGGACCATGCTGTGCCACACAAAGGACTCTACATGGCTAAGAGGCTGGTGACGGGGCTGAGATCCCTATGTCTCCCTGCTGGGCAGCCTGAATCACCAGTGGTGTAAGTGTGACTGTCCATCGGGTGGCTTTTTATTTTTGTTATTAGTAAAAAGACCAGTAACAGTGATTAGGTCCATTTGTATCACCAGTGGTACAGTCATACATATACTGATGGTGATTCAAGCTGGCGGGAACACGTCAAAAACCACCAGTAAGTGAAAAGAGGGAAATTGTGGAAGACGGACAGATTTTCAGGCCAGGAAAGGATGAAGAGGTGGTGGCAAAAGAGCTTTTGAACGCTGACCTCCTCTTCCAGTGTGTTTACAGCGAGGGCGTCCTGGGACTCACAGGAGAGACAAGCGCACAGCAGAGCAGAGGGCTAGGAGCCCATGTGCGGGCACCCGGCCACACCTCCTCCTGAGCGCACTTTGGCCAGGGTGATGTCTGTCCCGCGGCCTCATCCTCTGTGACCCCACTGCGCTTGCTTACAGGGCTATCAGGGCTTAAGGAGCATGAAATGAACACCACAGAAGAAAATCCCTTGTGGTTTCTATTCTACCGTAAACCACAGAAAATAAAACTGTACCAACAAGATAAAGGAATCTGACACTGACTTTTTTCAAAGTTTTTTAAATTTAAAAACTATTCCTTAAGGATATTTTAAAAGTATGGAAATAACACAAAATGTAACAACCTAGAGAAATCTACTGCTCTCCCTGTCTTCCTCTTTGAGAGGGGTGGCAGGTGAGAACTTGGAACCCAGCGTTAAGCAAACTTGTGTTTGAAAGTTGGACGAATTTCTCTGGCATTAAATTTTTGAAACCCAGGAACCGGAAGAACGGGTATTTTAAAATATTGGCTTTGGTTTCCTCATATGTAAAATGTCACCTTAAGCCAGAAAAAAGTGTGAAACATTTTGTCTTACACATTTCATGATTCTAGTTTGTGCACAGTCCACTGGCATACATACATCCTGCCTTGCAGTATACCAAAACGCACTATTCTAAGTAACTTTCTGGGAATCATCGCAGCATATTATTCCACCATGAGTTCAGTTTGCCAGTTCATTTTGGACTATCTTAGTAACTTTTACTACACAGAACAACTTATTTAGAAAACTACAAGGGTATCAGGAAGATACCATCTGTTCCTCTTGCCTTGGTCAATAATGAAATGGAATCACTCAGCAGAGCTGGGGCAGAGATTGAATATAAATGAAAACGTAACAAACCCAACATCCCAGGGCTTTGATGACATCAAGTTTACACATTGGACATGTTCGATGATCCAAAAGCCATGGGTCAATGCATGTGCTATGAAAAATATGCCTAAAAAGATTAAGTATGTGTTAATGTTTTAAAATAAATGCTTATGTATCTCATAAAAAAAACAAGACATTCTATTAATTCACCCCTGGTTACACATTAGCCAACAGAAAACCAACATTCTAGTCTAGTTATTTTATTTCGCTTCCCACTTACAGTAAATTCTCCTGCCAGCCACAAGCAGCACAACTTATTTGCACCTTTGGCTACATTTTAGTTTTGTGTGTTTCAAGCCTTCTGGATTAAATGTGGCATAAACTAATATTAAACAGAGTGTCTTATGTAACTCCGTAAAATGACTCAAATGGGAAATACAGCAAAATATGAACAGATCATAAACATTGTTCTTACCCATTCTTACACTTCTGCATTTTTCTATGAATGCCTATCACTCTCAGAATTTTTAAAAAGCACGTATTGGGGCACATGCACTGGGATAAGGTGCTGGACACAGCACGTGTCTAGAGCAGTTCACCATTATTATGGTCTTTCACAGTCTTTTCTTTAAACAAATCCACTAGCTATATTAAAAATAAATAGCTCTTGCTGGGCATGGAGGTGCATGCCTATAATCCCAGCAGCTCAAGAGGCTGAAGCAGGAGGATTGCCATGAGTTCAAAGCACGTAGTGAGTTCATGGCCAGGCTAAACTACATGTCAAGACCCTGTCTCCAAAAAACACAACAGTTCTTCATTACAGTCTCGACCAGTGGTGGCAAACAACTGGCATGTGTGCCGCAGTGGGCTGTCACTACCGAAAGCTCTGAAGCTTCGCTATCACTGGTCTAGTCCATCTTGTCTTCTGACTTTTCTATTCTCAAACTACAACTGACTAACACAAAGAAGTAACTTTTACAAAAACACACACAGACATAAATACTGGTTTCGGGGGAAGTGTTACCTAAAGCACAGGAGCAAACGAGGGCTTAGCTAAAACCCCAATGAGGGAAACAGCAAGTGTACACTGTCATGGGCCTGAGCTTGGGGGTGCAGGCAGACTGCAGCCCAACCGTGGGCATGGAGCTGTGTGGAGCATGGTTCTGAGGTCAGGAGGAGCTGCCACAGATGCCCCTCCAGGAAAAACCTTTGTAGCTCCTGTGACTGGCTCCAGGACACGATCCACTTGCACCAACCCCACAGAAATGCCTGCAGAGTGTAGCCAGTGACTTCATCAGGAAACTTTTTACTCTGTAATCTCATCACTCGCTCCTGTCTCCTTCACAGTGCTACTGAGAATTGTTTAGACTATAAAGCACATGTGCGTATCTATTACAATACTGTGCAAGCAAAGCAAAACGTAATGACACTAACTTGGGACTCTGCTTCTAAGCAGAGTCTAAGTTAAACTTAACTGAGATAGATCAGAGTTAAAATGTACAAATGAAGGGCTGGGGATACAGCTTAGTGGCATGGTGCCTGCCTGGCAAGCACAAGGTCCTGAATTGGATTCCTGCCACAAAAAAAAAAAAAAAAAGTAGGAAGTTCTGTACAAAAACTGTTTTGCCAACAAAATAAAGAGTTATCAATTAAAGCAGGCCATTGTCAAAAGGGAAACTGCAACTTCCTGTTACTGCAGTTGAGCTTGAGTCACAGTAACCTGAGCGAGGCTGGAATAGTTATTTTACTCAATCTCAAAAAACGACCCCAGTCCAAGTTGCTGCCCTCCAGCCCCACTTCCTGCTAGCTGCTCCCAGCCTCTCCCCGGCTCCGGCTCCTGACACAGTGCACCCCTCGAATGGCCAAGTGCATGTGAGTTCCAGGGCTCCTCAGAAGCCTCGAACCTGAAGCCAGAGCCTGTCTATGACAAAGATGCGTCACAGTGGCCACTGAGTCATCACATGAGGCAATTTTAAAGGGCCTTAAGATGACGTGAAAGCTGAAGGCTCTTGTGAGAGACATTCTAATCCAAGACAGCAAGATCTTCACATCATAAAAGACAAGGACCACATGTATCTAAATCCTGAAATCTGCCAGGCAACTGTGAAAGTCTTAGAAGGTAAAAAGACCATACCTGCACGGCAGGATTCTGATGAGATCGTTGACCTTAAAATTTTCAATACACACTGCACAGTTTTCAGCATCAACATCGACACCCTGAAAATGAAGCAGAGAGCTGACTGTTTCCCTGGTATACAGTGTATCCTGGGTAAATGCACCAAATCCTGACTGAACAATGCTGGATCTAGCTTCCCCTGGAGTGACCTCCAAGTAAAACACAAGACAATTTCATCACCTGAAGAATCTGCTGGGGAGGAAAACTTCACCGTCTGCCTAATCAGACATGAACAGGGTTTAAGCACTAAGCTTTTGCTCTGGAATTTTTAGTGTTCATGCTTTAAAGGCTGTAGAAATGCAAAAGTCTGCTATATTACAACAAAATACATTATTTTTCAAACAAAACTTACAATATAAAGACAATAAGAAGCTACTTCTTTTCTAGAGTCACTAAAAACAAACTTCCACTTGCTAAAGAGATTCAAGTTGTAAATGAGAAAATACAAATGGCTACTTAACTGCAAATACCTCACTAGTGACAAAAGAGAAAATTAGAAACAAATTAGAAAAAGCCACCATATTTTATCTAATGAATTAAGGAAAATAAACAAAAGTTGCTCTAAGGAGAAAACCGTCTTTTTTGTTTTATTAACACATTTTATAGTACAGTATGACTACAATCATTATGGGAAGCTGGTATAGTATGTAACACACTTTACCCCCAATCTCCTGTTTTCTTCCCCTTTGGAAAAGATCTATCTCCAGAGAAAGCAGTCTGAAAACAAGATTTTATTTCTCAGAATCTATGGGTGACAGACAGACCTTCCCATCGGTGACAGCACTCCCCACTTCTGTTAAACTATATCTTGACAGCCTCCAAAAAAACAGCTCTTAGCAGTACATTTTCAAGAATATACTTGTGGGAAGATGTCAATTGACTTATGTGCTCAAAGACTTAAGTAAGTCACACATATGTGAATCTATGCAGTCTCCTATTTGAGGACTTTGATGTCCTATGAAGGAGAGGAGGAGGCATGTTCCAAGACGAACACAAAAGCACACGCTTGTCAAGTACCTTCACTATGCTGAACAGTATAGGACTGGCCAGACACCAGCTGGGTGGGGACTCCCTCCCAAACGGCCCTCGGTGATGTTAATTGGGTGCTAATGTTAAGCCATGAGAAGTGATTGTTTAAAATTTTATTACTGGCTCGGGGATTTAGCTCAGTGGCATAAGCACCTGCCTGGCAACCATGAGGTCATGAGTTCGATCCCCCATACCGCAAAAAAAAAAAAAACTTTATTACTTTCTCTGCTTAGCACGTTTGTTGCATGAAAGATGTCAGTACTATGTAGCACAATGTCAGAGGTGGGAGGGTGGGATGGCAGCCACCACCAGACAACTGAAGAGTACCTTATACGAGACACTGGCCATCGGAACTGGAACAGAAAATGCACCCACAGCCACCACATTTCTGTTTCTTAGCTGCCCAAGTACAGTTTGTGTTACAGTTGTGGTTGCTTGTTTCCTAGAAACAGCTGGGCTCTATGATGCACAGCTGGTCACTACAATGCATATTGTCAGAACCAATCAAAGACAGCCAAGTGCTCTAACTCTGTACTTCCCCTTTGCAGCCCCTTAATACTTCCCTCCCTGAGCCTTCAGCCTGGTATTCTGGGAACCCCAATCAGTGTACCCTGACCTTGCAGAAACACTACAGGCACTTAGGAGCTACTGCCATGGAGGAAGTGCCTTTAAAATAAAGTATAACTGAAACTGACACAGCCTCATGGCTAGTAGCTACTCCACTGACCTGCAAGTCTTTACACACAGCGTCTCAGCCAGCCTTCCTTCAGAGAAAAACACCTACCCAGAAGTCAGCACGTTCCTCAAGCCTGCTTGCGCACCACAGGCTGGCTCCTATGCACCTCAGACGAGAGACAAACACATCCTCTAGTCTATACCATCAAACACTGTGGAGACATTACCTTTTCTCCATGCTTTACTGTACGAAGTGGAAGCTGGCCAATAACTTCCTTACTTTCCTTTCTGTGGCTCTTGGGGAAGAAAATATTGTTATTACTAAAAATTTTAGATCATATTTTTATTTTATTTTTTGCCTTTTGAGATAGGGTTTTGCTACGCATTTCAGGCTGGCCTTGAACTCCCTTTGTAGACCAGGCTGGCCTCTAACTGGCAGCGAATCTCCTGCCTCAGTCTCCTGAATGCCAGGATTACAGGAATTCGCTACCACACTCAGCTTAATCACTATTTTAAAAAAGTAATTCATTATAACACAAGCATAAAGAAAAAATTCATTATAAAAGTTTAATAACTTCACTGAGATTAAGGAAAATTCACTTTTTTTGTGTGTGTGGTGCTGTAACCAAATCCTGCAAGTCCCATATTCTAAACACAAGCTCTACTACTGAGATGTGCACCCTGTCCCAAGAAACCAATTCCTATCTTTAAATATCAGCAAGAAAGGGGCAAGCAAGGATGGGTGAATAGCCCCTTGATATAGTAAGGTCCCTGAAGAAAAGTGTCCTGTCCAGGCCTCAAGCCAGGAAGGGCACTTTTCAGAGGCAGAAGCAAGCTCTGCAGGGAAGGGGTTGACAGCTGCTCGGCAGGGAACAGCCAGCCCTTCCTCTCTGCCACCCCCAGGTCAGGTCTGAGAACCAGGCTGACAGCTGGACAGACACAGTTGGCTCATGCCTTTTTGTCATTCCTGTCTAGAAAAGGATGAAGGGTACAAAGTGACTCAGAATCAAAAATAATTTCTCATACAACAGAACATTTAATGTATTCCAATGAAAAAGTTATTTTCAAAAGTTATGTGAATACTTTAAATGAAATTAGGAATATGTCCAAAATAATTTCAAGCAATATACAGGATGAATGAACTGTTTAAAAGCAATTATGTTTCCCATAATCACCTGATTTCTAAATGGTGAGCCAGTGTACAGGAAGTACTGCACACAGTAAAATACCAGTGAGGCTGAGGAGAGAATCATTACGGTGATGAACGCAAAAACAAAGGGCTGATGACTGTCAGCGAGCTGCGTGTGACTGCTTCCGATCTGGATGGTCATTCTCACCAGGATGCCTTTTTGGACCAGATCCACAATTTCCCGTCCTTTTGGGTAGCTTACCACAACAACCACTATATTTCCTGTTCCTGAAAGAAAGCAGGTACCAACATAAAGAATGTAAGATAAAGTTAAGAAGTTTACAGTACTATGCTCACCAACACACATATTTGATTTGGGGGGAGGGCGGGGTACGGGGAATCGAACCCATGACCTTGTGCTTGCCAGGCAGGCACTTCTGCCACTGAGCTATATCCTTGGCCTGCCACATATATTTGAAAACTTTGATAAAATAGGTAATTTTTAAGGAAACTATCAATTACTAAAACTAGTTCAAAAACAACAACTGAAAAAACCAGACTGATCACATTTAGGAAAAGTACAATAAATCACCAAGAACTACCCTCCAGAAAGCAGAACACCATTCTTTACAAGGGAAGTTTACTGAGATTTAAATTGCTCTATAGCTGACTGAAAGAAAAGGAAGATTTGAAATTACTCCTAAGATTGTAAAACCATACATGGTATTAAAAAACAAAAGAAGAGCCAGGTGTAGTCTCAGCATTCAGGAGGCTGAGGCAGAAATCTAGTGAGTTCAAGGTCGGCCTGAACCGCATAGCAAGACCCTGACTCCAAAAAAGAAAAGAAAAAGAAAAAAAGAAAGAATAGAAAAAACAATGAGAGAAAAGGAGAAAAAAAAAAGTCAACTTGTAGAAAATAAAACAAAAGGCTTCTCAAGCAGCGGCTACAAAAAACCACCCACCTAAAAGACACAATTGAGATTCTAGGGAGACTGGCAAGGTTGTGCAAGTATATCACCACCACCTTGTTCATAACATCTCATCATTCCGAAAAGAAACTCTGTGCCCAGTAGCACTCATTACTCAACAATGGAGTTAAAACGCATGAAAACCTGTGGTCCAAATGAAAACGTGTTATTTGAAAGACTGGTAAAGATCAAAGTTCGATGCACTACATTCACAGGGTATGCACATGTCAGCACGCTTCTTTTAAGGACTGAACCCCCTTCCTTTCCACATGCTAGGCAAGCTCTTTTTTTAGAAAAAATCACTGAGTCAGGTTTTTACTAAGTTGCCAAGGTTTTTGCCTTAAACTTGTGATTTTCCTGCCTTAGTTTCCCATGTAGCTGGATTACACAAATGTACTAGAGCCTACTACAATTTGGGGGAGGGCAGTGACCTGTTACACTCTGGTGTGGGTGTAATGGTTGTCAAAAACTCCAAGAGCACGTGTCTCTCTGACCAGGTCCAGGAACAAAACCGCACAGATATAGTTACAGGTCCACACGATGAGGTACCTAAGCTTCACTGGCACTGTTTTTTTCTGAGAATAAAATACTGTAACAAGCATCCTTACTGTCAAACCAAGACACCAAAACCAAAGACACATATTAATTGCTCTGACAATTCTGGACCCCAAGAGCTCTTGGAGAGAAGGTCAACTCCTGACTGAAGCAAGGCAGTATGAACTATAAACACAGTAGGTACCGAAGACATGTTCGGGAGAGGAATGGAGCGTGTGCAGTGAGGAGGACGACAGCCGGCTTCTCTACACCACTCACGCAGTAAGAATGTGCTGCAGGAAGGGCTGAGGCAGCTTCTGTGGAAAATGCTTTCATTCAGAAAAGTGCTGGTTTCCCTCCCCTGCCCTGCCCACAAAAGTTTCAGGCCCTAAGTAGACAAGGAAATCAAAACCAGACTTTAATCTTATCATTTTTAAAGTTTAACATGCATCAGAAGACTGCATTTTTTTCCCTTAGGAAATTTTCAATCAAACTGCAGATTAATCTCACTTTAAACTTCAAGAAAGAATAGACAAGAATAGTGTTTGGGGGATGAGGTGGGAAGCTCAGTGGCAGAGCGGGCACTCAGCATGGACAGTCTCAGGGTTCAGTTCCCAGCACCACACCCTTCTGCCCTGTGTGAACCATTCTAGGACACAGTCAGCAAAGAGGAATCCATTGCAGATACAAAGAAGCCAGTAGACTCCAACTGCACCCTAGAAAGAGAACTCCTGCTAGGTCTGGCTGGCAACTGTAACCAGATCTCCAAAGATCAAGGGTAGTGTGACCCCACAAGGCTGCAGCACAGCACCAGCACGATCAAGGCCAGTGGTGACCCAGCCACTCAGTCCCCACCTTCACATCACGCCTGGCTAACTAAGCTTCCTGCTGTTCCACGAAGCCCGAGACAGTTGCACAAAGGTATTTACCTAGCAAGCAAGGATGCCCATCCCTGTCTAGGGTAGTAACAACATTTAGGGTGCCTCACACATCACTGTAGAGATTTCACATAGCTTTGGCAAGGCAGGACATTGTTTCTTCCACAAGGACAAGCTTTGTGCTGTTTCTCAAAAATCAATGACTTCTGTTTTCGTCTGGGTTTAAGAGATTTTTAAATTATTCTTTTCCTATGTCTGAGGCAAACGTAAAAGAGGAGTGGGTAGGAGAAATCCTCGAATCCCTGGAAGAGGAGGAGCTCCAGAAGCTGGCGGGCATGAGCTCATCAGGCCAGTACTAGAGATCATGGGTCTTGGGCAGCTGTGTCTTCTGCACTCACTCCCATCAGCACTGGGTGCCAGCCACCAAGCCCTCCTGTCTTCTCACAGGCTCACCTCCTTCATTCTGGGCTCCACCCAGGAGTTCCAGCAGAACTTCCATCCACTTCTACCCACCGTCCCTGGCTCCTAAGGTTCCTGCCCACTGCTCTGCTCTTCCCCATCAATCTGTCCAAAGTCTCCCACTTCCTAACCTCTCCACTGGTTACCAACCCGAACATTCATGTAATGTCAAACCCAAAGTCATTTTTCTGCTCTTGTTTTGTGGCTGAGTTCATAACTGCATTTAAGAAGCCAAAAAGAACACAAAACAGAAGCACTGTATGGTATAGTACAGGAAGAAGGATGTTTGACTTAGTAGCAGTAGAAATTGAAAAAAGAAAAAAAAAACAAACCACAGTAAGTTCGCTCGAGTTAAGGGTGCTGCCAACGTGACCTCAGAAGGCACAACAGAAATAAGATCTCTCTTTCCCAGGAAAAACTC
The DNA here is from genome assembly GCA_004027455.1 of Hydrochoerus hydrochaeris. Lineage (NCBI taxonomy): Eukaryota > Metazoa > Chordata > Mammalia > Rodentia > Hydrochaeridae > Hydrochoerus > Hydrochoerus hydrochaeris. Next base: position 151,531 of record PVLA01002258.1, on the reverse strand, counting down.
GGTTTTAAAGATGGTGTTTCGCAAAACAAGACGCGAACAAAAAATACAGCCTGCTGCCCCGAGGAACAGTGTATAGATGGGTTCCCTAGCGAACAACGAGGTCTTTTCTAGAATGAACACAGTATCTTTAAAAAAACATAACAAAAAAACCTATCTCAAGACTGAACGACTCAGGGATGTTGCTCAGCGGTGTAAGAAGTGCTTGCCTGGCAAGCGCAAGATCACGAGTTCGATTCTCGGTAGCCCCAGCCGCTCCCCCACCAAACTGAACGACTCAGAAGGGCAGTGGAGCCAGTGTTATAAACCTACGCTCGACAAGCGAGCAAACACAGAACTCAAAGCCCAAGTTTTGTGACTCAGTTCTGGGTCCTCGCTCAGCCCGGACAGGAGAACCCCCGCCTCCCCTCGGCTCCCCCACGCCCGGCCCCGCCCGGCCCGGCCCGGCCGGCCCGACAGCCGCGCTCACCCGCGTGAGCCTGCGAGGCGGCCAGGTGCCCGCCGCGCTCCTCCTCCTCCTCCTCCTCCTGCTCGCCGTACACCACCAGCGCCGAGGCGTTCCCGCGCGCCGCCGCCAGCGCCCGGCCCCGCAGCGGGCAGTCCCCGCGCGCCACCAGGGCCACCCAGGGCGCGGCGGCAGGCGCGGGCGCGAGGAAGCGCGAGTCCGGCGCGCAACCCCCGGGGTCCCCGCCCGGCGCGCGCGGGACGCCCACCAGGCCGCGCCGGGGCTCGCGCGGGGAGCCGTCGCCGAAGCGGCCGCTCTCGGAAACGCTGCGCACCGTGCGGTTGGTGCGCGGGTCGACGTACTCGAGGCCCACCACCGCCGAGTACCACAGCAGCGTCCGGCCCAGAGCCTCGCGCGCGCACAGGGCGAGGGCGAGCAGCGCCAGCGCGCCGGCCTCGGGGCGGCCCCGACACGCCATGGCGGCGAACGCGAGGGGCCGCCGGGCAGCGGCGTCCAACGCTGTCCGCGCGCAGGCAACCCTGAGGAGAGTGGGGCTGACGAGGCGGGGCCACGGCGACGCAAACCCGGCGCAGCGTGGCGGCGTAGGGGCGTGACGTCATGTGGACGTGATGGCGAAGAGGCGGGGCCAGCGACCCCCGCGGAGTGCGCAGGCGCAGGCACGAGGCTGCTAGTACCCCGAGGTTTCCTGCAGCACCGGCTCTGGTACCCGGTAGGGAAGCGGGTTTTGCTGCGGTGGCGTAGACCACGCGCGGTCCTCTGAGGCTGGAGCCGGGCTTGGGCCCCGGACGTCGAGCGCCCCAGATCTGGAAAAGTAATGATCGAAGAAACTGAAAGCTACGGAGGTCGCCTGCCAGCGGCGGACGTGGAGGTTTGGGACGAGTTCACTTTGAGGCGCGGAGCAAAGGTCTAGCTCGTCTGGAGCGCGGGGAAAGATTTTGAAAAGAATCCGAGGCCCAATAATCCCAGCACTCGGGAGGCTGAGACAAGAGGATCAAATTGGAGACCAGCCATGGTTACAAAGTGAGCTCAAGCCCAGTCTGAACAGCCTAGTGGAGGTCCTGTCTCCAAAAGACAAAAAATAAATAAATAAATTAAAAATACAAAGAATCCAACAACGTTCGGCCCCTTGGCGCACGCCTGTTGATCCCACCTGCCAGACAGCCCGGGCAACTTGTCGAGACCCGGCTCAAAATCAAAATGAGAAAACTAGTCGAGTGTGTGCGAGGCCCTGACCTCAACTCCAATACCGCAAAAAAGAAAAAAAAAGTGTATTTCCCTTTCCCTTTGAAAATGACAGGTCTTACCAGACCCAAAATGCATGAGAGCTTGGAGTGAGCTCGTCGTCCCGGAGAAGGACGGTGCCACACGAGCACCTGTGAACTTGAGTGTGGTCGGAGCCCTGGTGCTGTGCTCACCCGGCTTGGCGTGTGGTTCAGCTGCCCTCTGCGAATTGGTTGGCCACCGTCTCCTGAGAACCCCTGTGTAAGGATCCCCCTGGATCTTCAGTTAGACTTGACTCCAAGGCCTGATGCTTTCCTGACTGAGCAGCTGGACCAGGGATTTTGGGGCTCACCACTAAGTGGTTCAGGGCCTGGCCTGCCAGGTGTGTTGTTCCCTGGGAGATTCCTTACCTTCTCCGTCTCTTTAAAGCATTGTGAACCTAAGAAAGAGTTATCCTTGCGGAGGGGTGGGGAAAGGATGTAAATAGAATTAATATGTGTGTACGTACCTGTTCCCCACAGTGAGTGTAATCATTATGTACTGCAAATATGTACCGTACTTATAAAAATAAAAAATACTTAAAACGTCTCTTTGATAGTAAACCGTGTGATTCATGGAATCATATTTTGGTCATCTGTTTTTACTACACAAAACATGACTTGCTGGAAAAGAAGTTGAGAGCATTGGTTTCTGACTCCTCTTCTTTACACAAGGGTTTGTAATTACAGGAAGTGGGTTGTTGCCGGCACACTGTGTGTGCTGTGTTGGGCTTGTCTTTCTTTTCCGTACTATGTCTGTGCTTGAGATGCAGTCTGGCCTACAGCTCCTGAGGTCTCCTTGAAGCGGGATTTCCCCTATTTCCGCCAGTGAGCTAATTTTAAAAGATCCCTAATGACCCAAGCTTGTCCTGAATGAGGAAGTAAAGTAAGTGGTCTGTCCAGTCGGGGTCAAGTCCTGGAATCCCTGGGTTGATGCTGCTGCACAGCGAATGCTTGTTACCAGAACACACTGTGGTTTCTTGCAGTGTCCTTCAAACTCATTTCCTTATTCCAGAAATGACCTCTTGCCTCTGGCTCTTGTGCTGGCAAATACAACTCTGGCTTCCCCCGTAACTCCAAATCTGTTTCTTCCATGAAGTCTGCTCCTAATTATGGGCAAACTTTGGTGCTCTTCCTGTTTCCCATGTTTTATGTGTGTTCTTTTAAAACAAAAGGTTTGCTCTTCAAGACTTTGGCCTTCCTATAATACTATGAGCTTCGCAGGGGCCAGAATTGTGTGGCTGCTCTTTTACTAAGTCTACCCTCAGTTAGCATAGTGTTGTATGTGTGATCAGTGTTAAATGACCGAAGTAAGGATGTGGTGACACACACTTGTAATCCCTGTACTTGGGAGGCTGAGTCAGGAGGATCACTATGAGACCGAACTGCATAGTGAGACCTTATCACAAAAGTTCCCCAACCCCCAAAATGAGCAAAGTAGTGAGTTTTTCCTGTTCTATGGTTAAAGGCTTATGATAGATGATAAAAGTCCAGCAAGCCTTCTAAGCTGGTGAAATCTTAGGCCCAGCCCTGCCTCTTCTTGGCCTTTATTTTTTCAGGACCAGCTCTAAGCCTCAGCTGGGCTTTTCTGGTTCAGAGCTATCACCACTGGCCGAATCCTTCAGGACCTTCTTGTATACTGGTTGCCAGGTGATGGTTACTCTGTTTAATTTTCCTTCTGTGCTACCCTAGAGGAAGAGCTAAGAGACCTTGTCTCAAGGGCTTTTTTTTTTTTGAGGAGCAAGAGGAAATATGGGGAGGTGTCATTAAATTATTTTATTATGGAAAATTCCAGACATCTCACCAAGCACAGAGGCTAAAGAGAGTATGTATTTGTAACTTTTGATCAACACATGATTAATTTGATTTTAAGTTTACCCCTGACTACCACTTCTCTCCCTTACTGGCTTCCTTTGAAGGGAACCTTAGATACCATGTTATTTTATTCATAAACATTTTACTATGTTCCTTTAAAAGATAGGCAATTTGTAAAAACATAACCATCACATTATCACATTTTTAAAATTTGACTTGAAGCTGGGCATCGCGTGGCACGTCTGTAGTTCCTGCTACTTGGGAGGCTGGAACAGGAGGCTCAGCTGAGCAAGAGTTTGAGGCCAGCCAGGAAACATAGACCTCATCTTAAATGAGCAAATAGCCACGGTTTTAATGTATTAAGTATCCAGGGAGTGCATGAATAGCTCCAGATTTTTTACTTGTGTATCAAAGTGAATTTCCCCGTGAGAAATAGTGGAAACTCAGATGATTTGTTCCACGACCCAAAAAAATCACATAAAAATAATTATAATACTGTAATGTAGTACAACACAATAAAGGAAATACAAAATGCAAAGAAAAATAAACCTGCGCTGACTTTTGGAAACCTCTGTCGCCGGCGCAAGGGAGACCAGCGGAGGGTCATGGTGTAGAATGACTTTCACTCCACTACGGGCATTTTTACTGTCTGTTGCCTAAGTGGACTCTCTTCATGCAGTGCTAGCAGGGAGTCCATCCAATGACACCTGCTTTTACCTCCTTTTGGGGATTTTGTGGAAATGTGACATTGCACTGTCGTTACACAGAGTCAGCACTTCACTGCTACAGCCTTACTCTGGTGCTGCTTTTTGACAATGTTTTGCACCATTTCCCACAATACGTCTCCCTAACTTCATTTGAAGAGAGATTCCTCTGCCCCTTTTCTTCTTTTTCTCTGCAGGTGAGCTCTCTCTCTCGCTCTCTCTCTCTGTCTCTCTCTCTCTCTGTCTCTCTCTCTCTCTCTGTCTCTCTCTCTCTCTCTCTCTCTCTCCAGGATCTTGCTATGTAGTTCAAGCTGACTTTGAACTCACTATGTAGTCTAGGCTGGCTTGACCCGCCTGCCTCAGCTTCCCAAGTGCTGGAATTCTAGGCATGTACTACCATGCCTGGCAACAAGTAGGTTACTACATCAACAGAATGATGGGCAAGACTTGGGTTTTTATTGTTGTTTTTGTTTTTGGGTTCTTGTTTGTTTGTTTGCTTTGAGACAAGATCTTGCTATGTAGTCCAGGCTGGTATTGGATTTGGGGCGATCTTCCTGCCTTAGCTTCCCAAACAGGTACATGGCACCATGCCCAGCCTGACATCTTGAAAGTTCTGTTCTAACATGTTCTGAAGAATCAAGCTTCTTCCTCATGTACTAAAGATCTGCCTGAGACTTTTATGCACTGTCTCCTGCTTTCAATAAAGAGTCTCTAGCAAATACTCCTAAACGGATCTATGGGCATTTGCCTTAAAGCTGTTAGAGAACTTGGCTCATTATATGAGAATATTTTCCAGATTGTAGCAGATGGTGAGTTTGAATATTTACCAGAACACTCATAAAACCCGTCTTAGCCTTGTGGAACAAGCGGGCCATGCCACACTCCCGACCCATGCGTGCACAATCCGGACATCCTCTGTGTCTCCCTACTCTCCTGACCCAGGGATGACGGTCCTGTTAGAGCAGTGCAGGGCTCCCCGAGGTGGGAAATTCTTCCATTTCTTCGTTTGTGAATTGCAGAGGTAATGTGTGCACCCACTTATACAATGAGTCACCCTTCTGAGGACATCTAAAAGGACAGGCTGAGGTGCTTCAAATGCTCTTCAGTCCTACTTAGAACTCAGCTGTAGCTTTAGAGAAAAACTGAAGCACAGACTAGATAGAATAAAAGAAGGAATAAAACAGATTTATCTGCCGCTACCCACAGCACATGGATCCCCTCGCTCAGCTTGCAGTTCACCTGTAACGACATGCGAATGCAAAGGGCACAAATCAACACAGCTCCACCGTGCAGGTAACTGTGTTCCACTTGTGTTTCTAGGACTAGTCTGTCTCGGGACAAACAGCCCGCTGCAGCATGTGTGCCACGGTGCCGGTGTGCGGGCGGGGCTCACCTCCTGGTGAAGCCTGGTTCTCTCCCCCTGCAATCCACGAATGGTCCATTCATAATGTTTCATTGTTCGCAAATGCTGTTAGATCAATGGCATGATCTTTTCAAAAATATCTATTTGTTTAAAAAAGGCTTTTATATAAGTTTGACCCAGAGCTTGGTTTTAGAAGTTTCTTTTTTCTTTCTTCTTTTTTTGAGACAGGGTTTCACTGTGCAGTTCAGGCTGGCCTTCAACTCACTTTGTAGCCTAGGCTGGCCTCAAACTCACAGTGATCCTCCTGCCTCAGCCTCCCAAGTTAGAAGTTCTTGAAAGACAAATTGTAACACTTTAGAGAAGGTTTTTTTGGTCTTATGAGACAGGATCTTCCTACACAGCCCAAGTTGGGCTTGAACTCGGGCTTCTCTTCCTGCCTCAGGCTCCCTGTGTTGTGATGATAGGAAACTGCCACCACAGTCAGTTTACTTTAGACTCTGGTTGATTTTATTTTCAATTCTAGAATCTAGCAATATTTAATTCCATAAAATAGAATAAGTGTTCCAGCGCACTGATCAGAGGTTTTTTTTTTCTTTTTTCTTTACAAATGGAAAAAAGTCAAAAAAGGAGAAATGAAGAAAGGAGTGGACTGGGATTTGTATTGGCCAGCTTTCTCATTGCAGAGACACGGAACCTGACATCCACAATTTATAGGATGAGAGATTTAAACTTGGCTTACGGTTTCATGGAATTCAGTCCATGGCCTGCTGGCTCCAAGGCAGAACCATCACGGAAGGATATAGTGACTGAAGCTGCTTAGTTCATGGCATAGTGAGAGCAGAGTGGGGGGTGCCATGCTAGAGGAAGAGGTGAAGGACCCCAGGTACAGACCCCGATGCACCTGAATCAGGCTTTATGAATCCCTGGGTTAGCTCCCAAGCCAAGCACGTTGACACATGAAGCTAAACTTTTACAGGGTTCAGAGTTACTTGCTTCATAAGGTAGGGCAGGGACAGTAGCAAACTGATTAGAAAATACCAGATTACTCCAGCTTACCTTTTATTGTGTAAAGCTTAAAGGAAAAGGAAATTTCAGTTTCTCAGATGGTTAAATAGCTTAGTTTGAGTTGGGTGATGTGAAACCTTAGGACGAGTGACTCCGTCTTAATGTAGTCTAGTCTACTGAAGCCCAAAGCAGGGGTTTAGCTAACAGCAGCTATTTCAAAAAGAGGGACATAAGGCTGAGAACAAGCTACAGCAGGCTGGTGGGAGACAGGAGACAGGAAAGAGGAGCCCCTACTCCCCTGCAGGTAGGTACCTTTATTTTGCAGCTGCTTCCTATGCCTGGCTGCACGTGTTGCCCCATAACTGCACTGGTAGGCATTTGCTGTGTTTGAAGTAGGCTTCAGACCTGACCCAGTTGACCTCCCTGCACCTCTCTAGATGATCCTGCCCCTCTGCAGCCCTCTCCTTTCAGTCCATGGAGGCCCCTTCCTCCCCACAGCCAAACCAAGCCTGACTTGGTGCATGCCTGATCCCACCTTTAATCCTTCGTAAACAACCTCTGCACAGCCTCAGCTGCCGGAGTCCAGCTGCGGCAGGGCTAGGGTTTCCCAAAGGTGGTCAGGGAGTCGGCGATTGAGAGACAGAAAACACTGCACACCCGTCTGTGAGTGAATCTGAATCCACTTTTATTTTTTAGAAGCTGGAATATATATTTGCCAACCCTGGCAACAACCCCCAGCCCCAAGCAGGAAATGCCCCAGGCCCAGGGCCAGGCAGGGACAATCCCAAACAATAGGTGTTAATTGACCTCAACTCCAAGCAGAAGGGGCCCCAGATTCAGGGCAATAGGTATCAATTAACATTTTAATCTTGACATTTAGTCAGCCCGGGAAATGCAAGCCGACACACCCGGCCGCCCGCAGGAGGACTGGATGCCCGCAGGAGGAAGAGATGTGTGAGATTATTAGGCTGCTCCCTACATTGCTTTCCTTATCATTTATGGGAGTGGCAGTCCCTGCGAGGACAGCACCTGTCTTAGGTCAAGGACTCTTCACATGTACCCAACCAGGCCTTACCCGTCATGGGCCTGCAGGACAGCAATTGGTCCTGTGCCTGTCTTAGGCGGCCGGTGGCGTAACATATGGGTCCTAGTTGCCCCTCTCTGGCTGCCTGTTCAGTGTCTCAGGGCAGTTGTCTCACAGGAATTTTGTAAATCCTCCTCCATGAGCTCTTTCACTTCTCTCACATTATTCACAGAAGGCAAAAGCCCACAACCAGTCCTCACAAAGGGGTTATCTAGAGGGCCTCCAGCAACCCCCCTGGAGTCTCCACCCTCGACTCCATATTGAGCATTACATAAAAACATACACATGTGAACTACACAAATTACAATTATCAGTACAAAACATTTCAAGATCCCCGCGCCCAATTCCTACATGCGGCGTCCTTTTCCTGGAGAAGCGATTGTCACAAGGCGTGGATGGACTAGGACGCGGCATGGACAGAAAAGGGCGCCGCACTCAGCACACAGTCCCCCTACACTGCAGTGTATGTCCCCACGAGCCTCTTCTGAATAACATATTCCTGCCGATTTGTGATTTCTGTGTCAAGCAGAGATCTGAGCTGGTCACATCCAAAGGTGTTGGTGCTGATGGTGTCTGGAGCAGAGTCTGGAGAGCTTCAGGGAACTGCTAGAAGCTCCTACCTTCAGGGGCTGCAAGAGTTCCCGGGACCTGCTGGTAGCTACGGGCACCAAGAAGGAAGGAGAGCGTCTAACACTGAAAGAGCTGAGCCTGGCTGGCATTTGGAGCCCGGGGCTGTTAATGCCAAAACAGCCCCTTTGCCAAGTCATGATTTCTAGACAAACTGAGAAAAAACTCTCAGCTGACTAGCATCACTTTGGAAGCTGGTTTGGGGCCTTTCCCCATTGAAGGCTCTAAAGAAGTGGGCTCAAGCACCAGCCCACATTTGATTTCCATCCTACTTGTGGCTAAGAACCCACACTAGCTGCTGACAGTAGGATGGGAAAAGCAAAAGACCTAAGAAGGGCAGAAGGCAAGAGGTCAGGACCAAAGCCCCTACCGTGAGGCCAGAGGCCAGGGAGCCACACTTGAGTTATGGCTCTGCTAACTAAGTACGTTTGAACCAAAACCACAATATGAATCTTTTCTTTTCTTTTTTTTGAGACAGGGTCTCACTAGATAGCCTATGTTAGCCTTGAACTTACAGAGATCCTCCCAGCTCAGCCTCCTGAGTGCTGGGATTACAAGTGTGCACCACCATACCCAATTTATGAATCATGATTTGATGCTAAAAAAAATACACAGAGCAGCCTAGGTGAGACTTGGGTGGCAGTTCAGAGCATGAACTCACAAATCTGAGCTCACAGAAGGGTGCCACTGATTGTTAGCTGTGTGACTCTGGGTAAGTTTTGTCACTTGGCAATAAGAGAGTGAGACGCCCTCCTCTCAGGTGAGCAACAGGTAGAACATGGCTTGTGAAGGCTTCATGCAGGACCTGGGAGCTGCTGGAAGGAGGTCCTCCCTGAGCCGGGCCAGTGCCAGGGACAGCCCAGGGCGTGCTGAGGACAGAGGAAGAGATGGGAAACCCAAGGAGAGGAACACAGACCTGATGGGGGTCATGAAACAGCACAGCACTGCGAGGGGGGGAAGGAGCTGAGTCAGCCCTGGGCTTCAGCCCGCTCGGGTCCCTCCTCGCTGCCCCAGCACCACAGGAATATGGTCCACCAACTTGCTGAGCCCTGCAGGGGGGATGTCCAAGCTAAATGAGGCAGCGCATATGAGATGCTAGTGCACAGCAGGAATTGAGTTACGGTAACTGATATCTATAATGTAAAACTTCACTATCAAAATATCATGTTTTGGGCAAGCCTTGGCTGTCCCAGGGCGAGAACCATCAGAGTCTCCTGAGAGCCGCATTATGTTGGAACTTAGGGCACTTGGAAACCAAGCAGCCAGCTTGCCTCCCTAGTAAGTGACTTGTGAGCCTACCAGTGTGCAGGCTGAGATTCAAACCCCCCCTCCCCATTAGCAAATAGAAGTCAGAGATCTGAGCATCTCTTGGGAGGTTGACTATATGCAATATAGCAATTAAGGGGGATTTCCTTCTACCATCTCTTTGAAGGCAAATATTTTTTAAATCACTGTTTTACTTTGTTCTGATTAATGGTATTGCTCTATTCAATATTCTGTTTTGATAAGTTCTATAATGTTCTGTATTTCCTTTGATTTTACTATACCCGATTGAAAGAACAACTATTGTGAAGAAAACAAGATATAATATGGTACCTATTACAGTTATCCTGGTAACCTGGTGTGAAGTTCTGTACCAATTTCACTACACTGTCTCAATTGGCTTTGTTCTGTCTTGTTCTGTGGTATTTTACTACTTTAAAAATAAATAAATAAATAAAAATAAGTAAATAACAACAACAAAACAGATCTGTAAGGTACTGGGCAAGCTAAAACATGATATAACTAAACAGATAATGGAGTTAAAAAAAGCAATAGGAGGAAAAGAAAGTGCTCTAAAGGATATAACTGCATGTATATTTAAGTGTGTAGGATTTATTACCATACTGCTAAGTTTTTGTTGGATCATTGAACAGAACTGTCTGCAGCCTCACTGTTTGAATGTCCACTTTGTATGCTTTAATTTTGTAACTTGAACAACTATATCTAAGAAGATAATATGTAATTTATCAACTAGTGATTTCTTACTGTGTATTTTTTTGGAATTCTGTATTGTTTCTTCCCTTTTTTCTGTTTTGCTTTTTTCCTCTTTAAATAAAATTAAAAAAAAATCACGCTTTATGAGTCTAGCCTGTCTGTGTGTGCAAGAAAATAATTTATCTGACAGACAGAGACAGAGACAGAAATGGCGAGACAGAGAGAGAGACAATGAGAGAGAGAGAGAAGGAGAGAGAGACAGGGAGAGAGAGAGACAGGGAGAGAGGGAGAGAGGGAGAGAGGAGAGACGGAGAGACGGAGAGAGGGAGAGAGGGAGAGAGGAGAGACGGAGAGGGAGAGCCGAGAGAGAGCGCGCTCTGGCTCTTTGTGTCCACCAGGGTACTTGGATCCTATTGTCTCTCCGATTCAGATTCTGGGAACGTCAATTCCCAGAGTAGCCACCAGGTGGCGCGGTGAGTCTTCACCTCCAGTGAATGTAGATCTCCAGGTTTGGGAATTTGTCAGAAGCTACCTGTGGGCCAGGAGTTCAGTGAGCAGAACAGGAAGTCGGGTAGCGTGAACGGGCAGGCGAGCGAGGAGGGTCATGGCAGGAGGAGGGGAAATAGCTCAGCCCTTCCCACAGACACCCGTGACTTACACAAGGCTGGACGTGGGAAAGCCAGGCCGCACGGCTCCTTCCTGGGCCCTAGGGAGCTGTGCCTGGCACCCCTGGCAATCGCCATGCAAAGTTACACGGAGCGTCAGCCTGAGTGCCCACCTCCGACGGGGCAGGTGGGAGGACCTTAGCATCAGTGACTCCGTCTCGATTTTTAGCCTGGTTTCTCCTGGAGTCCAGGGCGGGGGCTTAGCCCTAAACAACAGCCACTGTCACCTTGCTTTACACTGCTTTACATATCACCGTTCTTCAGTAAGACAAGACCAAAGAAACCTCCTCTCCCAGCGGGCCACGCTGGTCACTCTCGGGTGTAGCTGAGAAACGGGGCAGCGGGGGCTTCTCCAGCTCTGCCACCTCGGGCTGTCGCTGGCCTCTTCCTGAAACTGCTGCCCGAGACAGTGGCTCTCATGAGACCCAGACAGAACTCAGTTAAGCCGTTGCCAAGTGGGCAGCCAGGCCCCGTCCTGGGAGACGCGCACTCCCCCAGCCCTGGTGCGAGACCTGCATCCCCATCCTCTGCGGGCCAATGCAGGCACAGATCCTGGCGACAGTCACCACAGAATCCCAGGGAGCCACGGCAGTGTGAGCCAGCTGCTGGCCCAGGACACCAGGTGACCGACTCCAGCCTTGTGTCTCTGAGCCAGCAGGTCGTGGTCTCACAGCTCAGGTGGTCGCAGGTCTGGTGGTCTCTCCTGCAGCGACACAAGCACACCCTTCCTCGTTCCGCACCCAGGACGGGCTGTGCTCTGCGCCTGAGATTAGAATCCACTGCTCGTTCCCTAATACAGCCCTCACACTAGAGGAGCTAGGGCGCTAAACTGTTTCTTTTTAGTTGTGACACTTTTTCAGCTTAGTACTCACAGTACAGCACTGCAGCCCCTCTAGCGGACCTCCCAGCCCAGAATTTCTCTGTGACCCTGCTTGCAACACCGGAGTCCTTGCCCAAGAAACCACCATCAGGCAGGGAAAGCGCTAGCCCTAGCCCCAACCCAAGACCCCTGTGGTCTCCAGAGAAGCTGTGGGTGTGGGCTGAGCTCGGAGAGTGGGGTGCCCAGGGTGGGGACAGGCACAGGAGCCCCTGGGGAGAGGTGGCGGCTGCTGGAAAGGCACTCAGAGATGACACTGTGCACAGCGCCTCCGCTCGGTTTGGTTCCTGCCGTAGGAGCTGGCGGGGCGGGCGGGGAGGAGGGCAGGGCCCCGTGCTGGGGCCGCAGCAGCGGCGGCGGCGGCGGCGGCGGCAAAAGGCTGAGGGCAGAGCCACGGTGGGGGGGGAGGCGGCCGGGGCTGCAGAGGGGCGGGTCTCGGTGTGCAACCTGGGCGTGGTGGGTGAGGGGTGCCTGAGGAGGGTCCCCCTGCACCTGGGTGCCCTCTCTCTGGCAGAGCTGCGCACTTTGTCCTCCTGGGTGATGGGCGGCCTGGCCACTGTGGTGGCTTTGCCAGTCTCTGTGTGAGCTCCAGGGCTTGGACTCGAGGAAAAATTGTGCAGCTGCTCTCTTGAAATAATGGCAAGATGTGGCTACATTTGCCTTTTCACGTCTGCAAATAAACTCGGAGGCTTAAAAAATCATGACAAGCCATGCATGGTGGCACATGGAAGTAATTCCAGCACTCTGGAGGCTGAGGCAGGAGGATGGCTGGGAGTTCTAGGCCAGCCTGGGCTACATAAATGAGTTCAAGCCAGCCTGAAGTACATAGTGAGATCCTGCCTCAAAACAAAACAAAACAAAACAAAACAAAACAAAACAAAACAAAACAAAACACCAACAAAGCTGGGTGCATAGATGTATAACTGTTGTCCAGTTATTTGGGAGGCTGAGACAGGAGGGTTGCTAGAGCCCAGCACTTCAAGACCAGCCTGGGTCATGTACTAAGACCTTGTTGCAAAAACAAGACAAGACAAAACAAAAAGAAACAGAAGACCCAGCTCATTCTTTTCTTTTTACTGGAAATTTACCAGCAGATTCACTGAAGTGCCCTCTATTTTGGTTAGAAATCTAATAATGTTTATTTGTAACATTACATGAAATGATTATATATAAATATTACAATTTCACTGAATCAAGCACAGAAACCATATTCAGAATGAAACAGTCTAGTTTTGAAAACAGATTTTACACTCTGTGTGCATTAATTACATAGTACAAACTGTAACTTCATTGCAATTCAAATTTTTCGTAATAGACATGTGATAGCAATCAAATAAGCATCAATAAATTGCTTAAAGACAGTGTTTGATAGTGATGAAGAATGAAATACAGGCTTTTTGGAAAAACTAGAAACACATTTCAAACTGCTCTGTTATAAAGCACCAGTGTGGAACAAGGTGTAGGGAACATTCCTGCAGAGCTACCACACCATGCATGGCTCCGTCTCTGTAAATAGAAACACAGGGCCCTGGACACACTGTAATTAGTTTAACCAAAGAACTGTTTCCAGAACACTTAGAGGAAGATTCCTGGAAATACAGTTCTTTGTATAAACTTCAGTGGGGCATCATTACGTGGAGACGTGGGCACTGACACCCACAGAGAGCTCACGTACCACGTCTGTGCCAGGTGAAGGCGTCTTCTGCTCCCCCCGTCGCGTGTCAAATCTATCAGCACGTGTGCCCAGTTCTGTGCGTGGTGCTGCAGATGGGACCCAGGGCCCCGCAGGTACAAGGCAAGCTACTGCCGCCCCCTGTGAATCCTGACTACTTTGTACTCAACACTAAATCAGATACATTTAGAAAACCTTTACAGAAAGCTCACATCTGCTGGGCAAGTATACATACACATGGTCAACAGAAGAAATGTCTGTTTTCTCGTAAATTCTGACACATTAACTCAGTTCTTCATTTCTGTAGGGACAAATGAGAGAGAGAGACAGACAGAGACAGAGACAGAGAGACAGAGATAGATGCAGAGAGACAGAGACAGGCAGAGAATGAGACTAGATGTCTTATTTAAGCAAAGCTTTAAATCTCGTTCATATTAAACCTTTACTTCTGAAATAGCTGTAGATTCCAAGAATAGTTATAGATCATTATAGAATCACATACAGTTTTAACAAACAACAAAATCCTCCCTTCTCTATCTTCTACTCAATTTTTCCTCATGGTAGCACCTTGCTAAAAGTACAGTTTTGTGAATCGGATTTAATACTGAATCATTCATTTATATCAAATATTTCCATCATTACAAGGATCTTTCACGTTATCCTTTTATAGTCAAAACCATCTCTCTTGCTTTCTACCCTCCTTCTTGGGAATCCTGAACTGCTTTTCCATTCCTATCATTTTGCATTTCAAAATGTTACATACATGGAATCATACAGTGTGTGAGTTTTAAGGGTTGACTTTTTGCACTCAGATCAGTTCTCTGGAGACTTATCCAAGCTGCTGTCAGTATAGGTAATTAGCTCCTTTTTATGGCTGAGTGATATTCCATGTCCTAGATGTAACACAGTGTGTTTTATCAGCCATCAGATTAATGAACATTTGGTTGTGTACACTTTATATTTTTGTTTACTTGCTTTTTTGAGACAGGGTCTCAATATGTAGGGGAGGCTAGCCTTAAGCTCACTATGTAGCCCAGACTGGCTTCAAATTCACAGCGATCCTCCTGCCTCAGCCTCCCAAGTGTGGGCATGACAGGTGTGCACCACCATGCCTGGCCTGTCTAGTGTTAGAATGCTATGAGTGATTCATCTACACATTTTTGCATGTACATAAACTTTCACTTCTCTGAAACCGATACCCAGGTGTACAATAGATGGTCTGTATGGCAAGTGTGTGTTTTTTGTTTTTAATGAAACCGCGAAATGGCCTTCAGAGTGGCTATTCTAGCAGCAGTGTATGGCTGCTCCAATTCCTCTGCACCCTCAGTGACATCTGGTGTCACCACTGCTTTTTCTCGCAGCAGTGCTGGTAAGTGTAAGTGGTATCGCTTCGTGGTTCGAGTCCGACCGGAGTCCCCTTATGATGAAGATTCTGCATGTCTCTCACACACGCTCCATAGCAGGTCTTCTGCAGTGAAACGACCTCTCCTGTCCTCCTTGTCTAAGTGGATTTGTTGGCTGAGCTTAGAGAGTTCTCTGTCTGTGCTGGCCACTGGTCTTTTGGCAGACGTGTAGTTTACAGATATTTTCTCTTGGTCTGTAGTCTGTCTTGGGGTTTTCTAAACATGATCTTTTGCAGAACAAAAGTTTTAAATTGTGATAATGTTTAATTTATCAAGTTTTTCATGGAATATACCTTTAGTCTCAAGTTTACACTTTTTGCTTAGCTTTTAGTCTTGAAGATTTTCTATTTCTCTCTATAATTATAGGTTTACATTTTATGTCTACAGTACCATCTCTTTGGAGTTAATGTTCACATAAGGTAGGAAGGTTAGTCCAGTCGCCTCAGCACATGTATTGAAAAGACTGTTCTCCTTGGATTCAATTATTTTTTACCTTTGTGAAAAAAAATGGTTAAGCACAGTTTTGTGAACCTGTTTCATGTCTCCGCTCTGTTATTAATGCCTGTTTATGCATCCACCAACAACAGTCTTGAATATTGCTTCTCTTTAATAAACCTTGCATTGGGTGGAATGATTTCTCCTGCAAGACTGTTTAAGTCTTCCAAAGCCTGCAAAGCTTGAAACAAAACTTTTAGAATAAGTGTGTATTTCTCTGCAAAACCTTGTTGGGAGTTTGACAGAAATCACATTAAACTGAGAGATGGATTTGGGGAGAACAGACATCTTTACTATTTTGGGCCTTTCAATCCATGAACACAGTATCTCTTTTCAGTTGTTTAAGTTTTTTATTTATTTCATTAGCATTTAAAAACTTTCAACATATAAATCCTGTGCATGTTTAGTTACACTTATACCTGTGTATTTCACCTTGGAGTGCCAAAAAATGGTTCTATGCTTTTAGCTCTGGTTGCCACACGCTCACTGCTGGACATTCCAGTGGGATTACATTTTCAGGGCTGATCTTGCATCTGGAGACCTTGCTGCATCTACTAGTTGTAGGGACTTTCTGATTTGGGCAGGGGGTACCTGGGATTGAATTCATGACCTTGTGCTTGCCAGGCAGGAGCTGTGCTGCTGAGCTATATCCCTGGCCTGTTGATCTTTAAAGAATATATTATTTAACATTTTCTATGTAGACCATCATGTTATCTGTAAATGGGGCTACTTTTCTTTCTTTCCAATCGATAGGCATTTTCTTTTTCTTGCCTTATTGCTATGTTTGAGCTTCTAGTCTGAAACATTTTAATCAATAAATTTCTAGACACACTCTTGCCTGGATGGAACTCCTTCAACTCAAAGCTGTGAATTTTCAACCCTTTCCTTACAGTTCTACCTGTTCTGATTTCCTGCAATTTGAATAGCTAACAAAATTCACCGGAGATTAGAAGCAGAAGCCACTCACCGAAGCCCTCTGAGGCCTCCGGGACCTTTACTGAGCAACAGAGAGCCTGACTGTGACAGCAAACCCAGTGGAGTAGCATCATCCTAAGACAGGGTCAGGAGGCAGAAGAGCTCCAAGAACAGAGGTCTGAGGTTGACTTATGGAGCACTTTTGAGCTTGTGGCTTATTCTTCCAGTTTCTCTCCATCCTCTAAATTGGAGTCAGCAATAATTTTAAAGCCTGAAAATACAGAATACCCTTAAGGAGTTGCGTTATTCTTACATTTCAGGAATTGCCACTATTAGGAACTCTTCTGAGAATTGGCCTACAACAAATAAAAGAATACTGCACATCTTACTATGTTTCAGTAATAGGCACTTAAAATATATTTTGACAACTCCAGCTCTCTTCGTGTCTTATTTTGCTAAGCGAAAATAAAACACAATCATTGATAACACTGGCTTACTTTAAGAATGTGCATTTCCTATGTTAGTGATGTGCTGTTACATTATTTAACACTCCTGATCCACCAAAGAGAGTTTACTGCTGTGAAGACAGGAGCTGGACGCCACCAGATCCTGTGTGATTGACTGTGGGAAGTCCTAGATATGCACACAGGCACATGCAGGCCTTGGGTATGTACACAAATGCAAACACCAGGTGCTCCAGAATAGAATTTGCCAGAAATTTAAAATCTGTAGTAAGAATCCCATTTCAGAGACCCCTCCCGCTGCATCAGTGGTGAGTTGGAAAGGTTAGCCATCCTCTGCTGCAGTCACTTTACTGTTTTTTCTGGCTTGGTGACTCTGTGCATTTCAGCGACTCTTCTGTCCTTACGACCGGAAGGTTGGACAGCACCACCCTCTCCACTGTGTGCAGTGGGCTGCAGAGCGTGACCATGGATGGGGCTGACCATGGATGCTGACTCGCCCTCTCGGGGCCCTGGTCTCCTCATCTGTAATTGGTGGGGATGGCAAGCGCGTTACTGGTTGGAGGCTAAGTGAGGTGGTGTCTGTTAGGGCCTGGCCCAGGGCTGGGCAGAGATCAGAGCCTCAGAACTGATGGCTTCCTCCTTCTCCCCAACATCGTCTTTGCTTCCCTGATTCCACCTTCTTGCAACTCTGCATGCCACACAGGGACGCGTTTTTATTTTGGATGCCACCCCTCACAGATGCGGGAGAGGAGCTCTCTGACATCTCAGCAGCTGGGGATCTCGGAAGCTTGGTGCAAAATCCACCGCATTCTCTTCAGTGTACTCCTGTGGCCTGCACACGCAGAACAGGGCTGTGTGTGAAGTGCTGCAGGTCTTACGCTGTCTGTCGTGCTACAGTGGGGAAAACTCCGTAAGTGACCAATGCATTCTAGCAAACAGGACTCAGTAAAGCTCCTGCCATACAGAACCATGGCAAGTCATCCACCATAGTCCTCCAGCCTCACCCTAAACGCAGTACCGCGGCTGTGGGATGCGTAGTCAGGTCCTCCGTGGTGGTCCTGGTGAGCTTCAATCCAAGATCCTGCTTTCGGCACAGCAAACAACAAAAACGCTTTCATGAGACAAAGTAGTCACCTTGTAGGACAGGCACGATTTCTTTTTTTTTAAAGAAAGGAATGACAGCAGTCTTGATGTGCCATTTGGACAGCCCACAGAGACTTCCAGATAGGTGAGTCTGGATTGAAACATGGCATAGGTGGCTGCCGGGTGGAGTCTCTGTGGGACAGGGGTCTGCAGAGGACCCCTCAGATGGCCTGAGTCTAGCACAAGGTCCCTCACTCATCCTGCTGCAGGGACAACGGGGCGGCTAGGGAGCCTTCAACCACGAGACCACAGCCAGGAGCTAACCCCAGCATCATTAAGATTTTCATTTTCTTGCAAACACTGAGGGTTTTCTTCTTACTTGCTCAGGCCTTCCTGGGAACAGCTTTGAAATATTCCTCCCTTGAAATGTCAGAGACGGTGCCATACCATTTCTGAAGCCAGATGTGTTCTACCTTCATCTTCATAAAGAACCACTCGTACTGCCGTGGCCACTTCCGCATCCCTGGGTGCCTGCCGGAGCAAGGAGAGATCACAGTGAAGGGGTTCTGGTCCAATGGGTGCATCTGGGTCAGCTCCTGGGCCATATGGGGCTGACAGGGGCTGATCAGCCCAAGGTGGACCTCAAGGGCCCCGGGACAGGTTCAGGAAGCCAGGAAGCTGCTGTTCCTCCCCACCCACTGGCCCCGGCTCAAGGCTTGAGCTGAGCTCCTGGGTTTGAGTCCCAGCTCACCTTGCAAGCCCCCAGCACCTCACCTGTTTCACAAGTGATGCCGATGGCACTGGGCCATGACGCTGTGTGCAGGGCCAATGAGGAAGCACACCCGACACAGTCAGGCCAATGAGGAAGTGCACCTAACACACTCGGGCCAATGAGAAGGTCAATGAGGAAGTGCATCCAACACACTTGGGCCAATGAGGAAGCACATCTGACACACCTGGGCCAATGAGGAAGCGCACCTGACACACTTGGGCCAATGAGGAAGCGTACCGACACACCCGGGCCAATGAGGAAGCACACCGACACACCAGGGCCAATGAGGAAGCACATCTGACACACCAGGGCCAATGAGGAAGCACATCTGATACACCCGGGCCAATGAGGAAGCACATCTGACACACCCGGGCCAATGAGGACACGCACCCGACACACCTGGCTCAGACAAGTGCTTAGCGGGCACCTGTGATTGATTGTGAGCAGGAAACATCATGAAACACTCCAGACAGCCCTGCAGGAATGTTCAGACAGCGAGCCGGGGGGCTGCGGGTCTGCTCATGGCAAGGTGTTTCCTGCACAAGCCCAGGACGGTCCATCCAGGCCGAGAGCCAGCCAGGGGCACATGGCATGGTTGTCACTTGCCACCTTTTGCAGCTGCTCCTTCCCCACAGATCCCAACACACACTGTAATTCCTTGAGGGCAGAGACTGGGCTCCCCCACTTTGAACTTCATAAAAATAAAATCCCTTTTAATCTAAAAGCTCTAGAATTCATAGACCAAGTCTAGACTGGAAAAAATATTTGTAACAAAGCAAAAGCAATAATAAACAGTCTGAGCAGAATTTGACAATATCTGTGGTAACGAGCTGACTAAAAGGCTGAGGAATTTTCACTGCAGGGCAGGGCGTTGCCAGGGTTGGAAAGACGTAAGAACTGTGCCTGGGGTACCTCTGTGTGGGGCCCCCCAGAGTGGGTGACACAGGGCCACCTGCCACTGCTCATGACACCCTTGGAGAGGTTGGTTGTGTGTGACCAGAGTAGGGCAGCTCTGACCACTTGTCATCCTGTAAAAGGTGTCAAAAGTGCAGCGCTGACCTCGACTTTTATTACTGTGTAATTCTGGGCAAACGAACTTACTTATTTTAATTCTTATGAGTGCATCGACGTAGGTGTGCGTAGGGTCTGTAGTGACGTGTACCTCATGGGGCTGGTACATGCGCACAATGCACCTTCCTTCCTCTCCCACCCCCCTCCCCTCACTCCCTCCTGCCTCTATCTATGGCTGACCGACACCGGAACTTGACCCACCTTGAAAACATGACTTGCTTGGCAAATTCGACTTCTTCTGGCGTCACCCTGATCATTCGGCCGGTGAGCGTTAACCGGGCGCAGCGAGGGTCTTCCGGATCAACAATGTTTTTTCTACAGGTGAAAAACATTTCTTATTTGTTAAAACAATGATATGTAATCAGCCTGAAAGATGAAGGATTTTATTAAAAATAAAAAAAATGGTAGTCACATTACTGATAATATCATTAGGACTTTTATTATCAATTTTCTGCTTGGAACTGGGGATTGAATCCAGGGGTCGCACACCGAGCTCCATCCTTTTTATTATGAGATTTGTTTTATTTTGAGATAGTCTGGTGATGTTGTTAAATTGCCCAAGCTGGCCTCAAACTTGCCATCTCCCCACCCCAGCCTTCCAGAGTGCTGGGCTACAGGCCTATACTACCATACGTAGCCACTGTAATTAATTAAAATGGTTTGGTATAGCTTGTGTGATGGGAGTGTTTTCGTAAATTAGATCTCGCTGTGGCTGTTGGATGACATCTGAAGTCGAGGTGCACTGCCCTGGGAAACGCAGGCTTGTTACTGAGAGAGGTTGGATTCAGGGGTACAGCTTTTGGAAGGTGATCGGCTCATGGGGCACCATACTCATCAGAGGATTAATCTATTGATGATATTGATCATAGCTAAATGTGCTGCTGCAGGGGACGGGGCTGGTTGGAAGAGCCAGGCCACCGAGGCTGTGGTCCAGAAGGGTTCATCTCCCTCCCAAGCTCCTCTCCTGTCTCTGCTTCCTGGCTGCCACGAAGTGACCAGCTTTCTTCCTCCATCCCCTTCTACCATGATGTTTCTGCCTTGGGGCCTGCTGACCATGGACTGAATCTGCTGAACCATGAGCCAAAATAAACCTCTCCTTTAAAGTGTGGGTGTCCAGTACTGTGTACTGCAACAGGAAAGCTGAGTAACACATTGGACTTGTAGCCTCTGGAAGTGTGAGAAAATGAGTTTGTGTTCTAAACCACCTTGTTGGTGGCCCAAGAAAACGTGCAACCAAGATGGTTAAAGACTGAATGATGCTCCTGAAGCAGTAAGTATCATAGTCTCCCCCTCAGCCTTGCGTGCTAAGTTTGTTGCTGGTGTATTTGCCATGGCAGTGACAGGGATTACATTGAGGTGACAGTGGATTACACATTACGTGGGCAGGCATCAATCTACAACATTTTGAAAGTATCTTTCTGGGCTTAAACTAGAGACTGGCAGTATTTGTGACAGGTCCTCTTCCATGGAGCCCAGAAAGTGTAGAAAATGTATATTCATGTGGATTCTGGAAATGTGTACTTTTACCATTCTAAAGATATGACTAACATCATAGTCAAAGCTGGGCCCATTTTAAGCAGACCATGGAAGGCTGTGGGTGGGATGTGGAGATCAGTTCAAATTTCCATGCCTACCTACTTATTCATTTGCTTGGTTTCATAATTTGGTTACTGCTTGGGAGAAAGACGAATGCTAACTTTTTCCATCTGTCATCATGCAGCACATATGTATCTTATATTTTAAAGCACCTGTCTTGTTTGATTCTCACAGTATTCTTGTGCTGTAGCAAGACTTCCAAACTGGCAGTACTGATGCGTCTCAGGGTCAGTGCATCAGCCCTGGGTTAATCAAACCTGCATATTTCAAAGAAAGGTGCATCTTCGGGAGGACGGGTTCTTGACCGGCTTCTACAGGACACCCGTGTCCCCGAGATACCCTGCACAGTAGGAGTGCTTTTGTACGCCTGAGGCCCTGAGCCACACTGTGCCATGTGAGCTCTAGAGGGCTGGGGTCTGAGTAGCTCAGATCAGTCATGCAGGGATGGCAGCACCCGTATGACGGGATTAAAACAGACATCTTGCTCACAGAGGCCCAGCTCGATTTTTTAGCCGGTAATACTCTGCACATGTTGTTGTGTGTGGAGAATGAAATGCGTTCTCTTGCGACTCCACGGGGAGGCGATATGGTGGGGCAGTGTCTGGTTTCTCTTGCATTTCGCCTGATATACCTGGTGCCTCTGACGCTGTTGCTCTGTACCCTCTCACTGCATCATACTGTGGACCTGTGAGCCCCGTCAGCCCTGAGAGCCCTCCGAGCCAATGTGGGGAGTCCACAGATGAGGCCAAGAAGCCCCTGCCAACTCTTCTTTCCACAGATGGGAGAAATCATAAAATTGCTTTCTTGAGGCATGAATCCCTAAAACTCATTCTTACCCATTACATTACATTACATTACGCTTGAGAAAGCTACAGCTGTCAAACGAAGCGAGTGTTTTGCTTATACGTAAGGACTTGTCTTTACCTGCCTGGAAGCTTTTCTTTATTACACACCCTGTCGAGCTGTATCAGGTGAGGGCCGCAGTGGACACGCCTGGTGCTCAGGTAAGCTGCTTCCTGTGGGAATATGTGTTCCATCGAAAGTGTTCTGCTCTGTCCTGTGTTTGCCAGTGCAAAAATGGAGTTGCTGAGTTGTGAATTTTTCTTGTGGGTTAAAATGAAAAGAAAAAAAAAAACCAGGATGTACTACAAGAATGACTGTAAAACCAGAATCTACACTGTATTTTATGGGGGAAAAAAAACCTACTGAGATGCATAGGAGAAAATAAGGAACAGTACACAGGAATGAAATTTATATACTGGAAATATTAGAGTTTGTGTCCACTGAGATAAGACTGTCACCAATTTTGTTTACCACTCAAGTTAACTCGTGAAAGCATTGGAATTAGTACTCCTAGGTCATTCTAGAAGACTGAACTGCCTTTGCATTTTGCTTCTCTGCACAGTAGGAAGGAGATTACAGATTCAAATAGCTAAATAGAGAACTTTGCATTTACACAGTGGGAAACACAGCGAAGCCTGGTATCACTTTCTCCCATCTACAGCAAGTAGGCGAATGGCGCCCAGAAGACACCCACACCTCATCCCCTGCAATGTGAATGTGTTACCCGAGGGGAATTCCGGTGCTTAGCGGTGGACTCTGGGTAGGAGGGATATCCTCAGTGATTGGGCTGGGTCGAGTGCAATCCCAAGCTTCCTTAAAAGTAGATGAGGGGGACAAAAGGGAAGCAGTGAGGTGTGGGGGACCTGGCTGGCTTTTCCTGTCTTTGAGTAGGGAAGGGATCGAGAGCCGCAGATCCCGGGCGGGAGGCCTGTAGAAGCCAGAAAACTCCCTCAGAGCCTCTGGAAAGGAGCACAACCCTGCCAACCCCAGGTTTTAGTTCAGCAAAAATCCATTTTTGGCTTCTGAACTCCAAGTCTATATCTCCATGACAGTGTGTGAGTGTGTGTGTGTGGTTTTTGCACTCCGGAAGAGGAAACTCATGGCCTCATACACTAGGCAAGCACTTTGCCAGTGAGTTTCACCCTTGGTCCATTTGTGCCACCTGCAGCCACTAAGTGGTGAGAGTTTGTTACAGCAGCAACAGGAAGCTCGTACATCCTCTGTGGAAGTCAGGCTGTGCCCCACACCCCCGACATCTGTGCGCAGCAGACCGGCGGTGCTGAAATGGCTGGTGAGTATGGTCAGCCTTAGATCTAAAACGCGCCCTCACAGAAGCTCCTGTGTTTGGAGGTCTGACCCGACTGAAGGAGGGTCACTGAGGGTGCGGCCTGAGAGGGTGTGCTTTTATCCCTGGCTCCATAGGCTGGGTATTGAGCAGCTTGAATCAGCCATGCGGGTGCCATAACACCCACATGACTGAATTAAAATAAAAACCCTGCACACCAAGGTCCGGTTAGCTCCCTCAGTTGTCACACTTTGCACACACTGTCCTGCACTGGTGCAGGGAGAATGGAATGTGTCCCCAGGCAACTCCAGGGAGTTGCGCCCCTTTCCAAGACTTGCTTTGCTGTTTCTACTTCCTGGCTGCCAAGGATGGAGCTGTTTCCTGTACCCTGACTTCCCATCCTGCTGTTTGTTCCTTGGAGCTGGCCAACCATGGAACCCACAATACCATGGGACAAATTAAATTTCTCCTCCTTTTAATGGCAAGTGTCCTATATTTTGTCCCAATAACAGGAAAGTAACTGATACAGAGAATTAGTCCTGGAGAAGTGTGTCATTGCTGTGGCTATATCTGACCTTATGACCTTTTGGAACTGGAGGAAAAGTTTGGAAAGGTTCTAAGAAATGGGTTACTGAAGGCCTTGAATGCTGTGAGCAGAGCTTTATGGGCAACCCTAGTTGGGGCTCAGAAGACCAGAATGCTGACAGGAATGTGGACAATAACGGCCAGGCTCGTGAGGTTTCAACTGGGAATAACAACTGTACTGGGAGGACTAGAAACCAACTGTGTCACTTTAATGCAAGAACTTGTCTTCATCCTGCCCATGTCCTCTGTTTGGAGGCAGCTTTCCATGGGCCTAACACTTCTCGATGTCTTGAGGGCAGAGGCTGCTTTGGTTATTGACTGTGTTTTGCACAAAAGAGCAAACAATCCTGGAAGACAGAGCTAATGTCTTCTCCAGACAGGCTCGACTGTACAAAGATTTGGTTCTCCTGGCTCAGGGTTTCTCTCCTGTGACACAATGCACTCTTTATACAGGTGTCATTTGGCCCACTTCATGTCACTCTTTTGGAATTGGGACTCAGAGAAATGGTGACATAAAATGGGGGTACTCTGGCTACTGGGCTTGCAGTGAGTAACGAAGCCCTTTATGTCTGACCCAGGAATCTTGTGTCTTCTGCTGGAATCTTTGAATCCATGAACTAGGGCAGGCTATCTTGTTTGCAAATAGGGTAAAATCCGAGGCCCTTCACAGTTACCAAAACCATGTTAAAACAATACATATTTTGTTGGAACTGAATTACTTTGGAGCCAATGAGGTAAAACTTATTACACCATGCTGGTCTGAAGCTCTGATTTGTAGATACAGTTATCAGTTGACATCCATATAGAGTTGGTACTACAGTCCTACATCCCACACCAAATCCGAGGCTGCTCAGATCCCTTAGGTAAATGCTGTAGAATTTGCAGAGAATCTATGCACATTTTCCTGTATACTTTCAGTGATCTCTAGGTCACCTGTAACACAGACTACAAATGTAAATGCTATGTAAACAATGGCTATACTGCATTGTTTATGGAATGATGTGAAAAAGGTGCGTATGTTCAGTATAATATTTCCATCCATGATTAATTGAATCTCCTGATGTGGAACTCTTGGATAGAGATAACCTAATGATTCAATCAATCCATCTATCTTTCATTACACAAATCAATTATTTAGGCTGGAGGATATTGTCTAGCATGGGCACAGCCCTGGGGTCGATCCCCATCCTTACGCCCCCCACCCCCAAATTTATTATTTAAAAGTGTTATCTCTTATTATTTTTGTTCCTGTTAGAGATTGAACCTGGTCTCTTGTACTTGCTAAGCATGTGCTGTACCAAGCTATACCCCAGCCCCTAAAGACGCTACCTGCTCTTTAGACAGCAATGTTTGCTTCTACTTAGGTTATGGTGTCCCGTGAGGAAAGAGGCCTTCCTGGGCAAAGTTTGGAAAGCACCAGTGTCTTTGCTCTTTCTGGCTTAGTCCTGGGCCCATCCCTGGCCCGCAGGCTGGAGCAGCAGCCAATGCTCCCCCCAGGCCTTTCCAGACTCCTTGGTCCCCTGGTCAACATTTTGCACAGGCCCTCATCTGCTCCACCATCTGCTGTTTCCTGACCTCCCTTGCTGCCAGATGGAGCCAAAAAGAAAAGTCACTATTAAAGAATCAGTAACTGCTGGCAGCTGGTTTGGGATCTGTGTATCTGCAGGCTGGGGGTAGAGACACTGGCAGTGGGGGAGGAGCTGCTCTAACGATTCAGAGGGATGAGGGCCAGGTCACCTCCCCAGTGTACCCCAGGCCAGTGTGGGGAGGGTGCTCTGCCCGAATGTGTCCTCCCCAAATGCACACAATGAAATCCTAACCCCTAGAGCCATGTCAGAGGAGGCGGCCTTTGGGAGGTGATTAGTCCAAAGGTAAAACCTTCTTCACGAATGGGGTGCATACGGAACCGAGAGCTCTCACCTCTGCTTTTCTTTGTGTGAGGGTGCCTGCAACCTGGCAGGGCAACCTCATGGACCCAGCCCCTTGGTCAGACTTCCAGGCTCTGGCACCATGAGCGGTAAATGCCCTCTGTGTAACCATGTGGTCTGGTCATTTGTCACTGCCGCTGAAAGTGCCCAACTCAGAAGGAGAGAAGCAGAATCAACTGTGGGTGACAGCATGCACTACAGTGAAGGGCGATTTCTCTGCCCTTTGTGAAGTTTGGGTTCTTTTCCTGGCAAGAGGCATGGAAGTTGTTTGTTTTGTTTTGTTTTTGAGGAGGCTGCTGAGACTCAGAGAAGAACAGACAAGCACAGAGAGAGGAGTGTGTCTGGGCGGCCCCAGGGGATGACAGGCGGGAGGACACAGGGAGGGTGGTAGGGGCCACCAGGGGGAGCAGAGCCCGTCTGCCATGTGGCTCCCACCCTGTGCTCCATCTGGAATCACCAGGTTAAGTAAATAGCAATGCAGAATACCTGGTTACACCTGGGTTTATGATGAGCAACTTATTTTTTGGTGTAAGTATGTCCCCTCCAGTATTTGGGACATAATTTATACAGTACTAAGAAAGTGCTGAATCTGAAATTCCAATTTAACCACCCTCCTGCACCCGTCGCCCCAGCTGCACCCCTCCCACCGCTGTCTCCAGGAAAGGCCTGCTAGATCTATTGTGGTGGGGACAGTGGACAGGACCTCCAGGGGCGATGGGGAGAGGGCAGAGCACGTCCCTGATCACAGCAGGGGCTCCTGTCTGAGTCCTGGGACATCCGGCAGCTGAGCGACTTCAGCTATGGACCACCGGCCTGGGCAGGGCTGAAGGGCTTGGGCCGTTTGGACTTCACCTCTTCTTCAGTCCAGAGGACATTCTCTTAGGAAATCCTCTCCTTCTGTCTGACCTGGTGACCACCCAGGGATGCTCTGCCAGGACGGGCAGCTTGCGACTCAAAAACATGCAGGTCGAGCCAGGCCGGCGCCGGGCCGTGAGGCGAGTAGCAGCTCGCCAGGGCAGACCCAGAAAAGTTTGGGACCATCGATCCCAGAGGCTGAGTGCCTGCCCAGCACCCCTGGGTCATTGGACTGGGCTCCAGAGGTTCCGTGGGCTTGAGTGGACTGCGCCCAGCCACCTTCATTCAACCAGGGAGCCAGACCCACTGAAGGGGGAGCCAAGTGGGTGCCACGCCACGAGGGAAAGCTTTGGAAAATCGCTGGAAACACGGAAATACAGGAAAATGACAAAACGAAAGACCAAAATGCAATCTCAAACCTCCAGCCCATCCCAAGAAAACCTAGGAGCCATGTACACAGAAGAAAATACTACACATACACCTGAAATGCATGAAATCATATCAACTGAAATGAAGAAGCAAGTACAGGAAGCTATGAGAGAACTCAAATCAGAAATGTTCTCCCAGGTAAAAGAAGAAATGATAAAAGTAGTGAAAGAAATACTACATGCATCCAACAAAGACACAGCTGAACAATTAGAGGAACAAAGCAAAATGACAGAATCCCTGAATGAACAGTTTAAGAGACAAACAGAATGCATTAAGCAGATTCAAAGAAATATATAAGAAGTCAAAAACTCTAATGAAAGTTGCAAAAACCGTCTCAATGAAAGCGAAGATAGAATCTCAAACCTTGAAGATAAGATTGCAGCTAGTGAACAGGAAAGGAAAGATCTTCTAACAATAACACAAAATCAGGAAATAACAACTCAACAGCTGCAAGATGATGCAAAAAAAAACAATATAAGAATAATAGGGATAAAAGAAAAAGAAGGGGAAAATACAAATGATATCAAGAGACTATTTACAGAAGTAATAGCTGAAAACTTCCCAAACATGAGTATGGAAACTGACATATGGATTAGTGAGGCATATAGAACTCCAAATAGCCATAACCAAAACAAAACTATACCCAGACATATAATAATCACCATCCCAGAAATCCAACATAAGAACAGAATATTAAAAACTGTTAGAGAGAAAAGACAGGCCACCTATAAAGGAAAACCTATCAGAATCACAGAAGACTTCTCAACACAAACAATAAAGTCAAGAAGAGCATGGAGTGAAGTTTTTCAGATCCTTACAGAAAACGACTTCCAACCCAGACTGATGTACCCTGCAAAACTGTCCTTCAAAATGGATGGAGAAATAAGATACTTCCATGACAAAGAACAGCTGAAGAACTTCATGATCACCAAACCAAATCTACAAAGAATTACTGAAAGACATTCTAGATACACATAGGAAAAAACCACTAAGCAAGACAGATAATTAAAAAGAATGGAAAGCTAAGATACAACATCAGAAAGATAACATGTCAACAATAAACCAATATATGACAGTTACAACCATTAATGTAAATGGCCTGAATTCACTAATTAAAAGAAACAGACTGGCAGAATGGATCAAGAAACAACACCCAACTGTATGCTGTCTACAAGAAATCCATCTAACCCAAAAGAAAACTCACAGACTGAAATTCAAAGGATGGAAAACAATACTCCATGCAACAGGAACTCAAAAAAAAGTGGGGGTAGCTATTCTGTTTGCAGACCATGTGAACTTCAAACCAAGAATGGTCCGAAGAGATAAAGAAGGTCACTACATACTAGTTAGGGAAAAACTGCAAGAGGAAGAGATAACAATCTTAAATATATATGCACCAAATTCCAGAGCACCCAACTACACAAAGCAAGTATTAAGAGAAATGAAAAATCAAATAGGCAATAACACAATTATAACGGGGACCTTAACACACCATTGACACAAAGGGATAGATCAACTAGACAGAAAATCAGCAAAGAAATAACAGAACTGAATCACACCTGTGAACAAATGGATTTGATAGATGTATACAGAGTGTTCCATCCAACAACATCAGGATATACATTCTTCTCACAGTACATGGGACAGTCTCTAAAATAGACCATATACTAATCCACGGAACATATTTAAGTAAATGCAAAAGAATTGAAATTATCCTATGCATGTTATCGGATCATAGCACCATGAAACTGGAAATTAATGATAAAAGTAACTGCAAAAACCACACAAACACATGGAAATTAAATAATACACTCTTGACCAATCAGTGGGTCACAGAGGAAATTAAAGAAGAAATTAAACAATATCTACAAGCAAACAAAAATACAAATACAACTTACCAGAACCTGTGCGATGCAATGAAAGTGGTCCTCAGAGGAAAATTTATTGCACTGAGTTCCCACATTAGGAAAACAGAATGAACACAAATAAGCAACCTGATATTACACCTGAAACATCTAGAAAAAGAAGAGCAGGCCAAGCCCAAAGCCAAAAGAAGGGAGGAAATTATAAAGATCAGAGCAGAAATTAATGCAATAAAGACTAAGAAAACAATTCAAAGAATCAATGAGTCAAAGAGTTGGTTCTTTGAAAGAATAAATGAAATTGACTATCCCCTAGCCAACCTAATTAAAAAAAGGAAAAAAAGATTCAAATTCATGCAATACAGAATGAAAAAGGAGAAATCACTACCGACCCTGTGGAAATACAGAAGAACATCAACAACTATTTTGAAAACCTCTACTCTCATAGGTTCGATAACACAGAAGAAATGGACAGATTCCTAGAAACATACGAACAACCAAAGCTGGATCAAGAAGATGTAAAACTGCTGAATAACCCAATGAAATTGAAAATGTAATCAAGTCCCTACCAACAAAGAAGAGCCCAGGCCCAGACGGATTCACTGCAGAATTCTACAAGAAATACAAAGAAGACTTAATGCCGACACTCCTCAAACTCTTCAGTGAAATTGAAAGGGAAGCAATTCTCCCTAAGTCATTCCTGGAAGCAAATATCACTCTAGTACCAAAACCTGAGAAAGACCCAACTAAAAAAGAGAACTACAGCCAATCTCTCTAATGAACATAGATGCAAAAATTCTCAATAAAATATTGGCAAACAGGATGCAGCAAATCATCAAGAAGATTATACACTATGACCAAGTGGGATTCATCCCAGGCATGCAGGGATGGTTCAACATACGTAAATCAATAAATGTAATCTACCATATCAATAGAGCCAAAAGCAAGAATCACATGATCATTTCTATAGATGCAGAAAAGGTTTTTGATAAGAATAACCCATTCTTAACCCATTTTGATAACCCATTCATGATAAGAACCTTACAGAGAATTGGAATAGATGGTCTTTACCTCAATATGATAAAAGCCATCTATGACAAACCAACAGCCAGTGTCATATTAAATGACCAAAAACTGAAAGCCCTTACCTTGAAATCAGGCACAAGACAAGGATGTCCATTATCACCGCTCCTATTTAATATAGTACTGGAAATACTAGCCAGAGCAATTAGACAAGAGAGGGAAATAGAAGGAGTAAAGATAGGAAAAGAAGAAGTTAAATTATCATTATTTACAGATGACATGATACTCTACATAGAAGATCCCCAAACCTCCAATGAAAGTCTCCTTGATATAATAAATAAATTCAGCAAAGTAGCTGGATACAAAGTCAATACTCAAAAATCAATAGCATTCTTATACACTAACAACAAAATCACCGAGAGAGAAATAAGAGAAGCCACACCCTTCACACTAGCATCCAAAAAAAGGAAATACTTAGGAATTAATCTAACAAAAGATGTAAAAGAGTTGTACAGGGAAAATTATAATACCCTGAAAAAAAGAAATCGAAGCAAACCTCAGAAAATGGAAAGACATCCCTTGTTCATGGACAGGAAGAATAAATATTGTAAAAATGGCCATTCTCCCAAAGTTGTTATACACATTCAATGCAATCCCAATGAAAATAACACTAACATACCTCATAGATCTAGAGAAATCACTCCTAAAATTCATCTGGAACCAGAAGAGACCTAGAATAGCAAAGGCAATTCTAAGCAGCAAAGCCAAGGCAGGAGGCATCACAATCCCTGACTTGAAGTTATAGTACAAAGCTACTGTAATAAAATCAACATGATATTGGAATAAAAACAGACCTGAAGATCAATGGAATAAACTAGAAGATACAACTACAAACACACTCAACCACCTAATCTTTGATAAAGGGGCCAAGCATGTTCACTGGAAGAACGACAGTCTCTTTAATAAATGGTGTTGGAAAAACTGGCTATCCATATGCTAACAACTAAAATTAGACCCATGCCTATCACTGTGTACTAAACTAAAATCCAAATGGATCAAAGATCTAAATATTAAAACAGAAGCACTAAATCTGTTGGAAAACAAAGTAGGTAAAAATCTTGAAGACACAGGGGTAGGTAGAGAATTCATGAACAAGAACCAAACTGCACGGGAAATACTTCCCAGAATCAATAACTGGGATCACATCTTATTAAATAGTTTCTGCATGTCCAAAGAAATCTCCAGCAGAGTGAAAAGAAAACCTACAAACTGGGAAAAAATCTTAGTGAACTGTCCCTCAGACAAAGGACTTCTGTCTAGAACTTATAAAGAATTAAAAAAAAATCAGACCCTGGAAATTCAAAGAACCAAACCAAAAATGGGCATTGAAGATGAACACACAATTCTCGGATGAAGAAATATGAATGCCAAATAAATACATGAAAAAATGTTCATCATTATTGGTCATTAGAGAAATGCAAATTAAAACCACACTGAGATATCATCTCACTCCAGAAAGAATGGCCAGGATCAACAAAACTACCAACAACAAATGCTGGAGAGGCTGTGGGGAAAAAGGAACTCTTCTGCACTGTTGGTGGGAGTGTAGACTGGTGCAACCACTGTGGAGGTCAATCTGGAGATTCCTCAAAAAGCTGGGGTTGGAGGTCCCATTTAACCCAGCTATTCCACTCTTAGGCATATTCCCAGAAGATCTGAAAACATCTTACCAGAATGATGCACACCCATTTTTATAGCAGCACAATTTGTAATAGCCAGATCTTGGCAAGTGCCCATCAACAGAGGAATGGATAAAACAATTGTGGTACATTTATACAATGGAGTACTACTCAGCTATAAAGAATGATCACATTGAGATATTTATAAATAAATGGATGCATCTTGAATCTATACTCATAAGTGAAATAAATCAAACTCACATGTATAAATACCGTACAGTCTCCCTAGTGTAAGAAATGGTAAGAGTACAGAAGATTTTATGGAAATCATGGTGCACCATTATACTGTTTTGATGTCTTATGTCTTCATTCATTGGTTGGAATGGTCTTATTCTGTTTTGTTTGATCTTAATATATGTGATCATATGAATAGTTACTTTGAAGACAAGATAATATGGCAGCCAGTGTTATTTAATATCGTCTTGCTCTGAAGTTCTACCATGCTTTTGTTTTTCTATTACCATTGGTTCTATCATGTTGTGTCTTATTGGATTTTAATATGTATGATAGTAAAAACAAAATTTTTATGGAAAATGAGCTAATATAGCAGCCATTGTTCATCTTTGGTTATTTGGTCCAGAATGCCTTGGAATACTTCCATTCTCTTGAGTTGTTTTATTCTACTTTGTTATGTTTGACATTACTGTGTGTAAAGCTAAGCTCAACTAGTTCAAAGAAAGAGACATTATGATAGCTACTGTTAATATCCAATTGTCTTGTTGTGAAGTGCTGTGTTGCTTACATTGTTCTGTTCTGATCTGCTTAGATCTGTCCTCTTTTGTTTTATTCTCTTTAAAACAAAAACAAAAACAAAAACAAAAAAAACCCATGCATGTCTCCAAGGTAGGACCAGAAGAGCTTGGCCTGCCCTTCTCTGGTGGCTACAGAAAAAACCCGTAGTGTGTACCACTTGTTTGAGGACTCCTGCCTGAGAGTAGCAGAAGCTGTCCTGTAACATGACATCTGTCCTTGACCCACGACTGGGCTCCCCACCTGGTGATGCTCTGCCATTCACCCAGGGCCCCTCAAGTTACCTCTGCACACAGCCAGCGACTTCTTTTAACCTCTTTATTCTTCCTGTAACAGATCCTAACATGATACGTGATCGTTTCTCCTTAAGAGTCATGGCACTGAAGTAGTAAAGGGATCTGTCCCTGGCGAGTGGGTTTCCTGACCTCAGGTGTGAGCCTCACAAGACAGGTTCTGGAATGCTTGGAAGGGGGAGAAGGTGCAGCCAAAGCCCTTTGTGTGCAAGGAAGTTACTACAGACTCAGCAACACAGGATTCGGTACACAAATGGTTTCTATATAAACGTGAAGATTGCCTTCCAAACACGTACCCTCCTTTGAGAGAAGTAATCCTCCTCTGCTATAGTAATTCCTTTAATACTCACACTTCTACAAGCTACTATTTTGTGAGAGCTTCCCAAGAGACTCATTGTTCTAATAACTACACAAGCAGCCTTCTCAAACACGTTATATCAAGATGGTTAGTGTATTTAAAGGTTTATTTGTGCATGTGTGTGTTCAGAAAAAAATGTTTAAAAATTACAGAAAAATGTCAGAGGAAAGAACACATTATGATCTCTGAGGATTTGGGAACGTCTTAGTCACTTTCTTCATTGCCTAACATCCGAAATTTAAAGGAGAAAGGTTTATTTTTGCTCACATTTCAGTCCAGGGTCAGCTTGCTCCAAAGAAACAGCACAGCAGAGGGGCTTGGCGGAGGAGAGCTGCTCATGGCATGCTGGCCAGGGAGCAGGAAGCAGGAAGGAAGGAGTTTGGCAGGGGGATAAACCCTTCCGGGTCATGCCCCCGGGAACCCATCTCTTATTACCAACCCCATCTCCTAACAGAAAGCCAGTGTAAGCCCTCTAATCCAATCACCTTCCAAACCTGTGAGGGCTTGGGTGCCATTTCAGAACTAAATCATAGGAAGGAAGTCACACCAAAGAGGCCAGAAACGTGTCTGTTCAGTGCTGGACACGAATGGCCACAGAAACATCATGCATGCATGAAACATGAAGGTAAATGGCCTTAAGGACAAATGGGTAAACACATGGGTCAGTAACACATAGTATATTCATACAGTGGAATATTATCCAACCATAAAAAGACACAAATTATTGATACATGCTACAACATGATACAGCTCGAAAATATAATGCTGAAAAATATAATGCTATGTGAAAAAAATCATACAGTACTGCATATGGTATAATTCAAGTTACATGGGGTGTCCATATAGACAGCAAATCCATACAGGCAGACAGTATATAATGGCTCAGGACAGGGGATCCTGTAATAAAATCTTATATCTATATTAATAGCACAAACAGCTTTTTGGAGGGAGTATGATTATGGGAGTTACAGCCTCAAAATGACATGTGACACACATGACATGTATTTATGTTACTTCTGCTTAAGGCCAAGTCATGTGTCTAAGAGGTGCATATGACATTCGCGTAGGGGCGGTCTGAGGGAGGAGGACAGGGCTCCTCTAGGAACAGCGGGCTGGAATAACTAACAAACTCGTGAACTGACCAGGAACCACGGAGACAAAGCTTCATGAGGTTGAAGTAAAACTTGGGAGAGAGAAGAGGTTTTAAGTTTCTGTGAGATCTGACCACAAAAATGAGTAGAAAATGGGCGAGAACACTTAAGGCACCTGTGTGAGATTCTCTTGGCAGACTTTCCCTAGTCAGCACTTTTAAAAGCTGAGCAAGTTAATGCCAGCTCCAGGGATTTGGTCAAGCTAGGGTAAAGGAGGAGAAGAGCGGCATGCGGGCCGCTGCCAGCACCGGCTCACTGTGCCAGCTCACAGGACGGGGCTTGGAGAGAGGAACGGCCCGGAAGCTTCTGAAACAATGAAGGAAACAAGGCCCAGAGCCCACATCTGGAATCAGGCTGGGCTGAGGTTTCCATCTGTGATGGAGCAGGGCAGGGCGCAGGGAGAGGGGCTGGGAGTCCCTGTCATTTCCAGAATGGCTTTCACATTTCACAAAGAAGCAATGGTTAAACTCACACGGGCAGGTCTAGTTGTATTCACTAGGGGCTTATAAGGGCAAACCAGCCCCACACACTCACCTCCTCTCCTGGCTCTCCTGCTCAGGGGAGGAAGCCTCCTCCTGTGGCTTTGCCTGCCTCACTGGGGGATGCTTACAGGAGAGAGCAAGCTCACAGGGAGCAAAGGTCCCTGGCTCTAGTGTCGGATTCTCCAGCTGTGTGGTCTCTGCAGCACGCACCCCTCCCAGCGAGAAATCCCCAGCCCAGCTCCCAGGAGCCCCTCAGAAACTAGATTGCTTTGCAATCTGGAGCTCAGCATTTCCTGTGCTGCTAAACAACGCCCAGGAGAGGTCAATTAAAGATCGCTGAGAGGAGCCACCATCCACTCACTGCCAAGACAGGGCCACCTTCATCTCATGGGGGAACAAAAGGGGCTGAGACCTTTTGCTGCATCCCCAAGACTCCTCCACTGAAAGCCTTTCTGGGAAGAGGGGAAATGCACTTCTGGCTTCTCTTTTCTTGACCATCAAATCAACTTTACTGGGAACCCAGAATTTGTCTAAACTATCCATTGACATTTTTTCATTTCAGGAGAAAGCATCAGATAAGTCTCTTCTGGTCTCACTCATAGAGTGATTTCAAAATGAAGACTGACCTCAAACCATCAAGCGGGTAGAATTCCACAGCGAGCCCTGGCTGGTCCCAAGGGCGTGCTGCCCTGGTCCCCAAGGAGATGCAAACTAAAACCCAGATGAGAGAAAATGGCAACCAAAGATTCATTTCTTGGGTCTTTTCTTTGTCAATCACAATTTGTTGGATTTTCCTACAAACAGGTCTTTGGTCTGGGCATAAATTCACTGAGTGACAGGGCGTCTGGGTGAGGAGGGGAGGGGAAATAGGGACCAGGGGCCACTGGAAGCCAGAGAATCTTCAACCTGGAATCTTAGGAAGAGCCAGGAGAAGACCTCCAGTCCTAATCCATCTAATTAATTAAATGAAGACATCTCAGCACCTCGGACTAAACAGGATAACTGAATCAAGCAGACTTTAAATAAACTAACAGCCATTAGACGAGACAAACACACAGAGCCTTCTTTAAACGGATGCGACATCTGACAAGCAGAAAAGCTACCTCCCTTGCTAAGTTTTTCACACTCTAATCTTTCTTTAATTTAAAAATATTTGATTTTCAAATAAAGATCGAATACATTTGAGGTGCACAGTGCGATGGTTTGATGGATGTATACTCTGTGTAGTGATTACCACGATGGAATTAAGCAGCAATCCATTATGAACCATTCTGTACATTATTAATCAAATCATCCAAATGTGTTCGTCTTATGACTGAAGGTTTGCACCTGCTGACCAACACGGCCCCTTCCCCTCCCCCTCAGGCCATGGGAAACACTGCCCTACCCTCTGCTCCTTCAGAGTCCACATAAAGGTGGGATGAGATGGTATCTGAGATGCCACCTGTCTCTCTGTGAGATTCTGATTTGGACCTTTTACAAAGGACACAGCCACGCTGGGGTCTAAGTCCCAGCTCTTAGCAGGCTTTTACAGGAAGTGCAGAAAGTGTACTAAAGACCCATGAATGTCCTCAGGCTAGCATCAGAGTCACCGCGGACTCCTCCAAGCTACAAACCCTCCTCACCTAAGTCCGTGTGCCGGGGCGGGACCAGGCTGGCTGTCCAGGTCCCTAGTATGTTCCCCTCACCCCTCACCCTCACTCCACACCGCTCTTCTCCTGTGTATAGTATTCTATACAGTTGTCTATGGGGACTACACGCTTGGCCAACCCTCGCTATCCCTGGAGAATTTGTTCCTGGATTTGGCAGAAGCAGCTCAAATTGCTTCTACAGACCGGTGCAGTATTTGCATGTAACCTACAAACACCCTCCTACATACTTTAAATATCTCCGATTGCTCATATCTGACACAATGTAAATGCTATGTAAATAGTTGTTCCACTGCTAGAAGAAAACATAGGCAAAACGCTTGAGGCCACAAGTACCCCCGCGTAGGAATCCAATGGTACAGCAAGAATCAGCGAACTCACCCCAACCCTAATCCTAGCCCTCGCCCGAACCTCAGCCCTGGGTTTCTGCACAGCAAGGGAAACAGTTAACAGAGGGAAAAGACAACCTACAGAGCGGGAACCTCTGCTAGCTTCTTTTCCAATGGATCACTCCTAGCCACAATATATATGGGGTCTCTCACACAGGCCCCCATGTGAGCGCGGCGCGGCAGGGCAGATTCACACTTTGCATCTGGAATATAGATGATGCTGTGTGGGTGAGAGAACTGTCTGGGTGGAGGGCGGTACCAGGAATCAAACTCAGGACTTGTGCTTGCCAGGCAGGTGCTTTTGCTACTGAGCCATATCCCCAGCTCCCAGAGAATACTTTTTGTTTACGTAGGTTTTTTATTTTCTCCTTACCTTTTCTTTCTTTCTTTCTTTCTTTCTTTCTTTCTTTCTTTCTTTCTTTCTTTTTTCTTTCTTTCTTTCTTTCTTTCTTTCTTTCTTTCTTTCTTTCTTTTTCTTTCCTTCTTTCTTTCTCTTTCTTTCTTTCTTTCTTTCTTTCTTTCTTTCTCTCTCTCTCTCTTTCTTTCTCTCTCTCTCTCTCTTTCCTTCCTTCCTTCCTTCCTTCCTTCCTTCCTTCCTTCCTTTCTTCCTTCCTTCCTCCGTCTTTTTGAGACAGGGTCTCACTATGTAATTCAGGCTGGCCTTGAGCTCACTTTGTAGCCCAAGCTGGCCTTGAACTCACAGTGATCCTCCTGCCTCAGCCTCCCAACGGCTGGAATTGCAGGCGTGCATCACCATGCCCAGTTTCACATAGGTTTTTCTTTGACCAGAGAAAATATATGAGAGGAATGGAGCTTTTAGCCAGGCACTGTGCTGCGCGCCTGTAACCCCAGCTCTCTGAGAGACTGAGGAAAGAGGGTCACAAGTTTAAACCCAGCCAGGGCAAAATACTGAGACTCTAAATCAAATATAGGAACTGTTAAATGGGCTGGGGTATAGTTCAGGGTGGAGCAGCTGCCTAGCGCACGATGCCTTGAATTCCATCCGCGTTTGTAACCCTTTTGACAGAGGAGGCAACTGAGGGTCACATAGATGAAATGTGTTCCAAACCACCCCAGCTGCTCAGTGGCCGTAAAGTGTCTGACCGTGAGGGCAAAGACCAAGGTACATCTCAAGGGTCTGTTATCATGTGTGGCCCACATCCCTCGTCTACCTGCAAAACTCTCCTTCCGCCTCCGGCAGCATCAGTGAGGCCATGGGATTCTCCATCAGGTCGGCCACCACGGGGTCCTTGGCCGTCACGTAGAAGAAAGGTGTCCCCGTGCCGTTGTTGAAGGGACCATCGCTGACAAGCAGGCAGCTCCCAAACGGCAGCCCCTGGAGCTAAGGGACACCAGAAAAGCCTTCTCAACCGCTGAGCTGTGTGGATGGACGCGAGCCCAGAGCTGACCTGTGTCCCTGGCCAAGGAAAACAACATGGGGCCCTCGTAGGAGACCTCAGCATCACGAGGGTTAAGGTGAGATGGTTCCAATCCATCCAGCACACCCAGAGGCAGCTCTGGGATTTCTCTGGAGTGGGTGCGCAGCACGGCCTGTCTGTCTGGGGGTTATGGGGTTATTCTTATTTGTTTGCGTGTTTACTT
Source organism: Hydrochoerus hydrochaeris (assembly GCA_004027455.1). Taxonomy (NCBI): domain Eukaryota; kingdom Metazoa; phylum Chordata; class Mammalia; order Rodentia; family Hydrochaeridae; genus Hydrochoerus; species Hydrochoerus hydrochaeris. The sequence goes on along the minus strand of PVLA01002258.1, from coordinate 112,998 downwards.
ATTTGTTTTTCTGAGACAGGGTCTCACTATGCAATTCAGACTAGCTTTGAACTCATAGCCCAAACTGGCTATGAATTTGAGGTGACCTTCCTGCCTCAGCCTCCCCAGTGCTGGGAATAAGGCCTGTACCACCGAGCCTGGCTATAGGATTATTCATGAAGCTGTCTCTAAATAGCAAAAAGTGCTCACTGGGTGGAATTTAACATCATTTGAGGGGGAGGCAGTGACACTGATGGGGTGCTGGTGACCCTAAACTCTTTCTATAAGCTGCCCCTTAAACATCCTCTACCTGTACTACCTCCCCAAAATTTTTGGCAACTTTGGAGATAAAGTTTAATTCTTCCTTTTAATATCTTGCTTGGTGTTTGATGCCAGGGGCATTTTATGATTGTTTCTTTTAGGGATATACTTCTTTCTCATTTACTAGCTATCATTTTATTGTGAAAATATCATTTCATGAGCGAACTCAGCAAGTTCTGAGAACCTGATTTGTTAGCCTTGGACATAAACGAAACTGCAGACACACAAAGTCCCAGTTTTTCTTCATGACCATCCAGGGGGTGTGAAGGAGGAAAATCATCTCTCTGTGACTGTCCACACAGACAAAATACTGAAGCCTTGGGTTTTTCCAAATGCTGCTAATGCAGTGACCCAATCGTCCATGAGCTTATCCCCAAAGCAATCTTCCCGGGGAGGCTGAGGCAGGAGAGTCACAAGTTTGAAAGAGCATAGGCATCTTAGCACTTTAGCAACTCTCTTTAAAAAGAAATTTTAAAAAAGGCTGAGGATGTAGCTCGGTGCAGAGGCCCTAAATCCAACCCCCAGTACTTCAAACAAACAACAGCAAGGAGACAGTTCATCCTTACTTAGCTCTGAATTCAGGGCCTGTCTTTGAATTCTTGCACGACAACTGTGTGTAAAATTGTAAGCAGAAGGACTTTACACTTCTAAGGAGATCTAACACGAAGGAGTTCTTACATGGAATCACCCAATCACTCACAGATTCTCACGTCAGGGTGTCATAAACTGCTTGACTTCATGTGTTGCCCACATACCAATGTGTCCTGAATTGGAGTTGCTTTCAGTGTGGATACTGGGAAGGACACTTCCTAACAAAGCAGAGAAGAGCTTTTCTTTTACTTTTTTTTTTTTTGGTTTCAGGAATCGAACTCATATCCTTGAGCTTGCCAGGCAGGTGCTGTGCCACTGAGCTAAATCCAATACCCCGAGCTGCGGCAGGAGCTCGACCCCTGACCATGCACCCTAAGAATACTGGTTCACAGCCTTCATGCTCTGCACAGGGAGCCTCCTTTCCTGTCCAGAAAAGTCCCCCTCCCCTACCACTGGGATTGAGCTCCAGGCTTCACACCGAGCTGCACTTCCTGCTCCTTCTTAAATTTTAGTTTGAGAACAAGTCTCGTGAAGTTGCCCCGATTGGGCTGGAACTTGCAATTTTCCTGCCTCATCCTCCCAGAGCGCTGGGACTACAGGCTGTAACCAGGAAACCCCCGGCTGATTGGGTTTTTCAAATGCAGATTTCCACCAAAGTGCGGGTGGCAGGTCTCAGTAGGGCCAGTGGGTGTCTGGTGGCCGCGCTGTGGTCCGCTCTGCGGTTCCCAAGGCCGCGCTGGCCCTTTTGTCCAGCCTGGGGCCAGACACTGGTTAACCGGACCTCTCTTTGGCCACCTCCAGACAGGGCTGCAGCTCCAGCCTGGAAGTCTGGTTGTCAGGCCCCCTGCTGCCCCACAACGCCCCCTTTGCCAGTGTGACCCACTCCCGCGCAGATGGCTCTGGCGATCTGCAAGGCGCAGCCAGTCCGCCCAGGTCCGTGGGTGCTGACCCCGCGCGCGGACTGGTCATCAGCGCGGGAGGCCCAACCCCCGGGTCCCCGCGGGTCGTGCACGCAGCTCGCGGCTCTTACCTTGTCGCGCGCGGCCACGGCGGCCACGCAGCCCCAGGAATTCGCGTGGGCCAGGGAGCGGGCGAGGCGGGCGCGCGGCGCGGGGCTGGAGGACGCGGGGGCGGCCGGGGGCGCGGGTCGGCGCTCGCGGCGGTAGGAGAACATCCCGGGGGGCTGGGCGGGGCGCGAGGGGGCGCGGGGGGCCCCGGCCTCGTGCGCCGCGGCGGCCGGGAAGCTGCGCTGCCAGAGGCCGGCCGGGTCCTCCAGCAGCGCGGGCAGCGCCTCCTCCGTGGACGCGCTGTCCAGCTCCTCGTCCACCTCGTTGGGGACGGCCCAGGACACCGAGCTCACGAGCACGTAGCCCGCGGCCGGCGACAGCAGCGCGCCGCAGCACAGCAGCCAACCCAGGCGGCTCGGGGACATCTTGCGGACCCGGCGAGCACGGCAGCGCCCCCCGGCGGCCCAGGCGCGCAGCGGCGCCCCGACCTCCGCCCGCCGCAGGGTCCCGGCGCCGGCGCCCTCAGCGCCCCGGGCCGCGTGCGTGCGGGAACCGAGGCTGCGGGGAGCGGGCGCCGCCCCAGGCTGCGCGCACCGTGCGCACCGCGCAGTCTGCACAGCGCGCGCCCTCGGCTCCCCGGCGGGGCGCGGGGAAGAAGGCGGTAAAAGCCGGCAGGTGCCTGGGGCTACCACGCAGATGGGCGACGGGCTTTCTCACCAGCGGCTCAGACGGGGGTGCGGAGGGGGTGCTGAGCCAGCGGGGTGCAGGGGGAACAAACCCGCTTTCACCCTGGCCAAAGCCCCTTCGCCTTCCCCGGAGGATCCCGACCTTCTCACACCGTCAGGGGGCGCTGCCCCCGTTCGTCGCCAAGCACACTTCACTTGGTCCGATGAGGTGTGTGTGGCCCGGGGCTTCCTGTGTTGAGATTTAGTCCCTGCGGTGAGGAATTAAGGACAGAAACTTGACCCCATGCTCGCGATAGAACCAGCACCTTGGGGTGAAGCTGTCAGGGTGACCCAGGACGATGCCCAGAACGGCAGGGGCCACGTGGACAGGCTCATGTAGGAAGATGGAGATTGATCACAGGTGTGGGGCTAAGGCAAGGCCAGCCCTGAGAGAGCCCCAAACAAGCCCCTTAAACAAGCCGTTCCAGCTCCAAGAAGGCAGGGGCCCAGGCCAGCCAGGCCAGCACGTCGCCAGGCTGCGGGGCTGAAAGTGGCGTCACCCTTCTGAGTGTACAAATAACCACGGTGCAGTGGGGGGCAGGTCCCTCTGTCCCATCAGGAGAGTGAGGGCCACACCTGGCCCCAGCTCTGTCTCTCCTGTATTTTCTCATCCTGTCACGGCCCTTCTCTCCTGGAACATCTAGGGCTGCAGCCGGTTGCTACAGGCTCAGGCCACACAGCTGCCTGCCCTTCTGCCCCTCCACGGGATGCCTGGGCGGACTCACTCTTCCAGCCTGGAGGCATCACGCTGTGACCCCTGCGCCCTGCACTGCCTGTGGCAGGATCAACCTCTCCTTTGTGACTTAGCCAGGCTATGGTGTTGTGCTACTGGCGGAAGAGAACAGACGGACACACACCACGCTCTTAAAACGTCTTCTTACTGGCAAACGCTTGGGTTGTATTCAGAAAAGACATTTTACAGATACCAAAAAATGTTCAATGAGTTACTGTTTCTTACTTCTGCTTCGACAGACACAGCTATTAAGAGGCATATTCTACTCCCAATTTTCTGCTGAAAATCTAATAATCCTGTTCCAAATTTGTTCTGGATGAAAACAATTGCAACAGCACACTATTATTATTATTATTGCAAATGTTACCAAAGTGGGGGCGCAAATGACTTGGTGAATGATCTGTTGGTTGCCCCCTCCCTGTCCAGTTACCTTCTCCTCTCCTCATCTAGCCAAAGCCAGTTTGGGGGAGAAAGTCTATTCTGTGTCCCCGGGAGGCCAGGCGCCGCAGGGCGGCTTTCCCAGCTCCCTCTCAGGGCAGTGCCCTGCAGCCCAGCTCCCTGCCCAGCGCTGGCTCCTCCTCCAGGTCTCCTCTGGTTTTTTTTCTGGCTGCACATTCTTGTCTCCTTGGTGGAGCCCGCCCTTCCCAGGAGTGTCTCACTCAGGCCGTGCCTTGTTCTCCTCCTCTCCTGAAGTAACCTCATCTCCTGCCTTGGCTTCTGCTGTTGCTCGGTGCTGCTCCGTACAGGCCTCACGCCCTCTCTGCCTGCATCTCCGGCTCACTGGTTCTCCCCGGCCCTGGAGTGCTGTGTCCCCTCAGCAGCAGTGTAGTCAGTCATCGAAAACAAGGGCTCTGAGTCCAGCGAGTCCAGCCTACCCCTTGGCCTCCAGCTGTGTGACAAACCATTTGACTCCTGTCTCCATTTCCTTCCCCACCCCCCATCCTGCCTTGTGATTTCCGCCTGGGACGTCAGATGCCACCTCAGTGCATGCTTTCTGTTTTCACAGAGGAGAAAGGACACCCATTGCAGTCTCTGGGAAGGGAACCCTAGAGGCTGCCTGCAGGTGCCTGGCTGGTCTCTTACTCCTTCCTCCAGGGAGGGGCCGTGACATCTGGCAGAGGGGACAGGGGAGAGGACCTGGTGGGCTCGCTGGTTTCTGAAGGCTCTGCCCCTCTCACCTGCTGCCTGCAGGGCCTGAGCTGAGCTGGAGAAAGAGGAGGTGGGTGGCTTCCCTGCCCCACCTGAGTCTGAGGGAGTGTGTTACGTTGCAGAACCTAAGAGGAGTCCTGTTTGGTCAAAATTTCCCAATTAGTTTTTTCCCTCTAAAGTGTTTTAGATCTTGTGTTTTATTCCCTAATCAGACCCAAACTCAGAAGGTCAGCAGAACTCACTTTCCCCATATACCGTGCACCAGCTTAGCCGCTTTATTCGTCTGCTGGCATTTTCTGCCAGTTTTTAATAGGCCCTCCTACTTGACTTTTAGGAGGTAATTTTTATGGATCTCTTGCTTTCCTAGAGTCCATACCTGTTTGAATAGCCTGGAAAAGCTAGAATCGCCTTTGGGAGAGATTTAGAGCCCTGTACTCTCAGACCTACTAGATCAGAGACCTGTTCCCCCAGGTAGCAAAGATAGGGTTGTGAATGTATTTTATTTTTATTATTTGATGCCAAACTGATTTTTAAAAAAATTTAAAAATATATCTTGTTATCTTTGAAATAGCTGCCATGCCATCAAATATAATAAAATCAAACAAAACAAAACAGAATAAAACCCAACCCAACAAAACAATGAGAATGATACAGGATTTTAAAACGATAATAGGGAATTAACAAGGGCCACCACCTCTAAGAAGACCTCTTACAGATGCTGTATTGTTTATTGCTATCCTGTGAACAGATGACCAGACTATCGGCTTTAGGCCTGGGAAGTCAGTGAAACCCTAAACACTACAAGAATCAAGTCATATTTTACTTAAATAGCTATCATCACACCCTGTGTTTCTGTGGATCAGCTGGTGCTCACTGGGTGGGGTGGGGGAAACCTTGGCTCTTCTGTCTCCCAGCCTGAGTACAGGAAAGGGGCTGCCTCTGGGCCTCCTCCCCCTGCCCACGCGTGGCGCTGACTCACAGGAAGGGGCTGGCTTCTCGCATTATTATATTTTTCATTTGTGCTTATCTGCCTGGTGATTGGTCTCCTAGAGCACCTTTCTGTGTACCTGTTGGCTGTTTGTCTCTTCTTCGGAGAAAAGTCTATTCAAGTTCTTTGTTCATCTTTTAAAAATGTGTGTGTGTGTGTGTGTGTGTGTGTGTGTGTGTGTGTTTGTCATTCAGCTCTCCTATGGCTTGGATATTAGCAGCTCATCAGAGATATGGTTTACAAGCATTTCCTCTCATGCCTCAGGCCGCCTTTCATTCTGGTGAGTGTTACCCTGCCACACACATGCACTTCAGTTTGACGCTGGCCTATTTTTATTTTGTTGTCTGTGCTTTTGGTGTCAGGTCCAGGAAATTATTGCTAAGACCAATGCTCTGAAGCTTTCTAAGAGTGTTAATCAGATGCGTAAATCTTCAACCCATTTTGAGCTAATTGTGTGTATGGCATAAGAAAAGGGTTTGGTTTCATGATTTTGCATGTGGATATCCACTTTTTCCAGTGCTGCTTGTTGAAGAGACTGTCCTTTCCTCATCACATTATTTCAGTGTTCTTGCTGAAGGTTAGCTGATGTGCGTGGCCTTAGATCTCCTCAGAAAACAATTCTTAGCCAGGTGTGGTCCTGCACACCTGTAATCCCAGAAGTTGGGAGGCTGAGGCAGGAGGATTGTTGCAAGTTCAAGGCCACTCTGGCTACAAAGTGAGTTCAAGACCAGCCTGAACTGTAGAGTGAGACTGACTCAAAAAGACAAAAAAAAAAAAAAAAAAAATCCAACCAAACAAAAAAAACCTCTTAGTTTTGTTGATTCTTACAATTATTTCTCTATTTCCCATTTTGTTTGTTTCTACTCTAATCTTTAGTTTCTTCCCTTCAGCTGACTTTGGGCTTAGTCTATTTGCCCTTCTTTTAAGGTATTAACTGTTAGGTTTTCGGCACAATAAGAGAGACAATATAAGTAAAAAGTAGCTTTTATTCTGAGAATGTAGAGAGAAGCCCATGACTATAACCTCCTGGTTTTTCTCTGACTGGACCGTGGGGCATGGGATATATATATATATATATATATATATATATATATATAACCTCTGACTGGGGGTGGTGCTTAGGGTGGGCATAGACAACACACGAGGAGCTGATTGGGACCTTTTTTGTGCCACTGGGAAAGGGGAAAGAAAGTTGTCATAGGGGAAGGAGGGATCCTAGATCCCGCCTCCCACCGTAATATTGTGTAACTTATTCTTGGGCAAAATCTTTTCATTTCCATCTTTTTATTGTTAGGAAAAGGGCAAAGTCTCTCTCTTACTACTTCCTGCTGGCAGGGGGCGCCATAGTGGGGTTTAGGAAGGTTGACAGGATGATGGTTGATGCCCATGTAGAAGCTGGTATCTTAGCCAGGACAGCTTCATCATTGGTGAGTGCCCGTATCTTGGACTGGAAAGACCAAGAGCCAAGGTGCTATGAGGAGGAGGCCACTATCATATTTAAGGATCAGGGGAGGCAGAAGGAACAGTGCCTTTGATTTAAATATGCTGTTTCATCAGGACCACGGTGAGGTAGAATCTGAAAAATAAGTGTGGGGTTAGGAGGAGTGAAGTTATGAGCGGTGATTATTTCCCCATCTGAAAGGATAAAAATTAAAAGTGTAGGTGGGCAGGCTTGTCTCTGGTCCAGGAGTTGCGCTGGAAAGAATAAGAAGCATGAGAAATATAAAGCCTCAAAACAAAGCACGGCTTGGCCTGAGGGTTGTGACCGTGAGGCCTTGGTGAGACAGAGATGGGTCGGTGACAGAAGATGAGATGACCACTCAGGATGGATTCAGGGTTGGGAGGGCACTGCTTAGCTTGTGTGATGCGGAGCCAGGATGGTAGTCCAGCAACTTTGACTGCTGTTGGGGTTGCCAAGAAGACCAGGTAGGGGCCACTTCACCTTGGTTGTAGTCCTTGGGATGATTTCCTGTAACAGGATTTTAGTAACTATATCAGCAGTCAGCCTAATTTTGGGCGAGGCTTTTATCCATCCTGTAAAAGTATAAACAAAGGTGAAAAGATATTTGAGAGTTTTGTGGCAGGGCAGGTGTGTAAAATCTACCTGCCAGTCCTGGCCAGGGGTGTGTCCTTGAAACTGATGGATAGGAAAGGAAGGGGGTGGTATGTGTCCCTGAGGAGAGGGTTTACTGCAGAGAGGTGTAAGTTGTTGAGACCTCAGAGTGTCTGGGTCAGTCTACATAAACACAAGGGAATCCTGACAATTAGGGTGTAGGGGGGATGGAAAAAAAAAAAGGACACCAATACAAGGTGGCCGATCAGTGAGCAACAAAACCAGAGCCTCCCGGGAGAAACAACACATACGCCAGAATAAAACACCCTGCAGAGACCCAGACAGAGGGAGATGGATCCTCTTGACACAGGAAGAAATTAAAACGTAAAAAAGCTCGTCAAATACTTTGGGACTACAACTGGAACAGCTGGACACAGTGTTTTCGCTGCGACCCACCAATTCTGCAGCGGACTGAATTTGCACCAGCCTGAATCCGCCACGGCCAGCAGAACCTCCCAAACTCATTCCCACCACGACTCACAGGAAGCACAGTAGTGCTGAAGTTGGGGGTTAGTGAGCCTGATGGAGAGTGGAGCCGGCAAAGGGACTTTTATTAATCCATGGTCAGTGCTGGGATTAGGCCCCCCCGCCATGGGAAGGGAGCAATCAAATGGGCGACATGTTGGAATCTGGCAGGAGGAGCCTGAACTGGTAGCAACAGTGACTTCAGTTGGTTCCTCCCTCCCCAAAGCAGATTTGTGGGATTTGCTTGGACTGGACTGGCCCCTGGCTGGGACCCAATGAGCAGTCCCAAATTGATTCCCTGTGCCTAGCAAACACTAACTGGGGGAAGGCCTCTACAGTTTGGTTGGCCCGGTGGGGAGGGGCAGGCTTAGGCAGCCGCTGCTGCTTGCACCTCAGTGACAAGAGCAGTCAGGAGAGGGGGGAGGACCCTTGCAAGAGTGCTTTGGAGGAGGTGTGGCCAACAGGAAAGGGGGCTGGGACCTGCAATGTGACCTGTGTGGAGGAAGCCAGGGCCATGACAGGAGAGAGAGGCAGGAAGAGGCCCCCAGCCCAGAATCCTGAGAGCACAGATCCAGGAGAAGGAAAAACAAGGGAGACTGAGGGCAGCAAACATGCAACAGCAGGCATGGCTTCAATGGACATTAAAAGATCTCTTCAGGACCTTGTAGACGAGCTCAAAACTGAAATATTAAATCAGGTAAAGCAAGATATGAGTAGAGTAATAAAAGAAATGCTCTCAGGAAGCATCTCTCAGGAAGATACAGACGGTAGAAGGGAGGAATACTAAAAAAGGAGAGAAACATTCGATAAAGAATATAAAGAAAATACAGAATACATGAAGCAGATTCAAAGAGACTACCAGGAAATTAAAAATTCCATTGAAAGCTGGCAAAATGCCTTAAAAGAAACTAAGGATAGACTATCAAAACTTGAAGACAAGTTTGCAAATGTGTGAATATGAAAGGAAAGATCTCTTACAGATAACAAGGAAACAGGCAGTAACAATACAAAGGCTAGAAGATGATAAGAGAATCTACAATTTAAGAATAAGAAATGTGAATAAAGAAGCAGGAATACATACAGGTGAATTACAAAGGCTATTCACAGAAATAATTAAGGAAAACTTCCCAAGCATGGGAAAAGAAAATGACATTCAGTTATGTGAGGCATACAGAACTCCAGCCACCTACAACCAAAACAGATCTACACTCAGACATATAATAATCAAGATACCAGAAATTCAATATAAAAACAGAATATGAAAAGCCATCAGAGAAAAGAAACAGATTACCTATAAAGGTAAGCTCATCAGGATCACAGCTGACTTCTCCACATAGACCATCAGATCAAGAAGAGCTTGGAGTGAAATATTCCAAGCCCTGATAGAAAATAACCTCCAGCCCTGCAAAACTGTCACTAGAAATTAATGGAGAAACAAGCTGCTTCCATGACAAAGAGGAACTGGGCAAGTTCGTGACCACCAATCCAACCCTACAGAGAATACTGAAGGACATTCTAGAGAGAGAGAAAAAAAAAAATACCAGGATTTTAGGAACAGTGGCAGAAAGGCCTCAATGAGTGGGGCAGGCAGTCGATTGAAGGAGAAAAGTAGACAAACAGGCAGAAAAATAGCATAGCAGAAATGAGGCAGAGAAAGTTGGCTATAATCTCTAACATAGATGGCCTTGATACACTATATTGTTAATAGTGGACCAGGATTTAAAACCCACATTACTCACATTACTCTGCTTAGATGTATTATATTCGTCCCAGTCATTCTACCTGTACTAGATTTGAGGGTATAGACAGTAATCCTGAAAATAACAGGATATAGTATGGTAATCATTCTTAATTTCCTATTAAGTCAATCTAAAGCTCTGTAAAACCCACACTGTTTTACCATAACTGATTGTAATCAAATCTGGTTTGTTAGATCACTGTTTTGTATTGATAGATTTTATTCAAAGCTGTTATGATTGATAGTATCAAGTCTGAGAGTATAGGCAACTGCACTGAAGATGACAAGATTCACTAGAATATCCACTCTGGTTTGATTATTACCTGCCTTTGAAGTTTTATATTGTCTA